>OZ026612.1:25196347-25703847 GCA_964020975.1 Hermodice carunculata
CTTCAGTGGGGTTTTAATTATCATGCTGCAACTTGATACATACAGTGGTCAATGATAAGGCTGGCAGTGTTTTGGTTTTTTTTTCTGGGGATGGATGCATGCCTGCTAGGCCTGCTGCAGTGCTGCAGTGGTCAGCCTGGTAAATCACAAACATTATTCAGTTCAAATTAGAATGCATGGTGTGTTTATTTACAGATAACACACCTCCAGATCCCTATGGACATTAACAGGCCCTTAGTATAACTGATGTGAAAACAAAACCAAGGTTGGGTGACATCTCACTCAAAAAGCAAAATGCAGCCTTTTACCCACGCTTGCTGCTCATTTTGATTCCCTGATAAGTTTACTTTTCAGGAATGTGTACTTTATGGGATACATATGAGTTATGATTTACATATCAAAGTTTTTGTAGAAGATATATATATATACATATAGCTGCTGTATAGCTAAACCTGGATTCATCATGGAAAAGTCATAGAGGTTACATGAGTAGGTGGTCTATGTACACTGGGTGGTGGTGGAGGGGGGGGGGAGGGCTTTATAAGAGGGGGGGACCACTGTAGCCTTTTCTTGTAGGGCTGAAGGCTATCACTTACATTCACAACTGCTGCAACCTCCCAACTTACACAGCACATACACAGGATAATCTAAAAATCACCTGTCCAGCGCATGCCAGATGCAAACCAGATTTACTGCTTAAATCTAACACCAAGAATGTTTAAGGAAAGGGGTATGATTGGTCATTTCAATTGAAACAAGATGGCCAGATATTGTAAATGGGACCAAAGCAGCACCCACTGTTGGTGAATGAAAATGTATGCTCACTTCATAACTATCACAGAACTTGAAAATATAATAATTATCATTCTTGAGCTGTAACTCCATGGCATTATTAACATATGGGTGTCATAATCTGAGATCCCTGTGGTCATTGATAGGCCATTGGTATAAATGATGTGTAAACAGCACCACCGGTGGGGTATTTGAAGTCCCTCCTAAAGGGGCCTCCCCCTTCAGCTTGCTGATAAACTGTTGTGTTGATATTGAGCTATGCATATAATAAGCTTGTGATTACAGGCTGTAGATAGGACAGAGTGGCCTGCTTCTGGATGGGTGCAGAAGATATGTTGTACAGGTGCATAAACAAAATTCAAAAAGTAAAGTTGATGATTATATGGACCATGATGTTCACATACGAGTAGAAACAGGTGTATTCAGGACATGGAGACTTGATTTAGACAAAGCCGTCTGCTAATTTGTACCCTGAATTATCTCAGTTTGAATAGTTTCTGCCTTCCTCACATTACTATGCCATTATGAGGACTGTACAGCTGTCAATGTAGTACATCAGGTTGGGCAGTTGTGGTATATATACATATACATATATATATATATATATATATATATATATATATATATATGTATATATATATATATATATATATATATATATATATATATATATATATATATATATATGTATGTTCCTAATATCTGATGATTCAATCGATCAGTCAGTGTTGGCACAGAATAACTGTACACACAGTGGTTCATTCCTATGACTGATGCCATCTCATTCCCCTTACATGCAGATTTAACCCCATTGTCTAACACTGACTGCAAGTGGACAGCTGAATTGATATATATATATATATATACATGTATGATATTTATCATGTATTACTTGCATGGAAACAAGTCATAATCATATTATTGGTCCCAGAGAATCAAAATGCATGTTCCAGCAGATACTATTTTCCTTATTTTCTTCTTTCTTATGCTGATCCTTTTTCCCCACAATAGCCAGCTAGTCTGTAGCTGTAATGCAAGCACCCAACTGGATATGTCAGACCTCTCTGTATACCATTATCATCTTATTGCAAAACTTACTATGTGTATTATTGTGAAAATTTAGTACAATGTTATTATTCCCTGACCATCAAGTTTGACTGAGTTGCATAAATATTAAATGAATATATGCCTGCTGACATGAAATATTTCATGTAATACACTGTTCCCTGTCTTGTGAGACCACCCCTAGGGCAGGTCAAAATTTGGTCCTTCAAAACAGGTGGTCTTTCATTAGAGGTATAGTCACATGGAAAAGATAGTACAGTGTTCTGAGAAAGTGGTCTTCTAAAGATATGCAGTCTTTCATCTCTCAAGACAGGTACCACTGCACACATTTTTTTTTTTTTTTTTTTGCGCTAGGATGGAAAATTGCAAATAGTGGATGCTTTTTGTTTTATGCAGGTGTAACCAACAACAATTTTCAGGTAGATAGATACCAGTGGTTTCTTAAAAATATCAAACTTAATTAGGGCACTTTTTGATTGGCACACTGGCCAATCTTTGAGGTGAAATGAGATTGGCACCCATAATGTATTAAAAAACAATGCACTGCACTTGTTTGCATAACAATCATATTGTATAACACCTATCTATGATCCCAGGAGCTACATGCCACAAATATGTAGGCATTACATGCCACTACAAAGTATGAGCAGTATGCACTATGCATAGATATGGTCTCCCAATTTTGTATGTGCTCAGGAAATGTCCACACTTGCTCAATTTACTGTCATTTTGAATAAACATGAGATGGAAACTTGCAGTAAATTTGCTTGTTGTCACCTGATTGTGAGTGTGTGACTGTCTTCACAACATTGACCACTACATCTTCAAAATGCATTCCTCTGTCTTCACTTATCTGTCTAGTTTTGAAGGCAAACTCAGCTTTACCTCTCTCTTAATTCCTGCTCTAGAATGCGTGGACAATAAAGGGTGACCAGTCTTTGCCTGGTGGGTGATAAAGACTTGTCATAGATTTGGTCGAGTGGATATGTGCGTTTCCCATTTCAGCTAGGCGACTGGTGCCAAAGGTTGCAGGTTCGAGTCCCGCTCGTTCCGAACATGAAATATATATTTTCGGCATTTCCTTAATGCTGGTGGATTTGAGTCCCCGATTCTGGAAATATATGCCGACTCAGTAAATATACTGCATTACCGTGTTGATATGGCACTCGCACATAACTACCTCCATTGAACCATTCTTTTATAGGAATGGGGATTTGGTCGAGTGGATATGTGCGTTTCCCATTTCAGCTAGGCGACTGGTGCCAAAGGTTGCAGGTTCCTCGCTCGTTCCGAACATGAAATAGTGTAGATACAGTTTGATCAGCAGGTAGACAAAATAGAAATATCAGTGGTGATCACAGCTACATCACCTGTACCTAATTAGAACTATTAATGATACAGAATTGGAATCTGTGACAAAAATGAAAGTTATTGGAAGATTTAATTTCTCATCAAAAAAGAAACCAGATGAACCAGATTTTATGACCACTGACATGCTTTGGTGTGAAAGGCAAGGCCTTATCAGGACTGGCCCTTAATTGTGTGCAGCTGGGTTTCTCCAGTTACAACTCAGCAGTGTCAATGTAATCAAATATCTGGGAAATGGATCTTTCCAAGCTCTTTCACAAAGTTTTCATGTCTGTTTGAGGTGAGGTATGATCTTGTACAATTATTTTCCCAGGTTTGCAAATATTTTTCAAATCTACATCAAGCAATTAATATGAAGCAACAGATATACATCAAAATGCAATATTTGCATGCAACAAGACTTAGGTCAATAAAATAAATAATATATATATGTATATATATATATATATATATATATATATATATATATATATATATATATATATATATATATATATATATATATATATATATATATATATATATATATATATATATATAAATTGGTGTTGTCTTGACTTGTGTTGTTATTTTATTTGGTCTATTTTATATCTACAGTAGTCCCCCCTTTGAAAACCCTGCTTCTGCTTCAAACAAGAATCCCTGTTAAGTTTATACAGATCTTATTATTTATTTTAAAGTAGGAAGTGCAACATCACATTATAGTCATGTTTGTGCTGGTATCGACAACAGTTATGTTTTGTTACTATATATGTACAGTTGCCTCATGTGGTTAGGGAATGATTGGCAGCTGGCATCTGTGGGGGACAGCCTGCCTGGACTTGGGAGTGTGGGGTTACCAACCAATCATAAACATACAGGGACTTATTATCACTGCATGCTGTACAGTATCTTGGAATCCAATTTTCCAAGTACTTTAGCAGAGTTTTTCAAGTCCTTGCCATAATCACATTAATTGCCCCATGGGGATAGCAAAATCTGGGATTTTGGAGTTTTCAATTTTATTTCTCAGAGCATTCAAGGTCCCTGTCTTACCCACCTTGAAACTTTCAATATCCCAGGAATTTTGAAGGCATGTGAGAGTTCTTTCCCAGCCTTTAAAGGATTACCCCATGAAAGTTGGCACTTTCAGAGATTTTAGACTTTACTAGTGTATATGAACTAAATACGAGAAATTGAAAGGTATTTCTGTGGCTCAGAGGCTGCCTTAAACTCTACAGTATACTGGAACGAGGCCTTGCCAATGTGAGACGAGGAGTTTTTCAATCTAGTTGCTGTCAATGTGCAGTTGTGACAAAAGTGCCTCATAAATCAGCCACTTTGTTAGCAACTGGTCACGCCTCCCTGAATTACTAATATTAACTTTGCCTGCAGTTACTACATTATCCTATTTCAAAAACCTGATTATAATCACCATTCACTGGCTTAATAATCAAAATATATAGCTACATAAGACGTATGGACTTGACACAACAAAGTACTGCCACTTAGGACTTAATCTTATCCAATAACAGTTCCTCCAAATACTACCTTTAATCACCTAAAAGCCTGATTGCTGTTAATGTTGGGATACAAAAGGACTTTTATAATGTGGTTTGGTTGCCCACTGAAGAAAAAGTGAACTCATGACAGGTCTATAGTTAAGCTTCTCTGATCAAAATCACATTTGCACTGGTTTGATGACAACGCTAAATGTGGTCCACTTGGCTCAAGAAAAATAATATTTCATCTTTATGTTGATGAATAGCCATTCTGGTAAGGTGCCAATAGCGGCAAAGGACTTGTCTATTATACAGCAAGCCCCAGGAAGGAAGGGGAAAAAAAAAGCCAGGCGACCAATTGCAAGGATGTATTACAAGTGAAAACTAGTGGTAGCAAAAGGCTTGCAACAGCCATAACCTGAAGATTACATATCTTTGCAGATCTGCTTGCAAGTGGTCCTAGTGCGACATTTTTTTTTTTTTTTGCTGGTTATTAGTGAGGTATCCAGTGACCCTCATTATCTCTACAGGTGATCAATACCTGCAGGATTTTGTTTCAAATTCAGTATTGCTGTTCACTCCATCAATCAGGGGTTCACGACACTGTCGAGAGGTTGAAGCGACAAGTGGGCACCTTGGGCGTTGGTGATACACACTGGAGAATTCACGAGGGAGGCACCCGATCATACCACTGGGGTCCAGTGACCCCAACATATATCAGAAGACAGGTGACAGGAGACGGACATTGTTCTCATAAAATGGATACAACATAGCAATATCCTCCACTTACACTCGGAGCTATACACACAGGCAGGTATGCAGCCAGTTGTGCTATGCACTTTCATTTTCTTGGGTCTCTGTTTTTTTTTCTGATCTTAGCCCATACTGGCATTTCGTCAGATAAAAACTGAGGAGGCATGTTTACCTTGCTACCTACCATCGATCAAGTACCATTTACTTTCGTATTACATGTGCTATATATGTGTATCTGTTTTGTGGTGTCTTGTGATGCCCAGTCTGCCTATTGCTGTTCTTATTCGGTAACATAACAGAAGCTTTGAGTTAAGTTGGTAAATACTGGCAGTGCTCTGGTGTAACACTGCTCAATTATTTCACTTACATAGTGCAAGCTTATCTTGGATGCAGACAAAAATCAGGTATGTTATTTTTTAAATTTCAAGACTGTACTGGTAAAGAACTACCACGTGCAACGCACTTATGCTTCGACAGGTGACAAACAACAACACACTCAATTTATATGAAAACTGGGACCAACTTATTTCTCTTTTCCAGGACTGTGCAAAGATCAAGAATAGTCTTCCTAGAAGGAAATCTAGTGACATATACCATGCCGGCCATCACTGTGATCCATCAGTACCCGTCTCATCTCCCTCGATCTGTCACCCTGGGGCCCATGCCTGCTGACCACGAGCTGACTGTCACTGCCACAGTCAGGGTGAGGAAAACAGGGGGCAAACGCACACCCACCCTGCCCGGTGTGGTCACCCTGGGGGAGACGCCAGACCTCACCCAGGTACTGCCCAGGGAGCTGGACCTCCCAACCCCTCTGTCAGTCTCAGAGAAGTAAGAATCACTTACTGTTACTGGAACTTTAGCAAAATCGTCCACACAGAATTTGTGGGATTGCAACAATTTCAGTAGCTTTCATTCAATAATGTGCTAAAATCTTTCATCTACCACCATATTTACCACATAATTCTACTCAGACACCAACGGAGGCAAAATGTAAGAAAACTAGAGGACTATGACCGTCCTGTACTCAGCTGACCTTACATTCACAGACTGATCAAAGTGGTTCTCTGACCAGTGAACAAAATATCAGTCACCTTTCCATAGTACCATCATCACTGTTTGCAATATCACAGTCTTCATTTACACAATCCTGAAGTCATTAGTTTTTAAATTAAGGGGACCAGGATCCACTATTACCAAACTGCAAGATATAATTCAATATGTCAGTTTCAACTTTCAAGGTCATTCTAGGTCAAAATTAACTGTACAAAAAGAAACCCTATAGTCACTTTCCAATTAGTGTTTAATAGTTAGCATGGACCAGGGATCCACCCTTACACAGTATGTCACAGTCGCTGCTATTCCGATAGCAACAATGCTGACATGTACAATAACCATTACCGATAATTCTTAATTTCATTAATTCATCAAAAATCAGGAAATGCCAGCAGCACCACATAGTGAAAAAAAAAAAAAAAACAGTGCAGATTGAGTGCAGGAACATTCTCATCAAGGTCTAGAGGATTCCAGAAATATGCCTGTGCAATTTTGAAGCAATTGGTTTGTCAAGTTTGCAGAAAAAGATTTTTTTTCCAGATTTTAGCAGAAAATGAACAAAAATATCATTTACAAAAATCACTGGAGCATGACCATTTGATGACACTCAATAGAGACTCCCCTGAGGTACGACGCTATAAAAATCGAAGTGAGTATGGCTGATGGTTGTGGAAAAAAAGTTGAAACTGCAGATATCCATTGCAATTCCACTGACTTGCACAGTAATTAGCAGGAATTTATGCATCAACCCATAAGCACCCAACTTGGAAAATTCTAACTAATTAAAATGCAATCAGAGATTGCTACATCTAGGCCCCCCCCCCCCCATGCTACAGCTGTCAGTACTGACAGGAGTCATTCTTGTGCTATATGAACATTTATGGCCAGCATGGTGGCAAGGTCACCCATCTTCAAATCTTCAGAGACCTTATGTAGGACTATAATCACCTGCAATTTGAAACGCCTATGTCAAAGACTTTTCAACTTATGACCTGAATACCAAATTCACTAAAATGACTCTGTGACCTTGGGATTTGGGTCAAGGTGATCAATCTATAAACTTGTCTGAGATCTTAGTAGTATTAAAACCATGTACAATAAGAAAGGTCTATGTCACTTAAGTTATCGCGTGAAAACCAAACTTGCTAAAATGGTTCTGTGATCTTAGGATTTCGGTCGAGGTCACCCATCTTCAAAATTGTCGGAGCCCTTACATAGAACTATAATAACCTGCTACTTGAAACACCTATGTCAAAATCTTTTTAACTATATCGAGTGAAAACTGAATTATCTAAAATGGCTCCGTGACCTTGGGAATTGGGTCATGGTCACCCATCTTTGCACTCTTACCGAGACTATGCAGGATTATAAATAAGCATGTGCAATATCAAAGCCCTATGCCAAAAACTTTTATAGTTACCGTGTGAAAACTGTCGACACCAACTCAGGAACACACGGACGAAGTAACTGCTATATGCCCCCTCCTCCTTTGAAGGGAGGGGGACATAATAAGGGTTCCGCAGTATCACCACCTAGGTAACAGCTTTATTTGACCCATTTACAAGGCATATTTCCACCTAGTTTCAACACAATCTGAATTGCAGATTTGTTGAAGAAGCGGAATTTGGCAGTAATACATAAAAATTCATTAAAAGAAAAAAATGCAGTACCACTTATTGAAAAATTAAGGTCTAGGGGTCCCCTGAAGTCTTCCTTTGAAATTTTGAAGCAATTTGCCAAGCGATTTTGGAGATGATTCTGCCAAACAATGACGGGAAAAAAAAACTGGTAAAAAATTTTAAAATCACTGGAATGTGACGATTTGTAGAAACTCTGTAGACTCACCCATGGTACATGTAGATCCGAACCAAGTTTGAAAAGTATCCAGCCAATGATATCAGAGAAATTGAAAATGTAAATATGGACAGATGGCTGAACTTCCCACAAGCTCAGCTGAGTGACAAGTCAGCTGAGCTAAAAATGTCACTGACTACCATAACTCATTTGTAACCAGGATTGTTTTTTTTTTTCTAAGTTTTCTGTCATACTTCCTTTCAGGAAATTGAATTGTCCATAGCATTGTGGACCCTTTCTAAAGAGCCCACATACTGGAACTGTCAGAAGAAAAGAGACGCACCTAAGACTATTTGTTCTGCTCTCCATCCATGCACAAATCTCTTCTCAGATAGAATGTATGACACTGACACATGTACAAAGAAAAAGCAACGTGTATACCTATGGTACAGCTGTGATAAATATTAGTGCAATCATCCCTGTATATACAACATACATCCGAATGCACAGGTCACAAACACCACACCATGAAGACGAACAGGAACATCCAGTCCCTGTTCCTCGACTTGTGCTTACAAATCTGCACCCTTTATCCTACCACTCCTACTATTAGGTGCCTCGATCAGGATACAAAAGTTAAGTCAAGTATCAGGGTTCCACTACACTGCATGGTATTGCTGGTCCTTGTGGCTTGACATAATAAAATCGTCCTTTTTATTTACCACCATGAAATAGGCGTTGGCCACTGAAAAGCAGTTCATTTTTCTGTTCGAGAAGCTCCGTCATAATGTTGGTTCTCTCCATTTCAGGTCGTCAATCCTCCTCAACTCAAAATATGAGAACACACTGAGGGAGTCCACCATCAAAATGCAGAAACAGTTCCAAAATATTATGATGGCCTACCGACATGATCGATTTGCAGTACGGCAGGAGCTTAATTACCTGAAACAAGAAATGAACTTGATCCAGAAACAAGGCGTGCGGGAGGGTCATGCTGCTACCAACAAGGCCAAGTTTTTCACGTCCCCGTACACTCATGGGACTCCAGTCAACACTTCAGCACAGCCACCAAACTACAGACTCAAGCTCTTGAACTCTACATCCACCAAGCCAGACAAGCCGAGCCTCAAACCCCAGAAGGCTATGTACAAATTACCGATGGACTCTAAGAGAAAGGACACTAAAAGTCAAACACCTGTAAAAAATTCACAGTCCATTTTCCTAACACAGCCTCCATTTGGTGTTATTGGAGATGCAGAAAATAATACCTCAGGGAAGTTCTCAAAGTTTGAAAACCTAAAACAGATTGACATGGTCTGTCAAAAAGATGGTTTTGATGAGGTGACAGACACAGGGACGTCCAATGATGTGCACACGCTGGCTTTTGCGGATGATACTGAGCCAGATTCCAAACCTGCAGCAAATGATACAGACCCAAAACATGCCAAGGAAAAGATAAACCAAAAGACACCAGTGTCACAAGAAAAAGCAAAGTCAAAATTACCCAATGTCAAGACCACTGACAGAATTCGAAAGAGATCAAAGCGTGACAAAGCTGTTCATTTTGCTGCCAATGTTAGGAAGGGTTCTATTGCAGGCAAGAAATCTAGTGTGGTGGGCCTGAAATTGCCTGCAGTTGATACGACCCATGAGAACATTCCTCACATCGTGACTCGTTACATGCTTGGTCCAGGGTTGAAGCTGGCCACTGTTGCCAATGAACACAGTAAACTCTGGCTGTCTGCTCCTAAAATGGCAGCACACACCATGACAAGCAACATGGATTCCATGACACCCTCCCCCAAGCTTCACGCCCCGAGAAAATGGAATACGCAACTCCAGCAGGCTGATCGGGACGAGGAACTTGACGAACACACGCAAGAATCGAGTCCATCACATGGTACGCCTGCTTTAAGCGAGTTCGAAGGGATTGAGGATGAGGGGGGACAGAAGTTAAAGAGCATGGCAGATGTTATAACGGCTATGCAGACACACACTGCTCACTTCAGAACTCGGCACTCAACGCCAAAAAGCAAACCTGAACCTGGTCAGGCCACCTTGTGCAAATTTGTACTGGACAAATTTACACACGCTAACCAAGTAAGACATTTTTCATTGTAAGACTTCACATTCAATGTACCTGTAAGACTATGCTTAAATACCAGTGCATGTAAGACTTTGCAATTAAATATGCCTAAGACTTCATAATCAAATATATGTGGTACTTCATAATAAAAAAAACATGCAAGACTTTACAACCGAGTATATGTGAGGCTTTATAACGCAGTACATGCAGCACTTCCATGTTAAAGTGTAACCAGGCAAACTTGAAATTTTAGGAATATATTCGGATACTAAGTAATAATAATAGATTTGTCTGTAGCATCTTCAGATACATTTTGGTAACATTTATAATTATACAACATGTAACTTACATCTATCAATGACACCTTTGCTTTTAGTCATCTTATAAACGTAAACAGTCTTCAATTTCATCTCATCGTGTACAAGTCACCAACACACAACCAATCTCTTCCATTGTAGTAGGTAACTAAACACTGCTTTGGTAAACGTTGTCCCCATAAATTTTTTTATACATGCATCTCAGCTTAACTCATTTAATACTGGTCCCTGATTTTTTCGTATATTTTCCTAGATTTAAGATGATAATTGCATATCTAAATTCTTCATGAAAAGAGCTTTCATTCAAGTACCAACATATGTTCTATAGTCTGAAGTCAGTGGTTCTGGTGCTGCCTGGCAAGTCAACCTGCAGCTGCTGCAAGGGCAGCTGCAGCATGACTTGCCAGGCAGTGCCAGAACCACTGACCAATGCCTGTCACCATAGTATGGAGTGAGTTAACTAGGCACGTTCTTCTTACACCTGCAGCCAGACCCTGGTATCAAAGGCAGCAAACGGAACAACCCCACGCCAAGCAAGCCTGACCAGGTGGCCCACCAAGAGGCTCACTCCTTGTCGAGGCGAGGCAAAGCATTGCCCGGTGACAACACTGCCAAGAGACTGGGACGCAAATCCTCTACCGCTCAGCTCAAGAGCTACCTCCAGCACATGTCTCGTAAGCGAAACACGGCAGAACAACTTCAGCTGGAGTATGCACGCAAAGGACTCCTCTAGCTCTGCAGCTCCAAGTTCACTTTTCACCCGGGAAAGTTTGTAGATCCTTCACGTTAACATCGTAGGATAAGATATTCTACGACTAATTTGGAACAGTCATAATTTTGTATTTATGTATGACAATAATGGACTTCACGGTATCCACGAGGCATTATGATAGTGACAAACAAAAGATCAACTGGCTGGGGCATGTTCCCAGCATACATAGGGACCAGATAAATCTGACAATAAGAAACGTGTGGAATTATGGATATATGTAGCTCAGGATACACATGAAAATGTGGAATAACGTATACCTCACGATACCCATGTGAATATGGAATAATGAATACCTGAAGATACACATGCAAATATGGAATAGATACCTTTGGATACACATGTAAATGTGGAATAACAGATACCTCAAGATACACATGCAAATGTGGAGCGAATAATATCTCGACTTTTTCGCCTACTACATGTACAAGTACTGTGGTTGTATGGGCTCCTTGACATAGTCTATTACTCGAAAGACTAGGTGAGGAATTACCCATTACCTTGCCACTGCAACCTCGAAGACAATACATGACAAGATCCTTGAGATTCTAAGGAAATTATCAGTTGATTCTAGGACTTCCAAAACCATCCTCCATGTCAGTCCTATGAACAGCTATTGGATTCTGCCAGTTTAAGGACAGTTTACTAACATTTTAATAATATCCAAGAAATATCCTGAACGGAACTCAACATATTACACTTTGACACATGTCCCACCTGTCTATCAAATTTTTCATTTTTAAAAAATCAGTTTATATATTAACTTCGTAATGATACTGTATACAAATTGTCTCTACATTTATTTTCATCATCATGCATGCTCAGCTTTAAGAATTGGCAGGATAATGCGGGGCCTCAGTGGCACAAAACGAAAGAAACCTGAAATATGCTGCAGATTAAAGTTAAAGTTACAAGTTTCAATATGCATGCCATAGGGTAAGCTGCATGTAGCAGAGCACAGCTACAGATATAATCAAATTTAACAGTGGGCGCAAAGAAAAAGAGAAAGAAACTGGGTAGGTTCAATCTTTTCACGACCAGTATTCGTGAGAGTGGCAGAAATAAAAAGAATACAAAGTAGCAATGATTCTGACGTGGCTCAAATATAACCCTGTTTCATTGTTGTAGAGCAGGCACCTATTTTTACCATAGGGCCCCTCCGTTGAAAACAATGAAATGGCCGTGCCTTGGACACGTTACCCTTGCACTCCGAACACAAAGGTCTGAAACAGGCCTGCGTTGATCCAAACGTCCACAACAGATTTTATGTGCATTTACACTGAAAAGAAAGAATCGTCAATTTGATAACTAATGTTGAAGACGAGGGATTATCTTTTCAAAAAGACCCGCCTTTGCCAGCATTTGTATCCGGGGTTTCTATATCAGTTTTACAAAGTTTATTGTCACAAACTACGATATTTTTCTTTTTTTTGGGGGGGGGGGGGGGATCACTCTAAACAAACAGGTACTGGAAGCACCGGGAACGGAATTGAATGACAAATTTGAGGCAAGAATATGTAATGTAATTTATAAATTTTGTGCTCACTAATTTCTTTCTGCGCCATGTACCTGCCCAGTCACATCCTTCATGCTACGTGTGAGAAACGCACTGACCACATGCTCCAGTGCTCTGTATCTGGTTGAGTGGAAACGCAACTTAAACAGTTGGCTCGGTTGTCATGGATAAACCATGTCAGTGGATCTGATGTTGAATACGGTTGCATCTTGGCAACTATGAAATGACACCCTGGAGTTGACATGACAATGCCAGGGCAGGAATGGCGTCTTTTGCAACCCAAGGCTTGCAGCAGGTGTGACAGTGATGTCTTGTTAGGGCAACCAGTTCTTGGGCACACCTTGTGTTTCATCATATGGAAACAAAATCATCCCTTGTACTTTCTTGGGATATGATTTTTTTTCTTTATTTTCACAAGCTCTCTTTGCCATGGTATAATCACAACAGACCCTGGCAGGCAGGCACTATCAGCTATCAATGCTCCCAGTATCCTGCGCTCTTTGCCAGATGGCCATAGCCAATGGCTTTTGGGCCTGAGATAACATGGGTACTACATGTACTAGCAAGTGACCCATGGGTCCGGGGTAACTAACTCTCAACCCAAACCCCAACCCCCAGATCTGTTTTCTAAATATTAAGAGTAACATGTAAAAAACATTTTACCAGAAAGATTTCCCATCATAACATGGGAGACTTGATCCAAATTTCAGATCATTTGCACTCAAATGTTCACTCCAGTGTTCAACAACACTTGGCTGGTAAATTATCTTTAGCATTTGTTCACACATAAACATATTTTTAACATTAGATTATCACATGCATGTTTATTTATTTGTACAGTTTTCATTTCACCTGTATTCAGTGTATTGCCTATGTGTGTTTGTATTACTATAATAAAAAATCTGTGATAATAAATTCACAAACATTTTCATTTTGAATATTTGTTTCCACTGCTTGGATTTCGCATGAAGCAAACATGGCACCAAGAACTTTTACTGTGGGTTCTGTGATCACTGCAACTGTCCACATGATCTAAAATTCTCCTCAGTACCAGGCAAAAATAAAAGTGATATCGACGCCACCAGATAATACATTAAGGTGCAGAAATAAACATACATGTGTTTCAAGAAACAAATTTTAACGAAACCAATCCTCCAATTATGTGCAGTACCATACAATTCCTGGTCAAAGAAGACCACCCACATGCATGAAATATGTTGAACTCTTCCCAAGACGACAAAGTCTGAGTAACGCTTTTGAAATCCATCATTATGATAAGATAGCATTACTAATAATGACCTGGGACATACAAACATCTCAAAAAACAAAAAGAGGTTCTATTACACAGGTATATCAAAATTTTTCATCACATTCTGAAGTTCTACGAAGAAAAGATTTATGTCAAATTATGTGGGCAAGGAAAGAGTAAACATATTTCATCTGTGCAAAGAGGTCCAAGCTTCTATAACTTGTGTTTATATGTTTGTTTTTCTTTTTTTTTTTTTTTCTTTTTTCGGGGATGTGCAAACTCTGCAATGCTATACACCATGCCAAATTATAAACGATAATGTTCAACATCTCTACATTACACTAGGCTACTCATGACAGTCTTGGGACCTCTGAAGCAAGTGAAACAGTCAAAGTGTGTCACATAAGTATATTGTCTAGAAAAAAATATAATCCAAGACTAGTCCAAATATAACATATATGGGACAAGTCTTGGTGAATCCACACTGCAACCTAAAGAAGCTACATTTCAATTGCACATATGTGATGAAAAAATAAAAATGTCAAATCAAATCCAGAAAATAAATCCCATTAAAAATTGAAGATTATACAAACTCACCCCATCTTCAGGGAGTTTCTGTTAGAAAGGAAAATTAGTACATAATATGTAGTAAAGAAACTGTAAAATTGAAGGTGGTTTGCTGCCTGAAATCTCAAACAATTGTGACCAATAATTACCATATACTCCCTTTTTTGGTAGCACACACATACATGACATTATGGGACTACATGACAAAATATTTAACTTTGCAAAATTATGCTTGGTTTCCCCAGCTATTGATGTTGCTTTGAAAAAAAAAAAAAAAAAATGTGTATTTATGAATTGTACGCGGCACAATCTGTGTGAGTCTCCACACAAAATGAGACAGATTTGATTTAGATCAAAGTTAAGACCACTTGATAAATATTGCACCATGCTGTTTCAAAAGTAGGATGTGCTACAAAAAGGGATCATACGGTAATTTAATTCCTCAGTTCTTGCTGTTATAACTTTTAACTTGTGGTGGTTGCGCTGAAAATAATCATGCAAGATGCCTGAATCTTCACCAAGATTAGTGACAGACAATTCTTCACTCACTCTCACACTTCAGAGATCTATAAACTGGTTCTCCACAATGTTCAATCAGCAAAGCAGCCCATCCGTCAATACTTACACAGAGCTCTGGCGGGACAATGATCCACACGAACCACCAGGATTCTTCCGTCTCATCACTGGGGACGGATCAGGGGTGCGGCCAAACTTGCGCCCACCAAGGCTGGGTGATGGTCCTGCGTCAGGCCTTCCAGCTGGGACACTGTTAGGCCTGTAATGTAAAGTGTGGCATGAAACCTGGCACATCAGCAAAAATAATTTATGCTAATTAGAGTATATCCTACTGGGTCAATATACTTTAGCAGCTTTGAAATTTGAAGATTTTTCATGAACTTCCCAAGGCAAAAGAGCAAATATTCAAGGAACTCCTGCAGCATTTTAACACATGATAACAGCGTATGTGGAAGACTGGAACAGGCAAATATCTGTACTTAAACAAAAAAATAGTTGCATCAAAATCAATTTTCCATGACTTTCCAGGTGTGTATGAACTCTTTTTTACAGTGCACATTGACCAATAGTCTCTGAGGAACTATTTTTTTGAAACAGCCTTTGCAAGACACTGAACTGCAGTTTTCCTCTGAATTCACATGCAAATAGTGGTAGACTGCCACAGGTGAATACTTTTTGCTGGCTAAAATGTTGGTCTTCTGCAGGCTGCATGTGCTCAATACATATCCAACTGGGCAATCCTAAATTTAGAAACTGATCCTAAAACTTTACGCTTCATGAATACCTTATAGATGTCGATGGTTTAGGCACTCCAGTAAATACCTAGTGGACTCAATGCTGAACATGTATATTAATATTGCTCATAAAACATGTGACCCTGTCCCCAGGCCATAGTGATAATTATACCCTATGACACAGGCACATTAATGGATACACCGCTGGTGTTCCTAATGTTTGTAATAATAAAGAATGCATACGCTGAACAGATGATTCCTTGTCACAAGAAGCTCAACCTGTGTTTACTGCATATGACTACGACTTTTTAAAACAGACATTTCCAAATCACTAGTTGTTGCAAAAGCAACACATTTGATCCTATTTCATAAAGGGGTGTGTGCATAGCCCCAGCTTTTTTTCTTGTCGAGTGATACAGGCCAAACGAACGCAGCGCTAGCGTGAATGTCCCCATATTGTAACTGCCGTTGTGTCACATTAAGATACTGTCACTTCTATCTGCTTAAGATGAAGGTTTTGATGCATCAATTATGAAATCTGGAACAGAAAATACCCAAAGTGCTCCAAATTTGGTATAAGCTCTCATGTTGTATTTATAACTGCAACAATACTGAACTTAAATCTTCTTGGACAGCACATCTATGTCTGTCCCTCAGCTGAAACAAAACAACATGTCAGGAGATACCAATATGAAACACCATCTCACCAAAACTGTGAAGGAAACTCAAGGGAAAAAAAGAAGAAGCCAATTGAGTTTTCCAATTCCAACCCTGATCCAAGCACGTGCCAATAAACTGATGACAAATTAAATTGTCAAAGCACCTGCTCTAAAGCAATACAATTCCGATTAACTTACGTTTAACTAAGAACCACTGTAGCAAACAAATTTATGAGCAAGGACCCACGTAACCATCTGGATGACAAATTGTAACCATGTCCAAAGTAAAAAAAAAAATAGACCATGTGTGTATAGAACGTAAAGTAGATAAACCTGAACAGTCGGGGGGGGGGGGGGGGGGGGGGATAATAATGATGTGAACTCAAGATAGTGATGGACATCTTTTTAAATAAACGATAGTACTCACTCCAGTGGAGGAATGTCTAGGCTGGCTGGCCTTACAACAATGCTGGCAAGTAAAACATCAGCATTATCAGAACCACAAATGTTCTTCAACTCAGGATAAACATTTTCAAAATACATGTATGCTGTATTTGATACCCAACAGAATGACCAAGATTGTGGTAGCGAGGTTCACTAAAGTCTCAACCATGAAAACTTAAATGATGAACTTTTGTCCTGGTATGTGGGCACAATAGTGGTTGAAATAATGATCTTATGACTAAACTAGACATACCTTAATGCAAGCATTGAGTCTGAAGGGTCTGCCATTTGCTCAAATTAGGTCATGGCAACACCAAAATCTAATCAGTTGGTCTTCCCAGCTAAGGAAAGCATATTGCCAAATTTGAGCAAAATACACAGAGCCACTCTGTAGATATCGCCATAACAAGAATGTGCACATCTGGATGGAGGGACAACACAAAAACAGAAAGGGTCCCCCCATGGGGCGGACCCTTAAAAATCTGATACTGTGATTGTATATTAGCATTGGAAAAATTAATCCACCACAACTTCATCTGCAAAGAATCTTAGAGAGATTACATAAACAAAATGCAACTTCAATGGTGTGCTCTGTGGTTATTGTGGCATCATCAAAAGAACAGTTTTGTGTTTTAGTGTCAAATTATCACACAGTCTTTTTCCACGCCTGCCTGTGTCATTTGTTTGCTTGAAATCTTCCCAGTCCACTGACCGAATTCCCCTCCTTCACACTGAATAATTTCTTTCCTCATACAAGTGATGCCAACGTATGAAATACCACTTTAGCAAAAAAATTTTTCTTGCAACTTTACCTTATCTCCTGTATCATACAGCTTCTCATAAGGGAATGCACACAAAGACTAACCGCTGAAAACATGGGGTGAGGGTATTTTTGTGATATGTGAATGGACCTCACTTCCTCTCGTGAAAAGCCACACACTTTGATGCTGTGGGCATTCCATGACACTGGGAAGAAATATAGCTTCCCATCATCATGTAAATGAATTACATTTTTCTAACACCCGCAACCCCATATACACATGATCACAGGCATTAACAAGAAGAATATAGCTTACCTGGGTATACTGGTTCCCGCTCTCCCACCAGTTGGAGTGGTAGCAGGTGTGGCTGAGCCTGGCCGCCCAGTGGGCGTAGTGGCAGGAGTGGCAGTTTTGGTTTGACCTGCAGGTGGCAGTGGCGCAGAGGGTGGGGGTGGCATAAGAATGGTGTCTGGGACACTACGACTGTGTGGTATACCCCCATTAACCACTGGTTTTTGGGGCTCTTCTTCTGGTGTCTCTTGCACTGGCCTCAAGAGGGCAGCACCATCTGACTGTTCAGCACCTACATACAACAACTCGGCTGGAGTCGCTGTCTTCCTACGGGCCTGGTCAATAAAAAAAAAAAATGTTACCAGCAAGCATTCTGACCCCATAAATTTCATATTAAATTTGCTGAAAATACTAGGAAAATTTGCTGATAATAACACGACTGTTGACCAATCAGGACAGCACATTGATAGTTACAGTGGTGTAATTATAATTTTTAGGGCATTTCATTATTGCAACATTCTTTAGCAATTATACAAACAAAATATGCAAACAAGCCTCACCTTGTCCTTAATCCTGCTTGAACTGCTGGCTAATGACTCTCCTGAACCTGTTACTGGTTGAAGCATGGCTGCTGTCAGAGGGTTGGTTGGCTGCAAGTGGTTGGTCACCAGCATACTGCAGTACACAGTGCCACCATGTGGCAGGTAGAGGTATCAGCAGGCACATTGTCACCAGGGGGCACCAGGGATTGGATCCAGTGATGGAGACAGTGAGAGTGAGGAAACAGGAACACAAGAGACAAGTGGTGCAGACCAAGGAGTAGGGTGCAGGGATAGGGGGACACAGAAAAGGGGGAAGGGAAAAAAGAAAAACAAATTTACACCAATGAGAAAATGTTCTAACACAAGCTTCATGGACAACACGCTATATAGACACATACCTACTGTCAATGGCACACATACACAAAATTACTTTTAAAAACCCCTACCCCTGTTTGTACATTAAATTTTTGAAACATTCTCATGCACATCAGTTCAGTAGCTTTTCCCATTGACCATATATTTAATACCATCGTTGATTGCGAACCTATTTCATAAGTATGTTGGTTAGCTGTTTATAGCACCCTCATATCTACTAAATCAGCAGATGTGATCTACTAAATCAGCAGATGTGGTTTTCAGCAAGTATCACTTTTCCTGTCTGTATTTGGAAGTTGACCCTGTTTCCAATCAAGATTTACATGGGTACAAATGTACACAGGGAAGTGATTGCAGAAGCTGTCAGTAGATGGCAGCATGAGCTAGTCTGATGTGACCAAAACCTTTGTTTGTACACATCAGATTCATCTCGCAGCAAGGTGCTGAAACAAGACTGCAATTTAAGATCAATATGTCTCTTGGTAAAATTAATCAAGGTTTTAAATTGAATTGGCACGAGTTTGCAACTGACGCAAAAACATGACACATTCCCATGCCTAGAACTGAGCTGACTATGACACAATTCAGCTTTTTTATGCAAGTCAGCCATCTTGTGGTTATCACCAAGTTTGGCACAAGCATACGAGCACAGACTCCTAAAATGTCACCACGAGCCCATTGGTGCAGGACAGGCTTGATGATGACGCAGCTCACATGGAAGCAAAGTCAGCAGACTGGAAGACTTACTGGCTCATCACAGCTGATGCCCACTAAGACTCCCAGTATACCACAAAAATCACCCTTAAAGTGTGACGCCTAGCATATGCATTTAACTTGCAACCCAACATAGCACAGAGCTCGGCATGGCTTTTTACCCAGCATGCCTCACTGCTCAGCAGGATTACAGCTCAGGAAGCCACGCAGCAGGCAACTTAACCAAGGGCCATACATGGCATAAAAACAGAAAAGCTTGAGCTGAAAAAAAAAAAAAAAAAAAAAAGTGGTTCGCATGCAATGCAAACCTAGCTGGAAGTTTTTTGCTACTCCAAATGAACTAGGGTACACCTGCAGCTTGGTCTATCTGGCAAGTTAGAAAAGCTTCCAACTTCATCAAGCTGGTCTTGGAAGGCTCAAACCCGAGGGGTAGTTTGTTAATCTGCAGATTGCCGGCTACTTTATCACAGGTACACAGACTTATGTACAATTATATATCTCTTAACATTGTGTACATATTGACAGCATTATTACGTACATTAATGTGCAGTATTAGTTCCACCCGTTAATAAACTGGCACGGTAGATCTTCCTCCCCAAGTATATACAATTGCATTGGATGTTACTATTTACATATTCCCAAGTAAAAACAAGGCCTGATCTGGGTTTCAAATTTGAATGCAGCAGACCACTACATTATCCATATACAAAAATATAATATATGTTTCCCTCTCCAATTATTTTTAATCCTAAGTAATACCCATTCCTAAGAGTACTTCTCTAATGTAGTACAACTAGAAATATTTTGCATACAAAAATACACTGCAAAAGAGAAGCGTGGAAGCTTGCGGGCTTTTCAAATTGCCAAATATGTTTTGGGGGGGTCCAGAACAGGCATATCTACTTCCAGAAAATTTTTCATGTATCAAAATGTATATACACTAAACATTTTAAAATTCTTATGTATGAAACATAGTCAGCATTGTTTTACTAATTTCTGATCTTAAACAATTCTCTTCAGAACATAAACTGCTGAAGCAGACATAATTCGAATACTGCATTATATTGACACATCAAAGTTAACTCTTTCAGTGCCAATCACGTCTGAAGTCAATCTACTAAAGTGAAACTAGTCTGAATTATCATTAGGATCCCAGATACGTATTTCTTGTAAAAAGACCTTTCATTCAAGTACCAGTATGCCTGCAGTTCAACAGAGAATACCACAGGTCAACAGCTTTTCTCAGGGTGTATTGGATGCACTGTGCCCAATGCTTGACGAGAAAAGCTGTTGACTCTGTCCAAAAATTTGGCACTGAAAGGGTTAATTTCGTGATAAAAGCCCAGCTCCCAGAATAAAAATTGCATGTAAACAATGAATGAGCACACTGGGTGAGAAAGTTGGCACTTTAGGCTGAGTTGACAGAAAATAAATCGGGCGACTGTCAGGACAGCGAGTAACGCAGCATGTTCAGTGCCACAAAGGAAAATAATACTACAGCGGCAAAGCAACAAAAGTCACTACAACATAAACATTTCCATATATGGAAAAAAATATCAGGTGGGTGATACCATTATCCCGCGGGGGTCAGAAGGAAAAAAAGAAAAGAAAAAATAACACTCTGTTAGTATGTCCAGGAACCAAAGGTGTAAATGTTGCTACCATGTAGCAAGCACACAGTTCCCTAGCTGATATAGCTGCTGGTTATATTCAAAGGTAACCTTTTTTTTTTTTAAACAGGGTTTTGTTTTAGTGACTTTTGTTTGCATACAAAGTGATGAGAAGTTTAGAGAGCTGGCACAGAAAGCGGCCCCAAGCTAGAGTATGAATACTGTACAGTGAGCCACTTCACACTTGCCTCCCTTGGCCACCCCTTTATCTTAAGTCAGATCTCCCAGCTCCGGGAAAACAATACTGCAACCCTCAATGTTTGAAGGCAGGCCAAACTAGCTACATGTACATGTACATGTATATCTTGGACACAGGCTTAAATTCCTTTGGCTAACTGTAATGCAGCATACTATTTGTTGAACTCTTTTAGTGCCAATCACATCTAAAGTCGATCTACTATTCAAACTAGTCTGAATTATCATTACGATCTCAAATTCATATTCCTCATAAAAGGACCTTTCATTCAAAGTACCAGCATGCCTCTACTTTCAGGGAAAATATCCCAGGTCAGCAGCTTTTCTCAGCGCGCATTGCAATGCAGGCCGAGAAAAGCTGTTGACTAGTCCAAAATTTGGCACTTACAGAGTTCATAGTCTGCTTTCTAGTATCCTTTTCAACACTTGTTAACCCTTTGAGTGCCAGTCACGGCTTAAGCTGTTCTGATGAAGCTGGATTACTGTAATGATTCCAGATTCATATTCCTCATTAAAAGACCTTTCATTCAAGCACCAGCATGCCTATGTTCCCAGTGGAAAATTTGGTCCAGGTCAACAGCTTTCCTTGGGGCACTTTCCGCACAACGCGCGGAAAGTGCCCCAAGGAAAGCTGTTGACTCAGTCTCTAAATTGGCTCTGTAAGAGTTAATAGAACTTTGCCAGGAAACGCTGCATTTCAGCGACAGACAGCAGCACTTGGTGGCAGGGAAAAAGAGTCTAGCAGCAAAATCCAGTTTAAGCCTTTGGTGCTCAACGGCGATGGGCTGAGGACATGCTTTCACCACTGCCTGCCAACCACCAGCCACTACTGTCTGCTGCTTGTTACCAGCTAACTCCCTGTAGGCCCACATTGGTTTAATGTTGGGCCAACCTATGCAGACATCGCCCAAATGTTGATCCCACATGGCTTTACTATAGGGTCGTCCGACTGCACACAATATACAAATTCAGCTGAACTGTCAGTGAAAGGACCCCTACCTCTGCACATTTTTTCTACTCAACATTTCCCTTTATTGTCTCTTTTTTCCCTCTCATTTTTTGGGGGGGGGGGGGGGGGTTGTGTGTGTATGTGTGTTGGCTGGGTTGTGCTCATTAAATTCTTCCCACACCAACCAGTCTCCAAAGCACGATCACTTGATCGCAGAGCATCATTCCAATTTATTCAACAAACTGCAGACCCTCTATAACCCTTGCTTGGTAAGAAGCTCTTCATCCAAGCTTTCCTAAATTTTGTACTTTCAGTCTACCATTGAAGGATAGCAGAGCAGACAAGTGTGTTGAAGTGGCATACAGAATCAAAGATGAGTCTAGTCACAGAAGCATTAGCTTGCAGTTGTTACATCATACTCCACCAGAGAACACACATTTCACTCATAAATTGGTACATGGTGAATCTCATATTACATCTAAATGATCTGTGTTTTGACACTTGCACTTCTTAAACTCACAACTACACTTTGTGGTGATGTGCAATTAGTGTGTATCTTTTTCATCTTGATAATTTCAGTTTCCACTCATCAGTGTTAAGCATTCACAATTGTATAATTAGAAAAAAAATGGGATTTCATTCAAAATTCCAACCGGTGCATGAGGTACACACGAGAAAAAGCACAACTTTGTTAGGGCCATAGCCACAGCACTAGTTGTATCTCCGTGTGACTTGTCTTACCTGTCTACTGGGGAGGTGGCTACAGAACTGCATCCACTCCCTGTGTCACTGTCTGGAAAACAAAGGCAATTATTGTGAATTCACATAACCATTCCCCAATCAAATCTGCCAAAAGTGTCCTCACATAAATTGTCTGCTTTTATGTCTTACTTACATTTTCTATTAATGAACAACATTTTTGCTGACAAATTACAGATAGATGTTTCATAACGATAGGCCCCTGGTCAATAGCTTTCCTCAGCACGGGCACTATATGACATGTTTGACTGACTGGCCATGTGTACTAGATAGGTCCAAAGACCCATGTTTCTCTCCATAACCCTTGAGTGAGAAAAGTCTACCCACTTAAATATTGATGTTGTCTGCAGCAAACTTGACTTTGAGAGGACTCCCTTCTGTCACATTGGTTTTTAGTTTCAATGGAAATTATCTGGGGTAAATCATTCATGAAGGTGGCCTCAAACTGCACCAGGTACTTTTTAACTGAAATTAGTTTCCATGTAACGAAGAATAAAACACATTCATACAAGCTGTGGAGCTGGCCTACCTGACCCATATAACTCAACGAGGAAGTACCTATATGTGTGGACAGATTCCAGCATCAAACAGGACAAAATACGAGCTGGATTTTTTTCTTTTTTTTTTTTTTTAGGAAAGTGACAGTCTTATTCTCGAAGTTCCCACTGAGATCAAAATCATTATCATGTTTGACATACTATATTCTTCATTTTCAGAAATGTTGGTGCCACGACTGGCGCATCCATCAGTGTGCACGTGGCATGTAGCAGGTGGCGTCTTTGACAGGGTCCTGCATCCCAGGTTTAACCGTAGCGACACTTACCATCCCTGGCCTTGAGCAGACTGTCGTCTATTTCTATATCCACATGGTCCTGTATCAGAAACTGCAGGATGTCTCGCTGGAATGTACTGTCTTTACGCTCTTGGTGCAGCTTGGCCATGATCTCTTTGTTCTCGGCATCTTTCTGGGCTGCCAGCAACCCCTGTAACCATGGTAACGCAACAGTTTATCTCCAGCAACTCTCAGTTTTACACTACAGTGACGTCTGTCATAAAGACCACCTCTCATGAGATACTGCATATTTGTTAAGACCCCCTTTCATTTTCATGGCACTTGAGTATTTCTCTAATGATTTCACCTGTACTTTAAGGCCACCTGCACTATGAGACTATTCTTTTATAGGCAGTAGGGGTGGTCTCAAATGGTAGGTACTGTACTACTGTACAGTAATTAATCCCACAATGGTTACTAAGAGATTAAGAAAAGGAAACTGATAGCACATGGATTACAGATATCTGTACATGATAAAAACTGAATTCACTCACCTCACTCTTTATTATTATTAGTTTGGCATTAAAAAGATGGAATAAAATGTCCTTAATTACTGCCTGGTAATAAAGATGGGGGTATTAAGCAAAGCTTTTTTTGGTCAGATCCCTGATTCACACTTCACAGGTGCTGTGCTGTAGGAATTCATGAAATATGAGACAAAAAAAAAAAATAAAGAGTTCTTTAAAAGCCCCACATTGTAACACCAGCCAGGGTCTGCAGATGTACACTGGCCACATCACAAAACATGCACAACAGAACAGTGACTGTCGTCACAAATTTGTTAAGCTTGAATACTGCCCTCAGGTGTCGAGAGGCTGAAAAGATACCGACAGGCTGCCAGCGACGAAACACGTTACCGTGCAGTGGCTTTCATCAAGTCGAAGGGCATATCAAACTAAAGGCAAACATGAGAAGCAAGAGGGTCTGTTCCAATGCTTACCTTGCTGATGACCATGCCCACAAAGTGCTCCAGCAGGTACCTGGCTTCCTGCAGACTACAGTTCTGGACCAAACTGGCCGGCTCGTCATCCTGTCAGACAGACAACAGGCTGGTACATGCATTTTCCCTAGGAGTCACATGTATTTTGTTGACACATGGCACACAGTTAGTCCACTTGTCACTCTTGTTGTGTTGTTGCATACACGGAGTGGACCCCGTACCAGCTTAACTCTTCAAGTGCCCAATTTTGGACAGAGTCAACAGCTTTTCTCAACACACATTGGGCACAATGCGCCTGATGTGCATTGAGAAAAGCTGTTGACTTGGGGAATTTTCTCTCGAACTATAGGCATGCTGGTACTTGAATAAATGGTCTTTTGACGAGGTATATGAATCTGACATCCTAATGATAATTCAGACTACATGTAGTTTAGCTTTAGTAGATCTACTTTAGACGTGATTGGCACTGCAATAGTTGAATGAGCTCTGCAAGTTCAACTGCATGGGTGACATACAACCACGTAAAGGGGTGAATAAAAATAGCATACAACACACATGTGATTAAGTCTCTTGGTGAATGCTCTCAACTACTTGAACCTATCAATGATGATACTAGGCCTACTTTAACAACTTTAGAGGTTGTGTATCCCTGGTTGCTTGTACAAAACCTGTGGACAGAAAGTAAGGACCGCGTTTCAGAATCTTTATCTGTGTGTATTCAAAGGCAATATACCGATAATTCCGCCTAAATACTTAAGTCAGCATCATGATATTCAGAAGTGTCAGTGATTGGTTCATTGATAATTAGGTATGACCACTACTTCCAATCTGATTGGTCAATAGCCACAGTGACCTCACCTTGGACTCCTCCATCTGCACAATGCTACTCTGGCACTCCTGTATGTTGTCCTGTACATAGTCTATGTTGGCCTTCAGGGACTCGATCTGCTCCTCCAAGTCTTTTGCTGTCTCCAAGTCCTGCAATGACACAACATAACACTACGGGTTCTAGTCAGCAATTCCACACGAATGAAATATTTTCCTGTACATTATGCTGGAACCATCATGGAATTGTATAATCAAATTCTGCATCGATGATTATATCAACACATTTGGTCCTAAGTATGTGGTTTTCGCATTTTTTTTTGATGCTCTGTTACGGATGTGTTTATCACAACTGCAACAACAATATGCACTGTCATCAACTCCAGAATTATTCTATTCACTTCCTCCAAAATACAATATTTACTTAATTCCTGTAATGAACTTCTTACAATGGCAATGCCCCATTCAATATCTCCAAGATACTGAAAGGCACAGATTAAACCCCTATGATACGAAACTGGGCACAGGATAATCTCTTTGATACTGAATTGGACAAAGGATAACCTCTATGATACTGAATTGGACAAAGGATAACCTCTATGATACTGAATTGGACAAAAGTTAACCTCTATGATACTGAATTGGACAAAGGATAAACTCTATGATACCGAATTAGCACAGGATAGCCGCCAAGTATTTGCTAAAATGCTAAACAAAAGAAAAACAACAAATTACCTTAAGTTCCACTGCAGCTTTCTCCTTCTTCAGTATGAACTTCTCTAATTTTTTACCAAGTTTTTCTCTTTGCTGAAATGGAAGAGACAACATTGGTAGAGAACAAAATCCACAATCATACCAGGCACAGGATTTGACAACATAATGCTGAAACATTAAAGGTGCAGCAACTTCAATTTGGTAATAAAAAAAGACTGTACATGTACATGCTATCAATAATTTTGAATGATTAAATTTCTTCAAACACAATATTCTGACTCCACATGCATTTCAAACCACCACCTTTTATTTAAACCTGTCCCCCTGAAACCAGCCAAAACCAGCTGGTGGTCAAATGTCCTTTGCTTCAGTGTCTTTTACAAATTTCCACACTAATGAAAAACAATTTGAATGAGATTTGTAGATGAAACCTATCAGTCAACATGCCCAAGGAAAGCCGTTGACTCAACACCATTCCTGAAACATGTTGCCTTGGTCTTAAATTCAGTCTTACGCCAAGGGAGAAAGATAAAAACATGAGTCTTGTCTTTAATTTCTTACTAGGCCATTCATCTAACAGTCTAATAATTTAAGCTACTTTTTTTCATCACTACATCAACTCAGAATCAATCTCTGTGTTCATCACCTTGAGCCAGCGGTCCATGTCTCTCTCCATGTGGCTCATTGTCTGTTTCCTCATGATAATGGAAGACACCGTTTTTTCCAACATGTCCCACTTTTGTTTGGCAGCCCGCGCTGAGAATTCTCTCCTCCGTTTCTTTGGTGACACAGTAACTGCAAGAAGTGACACAAAAACTTGACTTACTTTGTGACGACTGCATCATTTACTCTTGCGTTTAGACTATACCGATTCAAAATTGACACTATGGGACTCACAGTCCTGCTTATGATTTTTTTTGCTACCCCAATCTTAATTCTTATAACCCCCCCCACACACACCCCCCCCCCCCCAAAAAAAAATGGTTGTTTCATAAAAACTTCAAGCAATTATACAAAATTTACATATCTTCCAACTTAATTACAATGTTAAATTGCAAAATTTTCATCTCAAGTGCCTGAGGGTTTCACTTGCTGATTTCGCCAATCAATTTATGCATGTTAACTATTGTCCGAAAGGCGAGATTTTATTTCTTTAAAAACCTGTAGGAACTGACCATTCATCTGTGCTGGAGCTGTCGCAGGACGCTCATACTTGCCAACACGGCCTGCCACCTTTGATGACAGCATCTGCTTGGGTCGTTTCCGTAGATTCTCAACCTGCACAAAAGGTACATTGTGAAGTGTTTTCATCCACAAACCCTTAAAAAGGTCAGGTTAGCAACATCACCTGGGCAAGCAGGCAATCAAATCAATTTTAATTAGCTTTGTGGTCCTGTCACAAAAATGCAGCTGTATGCTGGACCAAAGTTTTGTCCAGCTGATGTATAAACAATAAAGAAGCAAAAAAAAACTCCTTGCATCAGTTTCAGAGTCCTATTTGAACCCTTTTTACATTTCAAGGAGGAAATGGCCAAATATTTCCATGTTTACAAAGATCCTGTTCACAGGAGATTCAACTGTTTCTTATTTAATATCAGGTCTACAGGCTGCCAACATCTTAACTAATCAGTCAGTCATAAACAAACTGCCAATTCCAACTTTAAAAAAAAAACAAATACATGCCATCCCATAACTGAGAAACTACTATTTTCAGCTTATTTCTTTTGCCACATAAACATATTCCTAAAGAGTACGTTTGCCACCAGATTTGACTCCTCGCTGGTCCTACCTCCTCCTGTTTTCTCCTTAGCACCACTTCTTTTTGTCGCTTGTCTGCTTCTAATGATCGGATCTGGTAATCCTTAATTCTCTGTTCCTTCCTCAGTTGCGCTATCTCTTTGCTCCTTCGTAATTCTAACGTTCTATTTTTTGCCGCTTCTTCCTTCATTTGCCGCATGAGTTTAACCTAAAACCACACAAAACAGATCTATCACGTGGATGTCTCAGTTACAAAATTTGTCATTTAAAGGATGAGTATATGTGTCATATATCTGGTTCATGTATTTTAGGACTCATTAATTTGATATACATGTATAAGAAAATTTGTAAACAGCTAAGAACCCTTAAACCCTTTTCCTTCTTCAATGATTTTATTGGATGGGGGGGAGGGGCGCACAAGATGAATACTGTATCAATACAACTGCACCGGTATAGCACAATTACTCATTTTCTCTATAATCTACTGATTTCACTTTAAATTCCATAGTTCATTTTGCTACATTCAATTTCTTTTTAGTCTTCAGTTTCCTCTTACAACTCTAGTCCCCGAATATACCCTTTTCTCCACAAAGCCTATCGTCCCTGTGACATTAGTTAAAACATCTAAAGAGTCCATCCCTCAGGTTCTCCATCACTTGAGCTATCTATTACACAAATGCAAGATTTTCATGAGCAGGGGCCAGCCTCACCTTAGTTTTCTTCATCTCCCCCAGGTCTCTCTGCATCTGTTTGATCTGTTTCTCATTCTGGACTTGGTTGCGCAGTAGTTTTGCATGCTCCTTCTTGGCCGCCTGCAGTTTCTTCATCTCATTCTGCATGTCTGACAGTTTCTTCTGAAACTCCTCCTTTACCCGTCTTGTCTTGTCCTCCGTCTGAGATTCTATGCTCCCTGCAAACATGAAAGTCTGCCATATACGTCTTGGGTCATCTTAAGCTAAGCCAGACATAATATGCACACAAGATGTACAGACATTTGCTCTGGTCCCCTTTTCATTCATTCAACGACTCTGACATTTTTATTTCACTTCCAAAATGTGTTCTTAGAAAATACAAATTTACCAGCATGAAACCTGTCACTTTAGCCAACAATCAGAGCACTAGATTTCTTGTATACCTTTAATATGAAACTGCTATTACACACAGTCTAGTCAGGTTTCAAATGAACTATAGTGAAACCTGTTTTCACAGACTTCCCCGACAGACGACCAAATTGTGGCCTCTCATGACAGGGACTATGGTATTTATAACACTGTTTCACTTTATTTCTCTGCGATTATTCAGTATAACATATGCATACAGAAGACATTGAAACACCGTTACAAAATCAGGAAGTGACACTTGTGTCACATTGACCTTGCCCTCTTGTCCGAAAACCTCTTCCACCCACTCTCGCACATTTGGCCATTCACTTCTGTCCGTACCCCACTCCCACAATCTCATCACCCCAGAGCCACACTAGCATAGACTGCACTTTCAGCCTCTTCTGTATAAAGTTCAACTCTGTCCACTTGATAATAGCAACTCTATGGTCAGTATGAAGAACTGGGTTTATTGTGTTGGGAGTCCTCAAACGAAAGCCAGTACCTAGATTAGCCAGCACTCGGTCCCGCTCCTGTTCGGTGCTTTTGATCTTGGAGGTGAGCGAGACCAGTTTCTCCTCGTACTGTACACGCATCGCATGCAATCGCTTCTGGCTTGTCTCCAGTTCCTCGATTAGCTTCTCCTTGATGGAGATCTCGCACGTCAGTGTGGCCAGATTTTCGTGGATGTGTTCAGAGTCTAAAGAGAAGAAAATCTGATTAATGTATCGTTCTGTTTACAAATCCTAGCAATTCTACATATCTATGTTAATTCTTCTCTGACAAAGCTGACTCAGAATTCTAATAAAGTTTTTGGTGTTAGTTCAACCCTCACCAGTCTTCTACATGCAATTTCCCGAATAATTAGTGAAACACCTACAAGTACAAGACAGGGTAAACTTTAACCTACTGAATCCACCTTTACGTGCATTTCCAATCAAATGGACATAAATGCAATGTCATTATTTCATACTTCAAAATTGGACAATCGCAGAAATTATATTTTAATTCAACTCTTTCTCAAAAATTATTAATATACATATCACAAAGCTAGCAATTGAACTGATCATTTGTCAGCAGAAGTACAGTATGTTCAAGGTGCTATGCTCAGACATGCTTCTGTTATGATCCAGACAGGCCTTACAACCCAGTAATCTGTTTGCCACACTGAAAAGTCTGATCATGCTAAAAAAAAAAAAAAAAAAGCAGAATTTGGTTTTCCACATCCAGTGCAATTAAATTCAGGTTAATTTGGTGACAACTGAACACAAACATAAAACAATCTTGGTGCATAAAGTAAAGTACGGAGATTTTTTTGTCTCCATTACAAAGACATAATATTTGACAGAATTCTTTCATAAAGTGCCTAAATTCCCCCTTTCACCATACGATTTGCCAAACAAAAATGAAAAGAAATGTCAGAAATTCTACCAGAGCAGACAAAGAGGAAATAGTTAAATAAATGAAGAAACACCTTCTCCTTCCTGCGCGGGCTTTTCAGATGAGCCTGAAATATGTAGTGTCTGGTTCTGTAGATACGAGTATATGTTGACACCTGACATATAGCATGCACATATTTATTCTGAAGCAACTACTCCACAACTAAGCTGCCTTGGACATTTGTTAATCATTTAAGCCCCAATACATTTTGATGAAGAAAGTAGTGTCCACACGTGTTACCATAAACTGTGCCCCTGAAAGGGAACTTGGGGCTTGAAACAAAGGAAGTAAGCGACAAATTCAGGACGTACAATACACATCCAAGTTGAAACACAAGTCCAATACACATGAAAGTACAATACAGCTGCACACAAAGAAGGAATCAAGAACAAAACAAGTGGAATGGATGCACAAGGAGTGGAGACCAGTGGCGACACCTTGAGGCTGGCGACAACAAATATGAAGTGACCATGCAGGAAGAAACTGACCACAGACTACCAGGTCTGGATGAAGACAGATGTACACACAGACAACTGTGAGGGACACACATGATTCTATATTCTGCCTGAACCCCAACAGCATGCAAGACTGCTATTTTGGTCTGAGAGCCCGTCAGACTGCTATGGAAGCCTGAGAACCCTTCAGACTGCTATGACAGCCTGAGAACCCTTTAGACTGCTATAGCAGTGTGTACATTGCATTTTCATTGCTCGCAACATCTACCCCATGAAAATCATTGAGAAGGCAATATGTTTGCTCGCTGCAAGTAGCGTATGACAAACACCTGCAGTGTTGGTCTGGAACTACTCAAAAGGTCATGTTCAGAATCAGGACCATGTCTCTAGTCCACATTTAACAAACACATACATTAACACAAACATTACTGACTTTAACAATGACAGTAATATCAATACTTCGCATCAGCAACCAGTTGCTGATTTTAATACTGCTGATGAAAGTTCAATTGATTTCTAAGATATTAAGTACTTTGTGTAAAATTGAATGTAACACTATGAAATAGATTTGCCCATTATCTTATTTGAAAGGTCATCCAATCGTACAAAATCCAAGACTTTAATGGTCATATTTACTCTACTGTGGCCCATAAAATGTGTTTCGCATGATTTTATTTTTGGCTTAAAATCAAGAGCTTAAAAGTTTCAGCTTCCACTAAGTTTTATACATAATTTGTGATAAATCCTAGCATCTAAATTAATGGTGTTCCCTTTGTATTTCCTATAGACAATAACATTGTTACAACTGTTATTGAAGTTCAAACAGTCACAGCCTCCTACCCGTTTCCCTGGTATCTGGACCCAAAAACTGTGGGAACCGAGAGTTCAAACAACACAAGTGTAAGACACCATGCAAAATAAAATATAATTACTCTACAACTGAACCACATATATATATTTAAATAAATGCAGCCTAAAGAGAAAATACATGGCAGGACTGGGTGCATTTGTACACGATATCCGACTGTGTTTGCGTCCAGCACAAGCCATACAGATGTCAGCCAGTAATGACAAACCTCCAAGATCCATATGGAAAATTAATCTGTTCAAGACAGTTATTATACAACAGTCCCTGTTTGGAAAGACCATCCCCAGCAGCTGGTCCACAATGGCCTCTCGTGCCAGGGGGACTCCTCTCCAGAGAGGTGCCAGACGGCAGAGCGAGGGCTATCAACCAGATGCACGTGGTCTCTCAAATCAGGGACCACTGAATGAAGCCTTACAATCACACGATAAATAAAGTGACTAGTAGATGGACACTGGACGGTCAAGCCTCACTAGGAAACCAGATCAGTAACCGTAGTAACATAACCTGACAACCACTTACCATAGTCATAGTCCGAGTCTGAGTCTAAGTTAGCATTCAAACAAACAACAACACATCAAACACAGTTTTATCACATGAAGGGCAAGTGACTATACTGGGGGCAAGTGACTATACTGGGGGCAAGTGAATATACTGGAAACATTAACCTGTAACACACTATGAGCTGATATGTTGGCTTTGACATCAGCTTTGAATCCATAGCACAACAAACTGTTCAATGTTCCCATGTTAAACTGTAGTCAAAAGCTGGATTCACTTTGAACCAGCGGGCCATAGGGAAACGTGTTAAGAGTACAAGACTATTCAACAGTGAGCGTTGCCCTCATAGTTGTGATTTCAAATTTTGGCCATGCAGCTTTAACTCAATATTCATTTCATCATGTACCGCATCTTCCGATTTACGTTGCTGCCAGCATTGTAAGTGTGAGGCCAGCCTACTGTGCGAGAACAACACATACTTTGTGTCTCATCCGACACACGACGAACAAACTCTTTAGCTGACGATGTCCCACTGCATTTGCTCATTACGCACCCTCCACTCAATATCCCATCAATTTATTAATGCCTAACCAAGACCCACCTTCATTCGAGTCCGACTCGCTGGACATTTCGTCATCCACCTCATTGTCGTCCTCGTGTTCGTGTTCCTCATCTTCCTCATTTTCATCCTGTTCCTGAAAACAAAACACAGGCAGAGAAAGAGTTTCAGCTGACTGCATTCAGTTTATTTTTGGTCATTTGTGCTTCCATTGCAAAAGAAAAAGTCACTGTACAAACACTCGACAAATAAGTTTTCCAACTTTCCTTTTATGCAGGTAGTTTCCCTTTGACAAGACTATTAAAACTTTCTTGATGTCTGGACACACACTTTCATAAGTTAAATGGTTTGAGTATCAGAGCAGACACTGAGTGGTAGTTGCAGGCAATACGCGTATCAGGAGCTGTTGGACTTTTTGGAAGCATGAAAGCAAAAAAAATTCCGAGTGCCACAAATATTGCATGAAACTGCAACTCAATGCCAGATTTTGTTTCTCACATACCTATATTTGACAGGAATTACAAAATACTCTCTGGATTGCAGCAAAATTTCCGACCTCAATTTTACCATCCTGTTAGCTATTCAACTAACTGACCAATATCAAACAAGCCACAACAATGATGGGGAAGGTTACCCACAGTCATTTGCAGATGGAAACAGTAGGCATGGCCAGAGATAGGCACTAGATACTGTAGTTCTAGAAATTTTCGCGCTCGACTTAATTTTGCGCTTTTCGCGCTACCATTAAAATGCGCGAAAATAAGTTGCATTGTATTTCACTACATTGTTTGGCATTGGATTGCGCAAAACTAAAATGCGCGAAAATTCTGTAATTTCAGAAAAAATCAGTTTGCGCGAAATTAAACAAGCGCGAAAATTTCTAGAACTACAGTATGTCGGAGTAACACATACCTCATCATCAGACCCTGCGTCTTCCTGACCATTCTCCTTGCCCTGGTCCTTCTCCTGCGTCTCCTCGTGTTCGGCCGTCTCATGATCCTGCTTCTCCTCCTCACTCAGGTTCTCCTTATCACTCGCATCTTTCTCCCTTCAAAAAGAAACCATTCTATTCACGCATACTGCATCTCATTCTCTTTCAGGGCTGCACATGAGGCTTCTTCTCTGGTGAGCTTTCACTTTCACAAGAATACGCCCAGAGTTATTTATTTGGCAGGAAAATGGAAGTAAACTACTTTCTGGGCTTCAAGAAACCCATGTTTGAAGCTGTATTCCAGTCTCATATTTCAAACATCAAACTCAAATCCCCAAATTTCTTGCCCATTGCATGAAGTGATAAGCACCAGATATTTTCAATTCCGGCAATATGTTCGCCAAAAGTAAAATATCCAGATGCACAGTTAATCTGTTAATACTGCACTGAAATTGGAAAGAGTTCAGTATTAACATGTGAAATTTGCATTTTCTTCCTTTCTACCCATTATGAAGTCAAAACAGAAAGAAATTACAGCTGCTTTCCATTACTTTATGCATCAATTAGCAAAAGATTGCCATCTTTAACAAACAAACAAGAATCCTACCCATTATAAGCATTTTTTCCATTGATATGGAGCACAGATGTAGATAAAAACAGCCATTTTGTAATCCACAAAACATTTCATTCAGACTGCTCTAAGTTAATCAACTGCATTGTGCATCCCCACTTCTCGTTCCACCAGGAAACTGCTCGAAATGCTTCGCACAAATCAACTTCTTCATACCTTGGTTTGCCTGACAATATCATAATCACAACTGATACAGCCACACGGGCACTTACCCTTGACTAGATTTCCGATGCCTTGTTTTCTTTTTCATTTTCTTCAGGTCCCTCTTGGCCTTTGACAATATGTCATCAATGGTGTTGTCAGGTGAGGTAGCGAAGTCAAAGCTGGACCCAGGCATTGGGACCAAGCCGGGACTAGTAACCATGCGGGATGGGGTGCGGGCTGCTGTACGACGTAGCGACTCGGAAAAGGCTTCAGACTCCATTAACTTTGTCCTGCAATGAAAGACATTTACACAATTTTTGTATTTTTGACAATTCCAACTTCACCTGTGCAAATTCATGTCAATGTTCACTCTTTCAGTGCTAAATTTTGGACTTAGTCAACAGCTGTTCTCAGCACACACTGGGTGCATTGTGCCCAATGCACATTGAGAAAAGCTGCTGACCTGTATATTCTCTCTGGAACTACGGGCATACTGGTACTTGAAAGAAAGGTCTTTTAACAAGGAATACGAATCTCTGATCCTAATGATAATTCAGACTAGTTTGACTTAAGTAGATCGACTTTAGTCATGATTGGCACTGAAAGATTTAATTTATTTATACATGACAGTCACTCTGCCCATTACCACCTCTTACACCAGGAAAATATGAAATTAATATTCTCCATGATCAAAATTAAAATTCCGCTTACATCTTGTCTACAAGGGTTTTTTTCCCCCACTTACACGTATATATTGTTATTGTATGTCACATCTTTTCAGAAATACAATGTGCTGTGGTTCATTTATGTGTGTTAAGACTTGGGTGCAGTACACAAGCTGGTCTTACTTTGTATTATATCTTAATCTCTGTAAATTTTTCTTAAAAGACAAAGATTAAACTTTACTGCAGTCATTGTTTGATGAGTATCTGACAACCTGCACCAGAGACATGTCCATGGGAATTTTTCATGGCTATTACCAGCTCCCAAGATTAACAGGTCCACACTGTCCACTGATCTCCCAGTTAAATTGCAAGTTAGTTCCTCCATTTGGATTTGAACTTCAAAATTTTGACATGATAGATCTAATATACCATTCTAGTGGTACTGAAAGTAGAGGAAATCTAAAAACTGACAAAATAATTCATTTTAGGTTTCATGTTTCTGCAAATCCCCATAAATCACTTCTTACATAAAAATCATGACATCAGTAAACATATTTTAGTGGGGGAGCACACTGAGATCACGTAATCTCGGGACAAGCTCACTTATGAAACCCACGTGGATGACAGCTTATGATCTGGATATTAAAGTCCCCATCAGTTTGGGAATCTTAATGCAAAAATGTTTCTTAAATCATGGTATGCTGATATGAGGTAACCTTACAAAACTTACATACATGTACATGAATTCTGTAATATCAAAGATTCCCCCACACACACTTGTAGTGGGAGGCACACCACGGCCCAGTAGAGCAGTACAAGTTGCTGGGATTACATAACTTACAGCATTCAACAGGTTATGATAGGCCGGAGTTACACGAGGGACTTGTTGACTTGTACATATCAAAACTTGGCACACTGCACTGCCTTACCTCATCCTACACTGATTCAAACGCCATCCAGCTGCCTCATCCCGTGTTCACCTGCATGTACTGGATGGCAACCGGGTCTCCGGGCTCTCCTTACAACAATTTACAAGCAACCAAGTCAACAAGGTCTGCTTGCAGATCAAACTGGTGGTTGCAGATACAAGGCAACTGCTTCGTGTTGCATTATGAAAGGAAAACTTGCAGGGGAAAGCTCACGTCAGACAGCTGACTATCCACAGGCAACAGCTCCGGGCACAGAAACCAGTACACAAACCGGTGCCAGTGTAAACAGACGGGGTGAGGCACATGCCTCCCTCTGGTTTCTCTCGGGTCACAATGACCCAGAAATCTGATCAATTTTTCCTTGCATATTGTAGTACTTTTCTGCCAAATTTGAGCCAGATGTGTCTTGGCAATACTGAACAAAGTAAGCAGGCCCGGACTACCCCCAAAACATGGTGACCTCCCACCCCCAGGGCTCACACCCTACACATAGAAGCCAAACTGTGTCACTGTGTCTGTTGACACATTTATTATTGTCATGTCCACCAGTATAAAATGTGGGGATCGATGTCATACAATAAAACATAGTCCCACTCACCTCAGTTCTTCTATTTCCTTCACGTACCCCTGGATCACTTTGGCCACCTCGTCATTATCAGAATCACCTGTAACCACGGTAACAAGTTCATTTATGGTCCATCTTATCACCTGTCATAACTGATTAGGGTTGTATCGTGCTATTTGAACTGAGAGCAGTAAGAGCTTCTATTGACGGTGGTTTGCTGTCTTGTTCTGTCCTACACATGAAGCTGATTTGTTGACTGGTGCAGTAGTTACTGCCAGCCAGTTCTGCTAACTCAGATATACGGAGCTCATTTAGCAAACAGTCAAGGCTTGGAAAAATAAGGCAAACGTGACCTTCCCCCGCTTACCTATTTTTACCAGTTCAAGTTTCAAAAGCCTGGACCTGAAGTCCCATCAAATGTCCATCTGACAGACACTGAGCCATAACGAGGACTATAATAAGTCTGCACCTGGTTTTTCACATCCACCTAATGGCTATATATTTGCGGTCAGATCGCCACTACAGATCCAGGTGGAAAGAAACATACTTGTGGCCAACCAAAATCTCTTCTTGTTCCCTCCCTCACCCCTTACAGTGTCTCCCACATTTATCAACTACTTTATCAGTTTAATTACTTTTCCAACACTGACTCCATTCAAAACCCAAATAAAGACCTGATAGCCACATTATAACTGTTGACTATGAAGTGCCCAGGTACAGCCATCATTGGAATATGCACAACCAACCTTAAATGTTTAAGGGCTACATTTCACACTGTGTGAACGGCTCTCCTCGGCATGTTTTTGGGTGTATTAAGCACACGAAGGAAACCCATGGACCCGAGTATTTCTCTTCCTTGTAAGTAAACTACTGACTGCAGACCAGGGACCAGGGCCGTTGGCCCTTGCGAAAAACATCTTTCCGTGAACATTTTGATGCTGTAATCCTTACGATAATACTAGTCAACACAAATGCTGTTGTGATAAGGACATAAAGGGTTCCTGTCTGCATATTTGCTGTAAAAAAAAAAAAAAACTTTTAACCTTTCCCCCTGAATTAAGACTGCGTTTAAGACTAAGTCAAGCCTATTTTTGCCTTGGATTAGCACCTAACACATGTCAAGGAAAGCTGTTGACCTAGGGTATGTTATCTTGATGAAGACATTCATTCTCATTCAACTTGTTTTTCAGTGCTGCTGAAACAAGTGAGGAACGCTAAAGCAGCCAGCTCTTCCCCACCAGCTGCTTTGGACAGTTTAAGGAAGAAATTGTGAAGGGTTAACACAACAGTTTAAAAATTAAAACATAACCCTTGATGAGAAAAAGGTAAAAGGCTTACTCCTTTTTTTTTTTTTTTTGGCAATCACATAAAAGAGTTACCTGAGAGGTTACCGAGGTTAGCGATGTCGCGCTGGGCCAGCAGCTGAGTGTTACGTTCTGTGAGACTGTCGATGGTGCCCTGGAGTGCCTTGATTCTCTGCCTCAGATTGTTGTTCTCTGTCTGTAGCATGGTGTTCTCGTGGAACATGTCATTGATGCTCTCCACCCCAAACTCATCAACCTGCCGCTTGCCCTGAAGAGTTTATTTAATGACATATTCATCACCCACAAAAAGGTGTTGAATGAATTTAAGTTATGTTTTAATCAAAACTGACATCACTGTGTAGATCCAGAATTATTTTTCCCCTTAATGAAATTTCTTTCAAAGTGTTGCTGCATTCTATTTAAAACTGATGTCCCTGCATAACCTTCAACAACTTTTCCCCTCACCACAGTCTCTTTCCACTTCTTGTATCTCTTAGGACCTACATTAAGAAAATTAAAAACCAAGCAGGTTATATTTTTAAAATTACCTCAGCAAAGCAATACTTGACTGTAAAATGTCCATTCACAATGATACTCATTACGTTAGTTCTCAGTGTACAAGGGCAGTCATCAAAGGTGTCGGTGAATACCAGCCAAAATAGAAACTACCTCACGTGCAGCTGCACAGAAATCTAGAAGCCTAACACCACACAGCACGGACTCCTACCTGTTTGTACTCCATTAGTTCCACTTGTAACTCCTGAATCTCCTGTCTCAGCAGAGCTATCTGTTTACTGGTTTTGTCCTGGTTCACCACCACTTTGTTCTTGATGTTGCGGGCTCGGTTAGCGTACTTCAATGTGTTCAGTGTTTCCATGAAATCTCGATCTGATGGGGACACGCATGCTATCATCACTGTACGACTGGAAACAAGAGAGGGAGGGTTCGTTATCTACAAATATGTCTTGACAGCGTGGTGTTATGTACATACACCCATGTAGGGGGTCAGTTGTTTCGAGTCAAAAGGACTAGACATAGAAGCACCTGCATAAACAACCCACACTTGGTACCTTACAACCTGCTCATTTCTTACGCTGCCCTTCTTGGGTGTACAGAATAATTTCAGGCTTAGTCAGACCTCTTATACAGGTTTCGTTTTTTTGTTTTTTTAATTGCCCCCCACCCCCACCCCCTTGCTTGCCTCCTTAGCAGACTTTCTCTGGTTCCCGGCAGGGGGCCAACAGTCTATCGCGCTCCAGAAAGTCTGTTTAGCAGGCAATGCCCTTGCCCCCATGTTCTTAGATAGTCCATCAGTCAAGCCATATACCAAATGATCTAAAACCTCCCCATTATTGGCAGTGCCAGGTTTCAACCCCGGGGGACTTGCGCCATTTTATATTTTAATTCAGATTTATACCCATTTGGCTTCTTGGAGCATCCAAACAAACACCATTGCAGTCTAGTCTTGAGCTGTATACAACACAGTGTCACAGTCAAGATGGACCGAGGTTCTACTTGTCAGATAGAGGGCATCACAGTATGACCTTAACTGTTGGATACGCTGGATGACAAACTGGTGTTGACAGGTGGGATGTACCGGGACTCCCTCAAAAGTTACACTGAAGTGCAGTACTGTATCAATGTAAATATGTCTGCAGGCCAGGGATACATTGCCTCATCGCAAAATATACAGTATAACAGTCATTAGTTTTTACATTGCCAAGGTGTATATATATATTTACACCACATGGTGTAATCGTGGGTACAACAGTACATATGTATGGCACCACCAGTGTTATCTTTAAGCACATGTAATGCTATGTACAGTCAATAATCATTTCTACACAGGGACCTCACATCTCCTATGAGGGTAAATGTGAATGAATACGTCAGCTCATTAGCTGTTGTCCTGCTGTGGCCACCATTTCCATCCCGAGACTGACTTCACCCTTTCCCGCCTGACTTAACACTGAGTCAACAGCTTTCCCTGGCATGGGTTGGGCACTGAGTGCCCCACCCATGCCGGGGATAGCTGTTGACCTGGGGCAGGTTATCTTGTTCAATCTCAATTAGACCTTTCCTCTAAATAATAATCTGTCATTGCAGTTAAAATTAGTTCACAACATTGAAGCAAATGACATTTGATCACCCGGCCAGATTCAGCGGGAAAGGGTTGAGCCAACTGAAGCCTGTACATGTAGTTGCTGGGGGGAAAATGGGAGAAGATCAAAGACGGTGGATGAGGGATGTTACCTGGGATGTTTTAACTCATTTCCAAGGTATACCAAGAATGTTCCACCATGAGCAACTGTAGACAGTAACACTCTGGATATTTGTAACCCAGTGCCCCTTCACCTTACTCAAAAGTACATGCACTCAGGTTTCAAATACCGTCAGCTTAAGTACTTTTCTCAACTTTCTTGTTCACGGAAAGCACTCTGAACATAACACACAGAACTGACCTGGCAGAACAACTAGCCCTTAGAAAACTGTTCCAAAATAACTTGCGGTGTTAATTTTTTTTTTTTCTTTTTTTTAAATTTGAGAGCAGGCAAACAGAGACAGGCAGGTAGGGAGCATCATCACTGTAACATCTCCACTACAACTTAGTCACAGTGGCGTATGAGTCACGTCTACTCTTCTGTTTCAAGTTGTAAATTTTGACCAAATTTATATAAACAGCAGTGATGTACTGAGTGAAAAACACTGCAGATTCACTAAAGCTGTATACTGGAAAACTACAGCACACTTTTGGGGAAGACAAGTGAACAGTGGGGTGAAGTCTGGGAAGGGAATCTTCACAAGTATACGCCCTATGTCAAGTTTGAGTGTATGGTCCTACATGTACATCAACAAGTTCAAGCATACAAGCCTACATTTAAACATGTACAAGTTTTGGTCAAGAAGTTGGTATGTATAGTATGAAAGAATTTTTATGTGAATAGAATAGACCTATGCAAATAAGTTTATGTGTTCGGGCCTACATCAAAATGTTTATGCCTGAAGGCCCGGGTCAACAAGTTTACATATATAGGTCCACATCAACTAGTTCATATGTGCACACCTAGGTCAACAACTTCATACATATAGACCTACATCAATAACTTTATGGCTGAAGGCCTAGGTCAACAAGCTAATGTGTGCAGATCTAAATCAACAAGTTTATGAGTGTAGACCTATGTCAACAAGTGAATACTTGTAGGCTTAGGTCAATACGTTCTTCTTTATAATTTGCCATAGCTCCATGTACATGTACAGGTAATTGATGCAATTGAGCAAGAAAAAAAGACAGGGATTTTAAGTGAGCATAAAAAATTGTGTTCTGTTCATTTTATGCACATATTACTGCAATAGCAAAAATCAGTAGAATTCAGAAGGTTCCGCTTGATTAAAAAAGCAGAAAGAGAAACTCGCATCCCAGCCTGCTCCTTATAACAACAACTGCTGCTGTGCAAAATCACCATGTGTAGCACTTTTGACACTGTTTTATCTTCAGTATAGGAATATTTCTTCCATGATTTAGATAAACTGCCATGTATATTCAAAATATAAATGCAACCCTGCATTTTTTTTAACTTCTCACCCATAAATCTTGTGGCTACCTGGCTGGAACATGGACTTTGTCTCTTAGCAACCAAATTACTTTTCTATCTCCCCCATAACATGCTACAATGACAACTACTATAGCTGCAACTGTGACACTTCTTACCTGTTACCACCAAGCGAGTCCTGCAATAGCCGTGTCAGTTTGGAGTCCCGGTAAGGTACGTGGCTTCCTCGTTTCTGTTTGTCTCCCAGCGCCGAGATCACATTACCCAGAGCAAGCTGTAAGCAAACCATGTGCACGTTGTAAATATAGCTGTTTTCACAGGAAGTGTTACGATTACTCAGCAACTTTCTGCCAGATGTTGACCTTGGTCAAGGTTCAACTGGATCTTCCCTGTACAATTTACTCAAAACATAAATATTGTCACGACCATCTTACATTAGACGTTTTCTCCATTCATTTTTTGCCTGGACTTATGGAGGCAACATGTCGAAAGCTGTAAACTGACAGGCCTTAAAATAGCCTCTCACCCACTCTCAGTGTCAAATATACCACAGTATACACTTTCATAAAGTTATTAAAGGTTTTCTACTTTTTTCCAATAAGAAAAGAAAAAAAAATACACAGAAATCTACTCCACATCAGCAGTTGCCTGGTGGCCCTTGGCTACTGGATCCTGATTAGACTCATATTTTCACACCAGTCAGCAGACCGTTTTATGTATTATCTCAAATTTCAAATTGACATTCAATAGATGCTTGGCCAGGCAATTAAGAGACAGACATAAAGTTTGAGCTCGTTAACAATAAAGATGGGTCAAGTGGTGCTGTGCTTGAAGCCTTGTGTCAAACATTAAATATATGCCTCACGTTAGACGCCACAGACAGGAACTGGGGTGATGTTGTTGAGGAATGGGTGGATGGGGAGGTGTCCTGTGGCTGTCTCCTATGTCATGACCCATAAATGGATACAATATTATTTCATATGCATAACTTGACCATAACAAAACATGCATATTGTCAAAATACTATTTTAACCCTTTCCCCGTTGAATTAAGATTGACTCAACCACTTTCCTTGGCATAGGTTGGGCACTAAGAATAGTGTTGTAACCCTTTCCCCCTTGAATTAAGACTGAGTCAACAGCTTTCCTTGACATGGGCTGGGCACCAAGGAAAGCTGTTGACCCAGGTCATGTTATCTTGATAGGTCTCATCTACAATTCTCAGTCAGATTGTGCTTCAATGCTGTTGAAATTATTTGAAAGCACTGAAGCAGGCGGCATTTCATCACCAGCCGGTTAGGGCCAGTTTAACTCATTCACTCATGCTATTTCCACCCTGACAGAAGAGCGAGTCAACAGAGCGCTCCAAGGAAAGCTGTTGACCACGGCCATATAATTTGGAATGATCTTCCTTGCAAGTTTCATCAAAAATTCTAAAAATGAGCCCTAAATTAGTAAAATACAATTAGCAGACGACATTTAGATATTAGCGGCAAAAAGGGTATTCAGGGTGGAATGAGTTGAAGAGGAAAGGGTTAAAGTTAATCACTTCTTTGGCTAATTAAATTCTGTTCTTATTGCAGGGATGGGGAGGTGTGGGGATAGGCCCTGTGCTATTTTCAACCCTTATTCCATGTGATGCATGATTTGCAGGCCTCTGAATTCCTAGTGATGCATGATTGACACGAAGTCAAATCTGTTTGATATCCTATCAGATTTTTCTACATTTCTGGTAGTATGTTACTGGACAGCATTAATTCCTGAGGAGTATTCTGCCCTCTTTATCCTTCTCCAGTAATGTGCCAGTCTGCTCAACATAGAACACATGTGCAGCAAAATAAAACCTGGATGTCAGACTTGTACAACCGTATGGCATCCCTCCACCCACTTACAGCTCCGCCAACATTAACAACCGCCAGTAATTACTTACAAAGTCCAACAGGTAAGTCTACCTCAACATATATTTAGATAGAAACATGGTCCATGATCTTTCCTCTCGAGGTTTCCTGTCTGACACACTGATATATCATTTCCTTGGCAACAGAGAAACAAACAACTTTTTGATATGTTACTCCCAAGAAGAAAAAAAAAGTTTCAAAAAATGAGCCAAAATTAGAGCCAGCTGGCAGTTAACTCTTTCTTGGTCAGAACATGGACCTTATCACTGAGTCAACAAGTTCCCTGAACATGGAATCCTCGGCAAGAAAAGCCATTGACCTAGGACACACTGTCCTGCTAGATCTCATCTACAATCTTCATACCTTTTTTTCATTAACTATTAAGTTTAAAACTGATAAAATTTGACATCCAGGGTCTTGAAGCATTTTCAGCCTGAAAAGTGCCAAATTTTGGACTGAGTCAACAGCTTTCCTTGGTGCCAAGAAAAGTTGTTGACCTGGACTATGGTATTTTCTGTAACTACAGGCATGCTGGTACTTGAATGAAAGGTCTTTTTACAGGGAACATGAATCTAGCACCCTTAATATAATTCAGATCAGTTTGTTTTCAGTAGTTTGACTTAAATCATAGTTGGCACGGAAAGAGTTCAGCTTGGCTTCCTCACATATATTTTTGCTTCAAGGTCTACCTTTCGACAGTCACTGACAGCATGCAGTTGCTGGTAAACAGCAAAAGAACGATGGCTCTACACTGGTCAAGTCAGTGCAGCTAAAATCCTGCTGTACCACACCACTTAATATTTTTTCATCTAAATCACATGTCACCTCCCACTCCTCCCTCCTCCTATTCCCTGTCCAAAGTGCTGTTTCAGACAAAGCCTTGTCCTGGCTCTCTCACTGAACGGACTACATCTTCAGACAACCTGCCTGTAATGTTATGTTCTGGCTCTGCAATTTATTAACCATGTGGTTTAGTACACAATTGTTTTTGTTTTTGTTTTTGTTTTTGTTTTTTTTTTTTTTTTTTTGTTGTTTTGTTTTTTGAAAACTATAAAAGGAAGAATCAAGGCTGCTTCACAGGTCAGTGGAAGTCATCATGTCAGTAAAACTGTATAAACGAAGATAACAGACATCCAAACAAAGCAGTCTGACCAACACTTTAATAGATGCAGACGATGATGTAATATATTAAACACCTGTGGAAATGGATCGCTGCTGATCGGAAGACCTTGATGACTCACCAGACAACATCAACCTGACAGCCAGCACAGTGGAAAAGCACTGCATGAACCACTGGCCCACAGACAAAAAAACTGAAGCTGAACTATCCTTCAGTTAAAATCTGATCATGCACCCACACTATACATGTACATGTATGTACACCAGTGATCCTTCCTATTAAAACGCATGGTCATATAATCCCTCTATATATACATCAGTGTATCCTACTGTTAAAAAAAATGATCATGGATCCACACTGTATACCGTATTCATTCCAATAAGAGCACATACTCTAATGATGGCACACCCCCATTTTTTATCAGAAAAGAAACCTTGGTTTTCATAGAATATAGGTCAATTTTCAGTCTCAATTCTAGTCCATTACCTGCTTTTTAGGCACATTTTTCAATTTAATTTCCCTAAGGGCACTGTGCACTTACTGGAATGAGCACAGTATATAAAACAGCGTATCCTATTAAAATGTACAATAATAGAGCCACTCCATATACAGATCAATGATTCCTCCGTGTATCACACATTATGTGTCACCACACTATATGTACACCAGCGTATCCTTCTAAAAAAGTAAAATACATGATTGCAGAATCACAGAGCTGCTGATAAAAACTCAAAATCCATTCACCGACTTGCTTAGGAGGGGTTGAAGCCAACCATTGCCTTAGTTGGCATTTCTCAGTCAAATACCATTGTAACACTGATGCAGAGCTGTATGATGAAAGATGTCAACTAAAAACAATGAAAAATATACCGGTGTATCTCAGCTAAACACATGATCAGGGAACCACACTATACACATGCTTGACATAAAATGAACTGGAAAAGTTTGGCCGTGTGCATCCTTCATTGATCTTCTATAAGCGGAAGTACAACCTCGAAATGGCACATTACGTTTAACGTTATCTCATTATTGCTATTACAGGTTTCCTTGCACCATTTTTTCCTGTTGAAAAGTTCTTATTACGCAAATGAGATAAATATGAATAAAACTAGAGGCACTGAAATGCAAAGCATTGACTGATGGATCCATCTCAGCCCATACATGGGTGCTGTGACCTTGATAATGAGGTCAAGGTCACAAAACGGAAATCCAAGTCAGTAAATGGTATCATGGTACAAATGACGTAAATTTGAGATTCCCGTGGCCATAATGATTGAGATATTGTGCTCACAAACAAATCATGAATGGATGGATAACAGACAGAACCAGAGACATACAGACAACCCAAAAACATAATCGCCCCCCTCCCCCCCCTTTCCCCGAAATGGACCAATAAAAATTTAAGGCCTACCTTCTAGTTTCAAGGAAACATAGGTCCATTATCGCAAACTTTCTCTGCCAGTATTTTATTGGAATTCATGAAGGGATAATTGTATGCATGTGTGCCTGTGACTACGGTCTTCAAAGGTGCAGGCTTTGTTACATAGGTTGTGACTTCATGTCCCTACATTTTGCATAAAAGCTAAAATTATTGTAGAAAACTCTGAAAACAAACAGTTCAATACAGCACATCAGTCACTGGACAGCTGCTTCATTTTATGACCGGAAAATATTTCGTTGAATGCAGTGTTGGCAATAGGTTCTGATTTTATCATCAATGATTAGATACGCAGGACCGACCCATGATTGATTATACGTGTATTTGGTAAGTGATGACAAAGCAGATGTTTGATCTACTTATGTCTGAACATCCAACAATGACCTGTATCGTGTGTGGTTTCCATGGTTACTGCCACCAGCATGGACAGGATTGAAATTATGGCACTTTTAAACAGCACAACAAACACTTCTGATTTTCAAGCAACAAAAACAAACCAGGTTCACTGGGTTAAAAGTGTTTAGAATGATATTCACACACACATTTTGAAGGGAAATCTTTTCACTTTCCATTGGTTGCTGTTGTTGAATAACAGTGAAGATTTTTGTGGCCTCTTTTTTTTTTCTTTGACTCAAAATCAATGGCTGATTTTATGATCAAGCACTAGCTTCAGTGCTTACAAATGACCTACTTTGGACTATACCCTGCCCTGGGTACACCAATAGTAAAATACGACCACAGAACCAGAGCTGTAGACAGAAACACTGATCCTCTGCACCCACCCAGTGAGTGTAGCCATAGTACTCATCATATGTCATTCCAAACAACCCCTATTAGTTCATCTATTGTTGCCTGTAGTCTGATATGAAGCTGCTAGAATCATAATCGGTGATTTTTGGTGTCTCTGATACCACTTTTATTTCTTTTTTTTTTCCACTTTCTATGAACTTTTTAATTTCCTGTTAACTTTATTTTCAGCACAATTTGTTTTCCATGCATATCAGTCTTTGACTCGTACAGCTTTTCTTCCATTTAATTCTTTCTCTTTTTCTTTCTTTTCTTTTTTTGCCCAATTCTTTTTCATGCTTTCATCATCAATTGCCTGGTGTGACTAATTAACTTGATCATTTTCTCTGTACACTAAGTACTGTGAACTGTCACTTTGAATGTCCATTACTTTGCCAAGCGGATCACTTACTTCTGGTGCCATTGTATAAAGTAACTAATCTTCACAACACTCTTGTTGGGTCCTTTTTGTCGCTAATAACAAGAGCTCAGGCTCAATGATAAACACACGAGGAAATTTTAATAAGGTTTCATAAAATTGGCTTCAACATCTTTTGTCCCTGTTCACCAATCTTTCCACAAAAGGTTTTTATCTCTTGAAGAGATTTGTTTTTTATTTCCATTATAACATGTTTAACACCATTGTCTGTTGAATTCATGGTTTGAATTATTTTTCTGGATATTTTTTTCTCTTTGTGTAATTTCCATCTTTTGTCTCCAGTCACCTCCTTATTTATCATACAGGGCCAGCATTCACCAAAACAATTGCACAACACACACATGAACAGCAAACCCTACACGTAAAACCTTGTTTGTGTTTTGCCAATAGGTGGCAGCAGCATACAATACTCACCAGCCCACAGTTGATAGAGATACCTTCCTTGGCCCGGTCCCCTGTAGCACCAGTGCGTTTGAGTCGCTCTGACCCTGCCAGATCCACAAAGTGAAACTTGGCCGTGAGTGTCTCAAACTCATACGGACTACTTTGCGTAGTGTCTGTTTCTTTGGCTTCATCATCACACTCCTGAAACAGGAGCACATCTGTGACATTTAAACAAAGTCTGCAAACTATACAAGAAGACTTCTAAGTGCTACAGTATAGGATGGGTTACGTACAGCATACCGGTACAAGGTGGGTTACATAGAGCATACCAGTACAAGATTGGTTACATAGAGCATACCAGTATGCATTCTTCGTTTTCATAGGATGGGGTATCGAGACCATCTTGACATAGAGACCAATCTTTCTTTTTCATTGTGACGATAATATTTTCACCATGATCACGTTAAATTTTAATACAGTCAAAACTTTTATCATGTGTCTACTTTCTGTACTTTAATTTGTCATCAAACAAAATACCCTTCAAAATAAACAGTTATTTTATTTAGTTCCCTTAGTTCCCCATAATCATCATTCAATCATATGATCATTGATATCTCATGCGTCATTTGTTTATTCTACTGAAATAATGAATGCTCCCAATGAAAAACGAGCAACACAACGGAAGACGACAGGCGACGAGTACATTTTTATTTATCTTCATAAATTGAGCACAAAATTTGAAAAATTGTATTGAAGCAATGACAGAAACACTTTTACAGTAATTACTTCAGGTATTATAAACATCTGAAAAAAATTTTTCGCCAATATTTGGAGAATTTTCAGGTCCTCGGAGTTGTACCCCTAATATATATATATATATATGTGTGTATATATATATATATATATACATATATATATATATATATATATATATATATATATATGTGTGTGTGTGTATATATATATATATGTGTGTGTGTGTATATATATATGTATATATATATGTGTATATATGTATGTGTATATATATGTGTGTGTATATATATGTGTGTCTATATATGTGTGTATATATATATATATATATATATATATATATATGTGTGTGTGTATATATGTATATATATATGTATATATATATATATGTGTATATATATATATATGTATATATATATATATGTATATATATATGTGTGTGTGTATATATATATATATATATATATATATATATATATATATATATATATATATATATATATATATATATATATATATATATACATACACATGTGGGACGGGTAGGGGATGGGTCAGGTACAAACTTTCAAACTTGGTAACCACAGAGCAGCACTGTACCCACCTCTTTGACAATCCTCTGTTGTTTGATATACAGGGTGAACACAGCGTGTGAGCGGGAGGACTGGGCATTCATGTTGGTACTGGCCGTAGTCCTTGACAATGCACCAATCTTTAAGCACTGCATGGTCTGTCGGGAGAAAACCATCCATTAAACCATAAATTTAAGATATGAATATGAGTTGTGGCAACAGATTTCTTCCTCAGACAGGAAACAACTTTAAGAAGTCGTTTATGTGACAGTCGAAGAATTCTAACACAGAAAGCCCCGTACCATAACCAACCATTATTACATTCCAGAGTTCAGTGGGTACTTGCATTTAGCATGTATGATGTAAACATGCTTCAGTATGAAAATACTGTTTCAAATTTATTTGGTCTGTGGTCAATAGTTTGTCATACAGCAATACAATACTGAAAATGTTTAGCATTTAACAGAGCTTGAAGTTTGTCATGCTAATAATGTGTTCCCAGAATCCACTGAATTTTTTTGTCAAAATTTTACTTTAACAAGTTGAAAAGCTGAACGGACACTTACATCATCGAGGGATGCCACCTGTCGGGTGGTCACTCCCACTGTGTATATGCTCCCTGATGCATCCTCATGGATCTTGATGTGCGACTTGCGACCCTGCAAAGCCAGGGGGAAAAAAAAGAGAAAATTTTCATAAATATGAATGCATACTCAGCCGTCACCAGGGCTCCCCCCTGGAAATGTTCGTTTTCCAGCCAAATCTGCATAAAAAGACCACTTCCAAAACTTAAGTCTTTATGCTATGAAGTACTAGACAACCGCAAAACAAAAATTGCAAGCAAAGTGGTTTTATTTTAGCATTTGGCTAAAAAAAAATCTCTAGCACCTGAGGAACACCTGCATCACTATGTACAGGCAAAAGACTGACACCTGCACTGTCTTTATAAATACTTGTTTCGCCACAAGGTTTGAACGACTACACATCAACAGATGCTGAACCTTCAAGCTTGTCAACCAGTTGCTATGCACACTGATGTATCATACTTTTGGTATGTAGTTCTAGTTGCTCTCACTAGATGGCCTTCCAGTACAGTGTGCATATGTGCTGCACTGATAAAATCTTTATCAAAGTTTTACAAAACAAAAGTTATAAGCTTGAGTGAAGGTAAAGCTGGCATGTTTTGCACAAGATAAAGACTCAAGAGAATTAGGCAGCACAAATCAAGCCACTTTGATGCTATCTTTTATACATATTGGCCTGATGTTATCTTTCATACGTATTTCCCACACGCTACAACGAAGGACCAGAGCCTGCTGTATAATGGATTACATGCAGTCTACTTTACCAAGATTTCTTCTCTGATCAGCTTCAGCTTATCGTAACAAGAACAAGAACGGTGCCAACCTTTTCACTGGGGTCCCGTGTTGTGTCAAGTAGATCTAGGATTTCTTCATTGTACAACTGCAAAGGAAACAAAATAAGTACATTACACGGCCACTTTTTGTATCTGCATGGTCTGCTCGACAAGACTATCTGGGGGTTCACTTAAAACAGCTGGCACAGTTATCAAAATACATGTTGTTTGAGCCCGTCTTTCTTGTGTGGAGAAATGTAAAATTTGTATGTATCCACCTATCAAGTGATACAAAAACTGAAAAGAAGATAACAATGATATACCTACCATTATTATTATAATTATTATTATTATTATTATTATTATTATTATTATTATTATTATTATTATTATTATTATTATTATTATAACAGGAAGCTACTCTTAGTACATTGCATATTAAATGAGGTCACCATAAATAACAAGTCCCATTTCTTCAGTGCAGGACAGTCTAGTTTTTTGATGATGCTACCAGTCCCATGATACATGTACCAGGAAATCCAATACACATGATCCTGTTTCTTGCAGGATTCAAGGAAAAAACGAACTGATATCGATTCTCGCACTAACAACAGTTGCCTTCTCCATGTGCTGTTAAACCTGTTTTTTTCCACAGGGTAATTTGGAAAGAATTTTTAACTTTGCTTCATGCAGTACTCTCAAGTTCATACTGTTTAAATATAATATTTCCAGTTCCTTGAAACATTTACAAGATATTGCAATTTTTGTCTTGACAGACTGTTCTCTCTTGAGTGACCCACTCACAGAGTCAGAAATGTAAAATTTGTATGTATCCACCTATCAAGTGATACAAAAACTGAAAAGAAGATAACAATGATATACCTACCACTAGTATTATTATCATTATCATCATTATTATTATCATTATCATTATCATTATAACAGGAAGCTACTCTTAGTACACTGCATATTAAATGAGGTCACCATAAATGACAAGTCCCATTTCTTCAGTGCAGGACAGTCTAGTTTTTTGATAATGCTACCAGTCCCATGATACATGTACCAGGAAATTCAATACACATGATCCTGTTTCTTGCAGGATTCAAGGAAAAAACGAACTGATATCGATTCTCGCACTAACAACAGTTGCCTTCTCCATGTGCTGTTAAACCTGTTTTTTTTCCACAGGGTAATTTGGGAAGAATTTGTAACTTTGCCTCATGCAGTACTGTCAAGTTCATACTGTTTAAATATAATATTTCCAGTTCCTTGAAACATTTACAAGATATTGCAATTTTTTTTCTTGACAGACCATCCTCTCTTGAATGACCTATGGACAGAGTCCCAAACCCTCTTCTTCTTCCCATGTTAATTGAGCCATTATGAGAGACAACCTTGTCAGACCACTTTTTGGTGACAGTGTGTTGATGTGTGTGTGGGGGGGAGGGGGGAGGGAGGGGGAGGGGGGGCTTGAAAGGGATGATTTGAATCACAATGATACATGTTTTACAGTGGCTGTGCTCACATTGCAGCTTAGCCATTATAGATGGATAAACGTACATGTTACAAGTTTAAACCCTTGATACTGACTACACATGAAGTCTATTCCACTATGACAAACCTAGCAAAATATCTTATTTGTCTTTGATGAAAGATTCTATTTCTCTGTGGATACGGCAAACACGACAAAACAAAACATGAGACAATTCCAAAGCAAACATGATATCGAATGTGGCCCCTGAACTTCAACCAGGAAACCCACTTTCATGACCTGGAACTCTACAAAGTGCGGCCAAGTTTCTCGATTTGTTGTTCTCTGTCTGTGAAGTAACAAACTGACAGAGAACGCATGGTGCTCAAACAAAAATGGTAGAAACCACAAAAATATTCTCAGGAGTACGAAAAGGCCACCAAAATGGAAGTGAAGCATTTCACATTCACGTCACCCGGTTGCCTTGACTGAAATGATCACCAGAGGGCACAACCTCAGGACACATGCTGGGCATTGCAGACTTGGGTACTCTTGGAGGCATGGATCCCAAGATGGGATAACCCAATGGCGTGCCATACGTAATGTATCGTAACATATGTAAGGCGCCAGATGATTTCATCTGTATTCAGTGCATGAATTGATATCTGGCTGACCAACGTGTGCCATTCATAAGCTGTGTCAGTTCTACAACACACAGCAAACAGATGCCAGGAGCCCCGTACTTGCTGAACTAAATACGACTAAACAACACTGAATAACAGAATCTTTGTGGGTTTTTTAAAAAGAAAAAAAAAATCATCTTCTTAAAACCTTCGTCTCTGACTCAGATCCATCAGTAACCATGGTGATAGACATTTCAGTCTCCATAGCACTTGTCCTGTTTTGACTTTAACTCTTTTCGTCATCAGTGGTTGCCAGACAACTTCCATTTTTAATTCCAAAGGCACACTGGATTGGCCCCTCTGAGTGGCGACAAATTAGCTGGGGATTACCAGTGAACTGTGACAAGACAGTCGTAACACATCTTCAGTGTCTACAAAAGTGCAATTTGCCACACAAGTCAGAGAGGCCCGTCCCATAAAAATATACCACCAACGTGAACGGTGATGCTAGCAATGACATCTATTCATTTCCAATTCGCTGGTCCTCCAAGAGAACCAATCTGCCTTACGAGTTGGTGTTTCAAGATGTGGGGAGGCCGATCATGTCAACCACAGCGACTATACATGACCGCATCTGTTTCAAAGTTCCCAAGCTCAAGCTCAATGTTACCCTGTAAAGGTGTACTCAGCAGCAAATTGCTTTTTGCAAAGAACACATAGAACATTCTCCTGGTGCGTGTGTAATGTGTAGGTAAACAGCACTTAATAGCTACACAACTCTTAAAAGCAATATTTCTGTAAGCATCAGCTTTCTAGGTTCATTTTTCTACGATATTTAACTTAAAGATTCAGCAAGAATTTTGTGGCAGACTGTTTTACAGAAAACATCTTGGAACAGTAAAAGCCTGTATCTTTGAATAGCAGAAAGAAACAGTATCTTGAAAAAAGGTCCAAGAAACAACAATTTCAGTTGCAGAAAGGCTCCCAGTGTGTACAGAGGACTGTGTGGTTTGATTAGTGTGACTGGTTGTAAATGCAAGTGTCCAATTTTCATACAAGGGACGTCTACTATGCTCAGCCCTTGTCATCCAATGAACAAGTTAACTTTAGTATATTATCCCATTCTTCTATCCTTGAACATCTTCTAATTTCCCTACAAGCACGATTTTGATTACTTCAACACATTTTAAAACTGGAAGTTTGCTGATTGTCTTCAACTTTGCCCCCCAACAAGCAATGGCTTGCTCAATTGCAGAATCTCAATGCCACTGTACTGAAGTAGGACATGGATGGTCATAGAAACATGACAAGGAAACAGGCATTCTGATAGACACATCCTTGACAAGTAAACAAATTGTCCACTTGGAATTGTTGAATCTAGACACACACAATTTACACACTGAGACAGTACAATCCAAAGATACAAATTCATGTTGTGTAATACTTCTGTGTCATTCTTAATCTCTTGTTGTTGCCAGTTAAAGTGGAACCTGTCATAAAGGTCACCCTTTCAAACAAGAGGCCATTGGGCCTAATGCTCTAATTAATGACCATCACAAAAAAATCATTTCCCGAAATGTATTCCCTCCACGAACTTGAAAAATTAATCAAGGTCATCCACATTATGCAATATCAAAATTACATGATATACACTTGTGGTACGTCATTTGGTATAATTCACCTTATTCTTTATCAAGATATTGATTAAATGTCCTTTTCTTAACTGCTTTATGACCTTGAAAAATAGGTCAAGGTCACAGTCATTGGGTCATGGTAACCCAAAAGGTAGGTTACCAGGTACAGTTTTATGTACAATGTACTCAAAAGGCAATTTTGATTTGGAGGCTCCATTCTCATTGCATTGATGTCCAATCAACATCCAACCATTACAAGTCACCTCTTCAAACTTAACAAGTCTGGTGACCTCACAGAAGTAGATCAAGGTCACTGATGTTACATAACATATTAGCAGATCTATATATCCTACAAATTTGGCATCTAATTCCTTTATTTTTTTAGATATGGCATTTTGTATCCTATAAGACATTTTAACTCATAATTTCCATCAAATTATAGGTGGTGCCACTGGTATCAAAGCAAAGGAGATTTTGACCTCTTCTACAATCCCCCTAAATTTCATGAAGATCCATCAAAAAATAAGGATGTTGAAATGGTCACAAGATTTTACCATTTTGACCAGTATATTAAATAACAGAACAGGTGGTGCCACCAACATTGATGTTGACATAGATTTTCATACACTTAATAAGCCCTAAAAGTTACATGGCCCTAACTCAAAAACTGTGGGGCGCAGACCATTCATAGGATGACCCTAATATTCCAACTGGCCATTTGACCTTGACCTACAACTCAGATTACAAACCTGCTGTTTAAAATGTGCACCTGCATCCAGCTTTCAATACATTGTCTGTTTGTTCAAATTGGGTAATAACTTTTCAAGTTATTAAAGAAAAACAATAAACTTGGACAAGTGGACAAGTGCAAAATTCCATAATCATTAGGTTACAGTGATATTAAAAAATCACCTCTTTCAACTTTACAGGCCTGGTGACATCACAAAAATAGGTCAAGGTCACTGATATTATATAACATGCTAGCATTGCACATCGTCTACACATGCCACATATTTGGCAAGTTTACTCCAATCATTCTTCGAGATACAGAATTTTATCACTTTAAACACATGTTGGCCATAATGTCCGTCCAACTATATGTGTTGCCAGTAAATGTAGTATCATAAGCAGGTGAGGCTTTGGCCTCCTGCAAAATCCCACTAAATTTTATGAACATCTATCAAACATTAAGGATGCTACAGCGGTCACAAGATTTTCATGCAATTAGTAAGTCCTGGAAGTTATATGGGGCTATCTTTAAAACTGTGGACTGTATGGCACTCAGAAAGTTTACCGACGGATATCTCGAGTATGATACACTTATGTGGCAAAACACAACCCATATTCATAAATATCAAACCCAAAAATGACAGCAAAGAGATTCCAGAGTTACCAAAGCATCAACATTCATCTTCCAAAACCAATGTGAAGAAACAAATTTCACTCCTGACTTGAGACAGGCAGTCACCCACAAAAGGCAACTGGTGGTTTTAAACCGGTCCTCTCAACCTTTGAAATATCCTTCATTAAATACAGACTATAGTGTTTCCAATATGGACGGACAGACATGAGTGATCGCATAAGCTCTGCAATGGACAATGATTTTTAATCCTAAATGAAAAGACAAGGCAAGGGCCTGACAGCAATGGTGGGAAAAGGCTAAACCAAGTTCGACCAGTTTTGCCACTAGTGGGGCATCATCGCGAACTGCTGTGCTACGGAGAAAAAAAATTTTTAATACCACTTTTTCCAAGACTATTTTGCTGTATTTTCACCTTGGTTTAAAAAAAACCTGCTTTATAAGACCACTTTTGACTGGCAACAGGAGTGGCCTTCAGTAGCAGGTACCACGTGCTGCATTCTATAGCAGGTACCCATGCATTCGTAGGCTAATACTGTCAGTGAGCAATCTCCTGGTCACTTTCCACCAACACCACCACACAGCGCAGTACCTGATGTGTCCTTTCTGTTGCTTTATGCCTTACGTTTAGATCTTGCCTACTTTGGATGCTGATCCAATCATGTTCGGTCCTTTTTGTCAAAATGTTTAGTACAGTACAGAGCAAGATAATTTATGTAAATGTATGCACATATCTGACTTCCCCCACATTCACCGGCTGTATTCATTGTAACACAGAAATTAATATTGCTGGAATTACCAAAACTACTGACCTGTTTAAAACCATTATACCATCATGGGCACATTCTGCCACTTCTGTTTAATCTCCAGTAACCAGCAGCATTTTCTACATCAACCACCAAAAAAATTTATTTGTTCATGTTAAACGGGAGATGAAGTTTGAAGAAATGGCTCATGTGCCTTATCTGCCCAAGTGAAAAAAGAATGTTTCCGCACAAACAGTGCTCAAGACAGTGGTACCTGCTCTAAAGACCACCTCTTGTGAGTGACCACTTCTCTTTTTGGTGACCACCCTTTTATGACAACACCCTATATTTCTGACAAATGTACCTGCATCTTAAGACCACCTGCAACACAAAACCACCTTCAGCTGGAAGTAGGGACCAGTCTTGCAAAGCCCAAGTACTACTAATTTGACTCGGCACCTCACAGTGTTTGACTGGGTATTACAGCCCATTAAGTGAGATGTTTTCACAGCTGGCCAACTGACACAAATTAAACTGGCACTGAATTAGTTCTGAACAACCTCTGGTAGGAAAAATTTTCAAACAAACAAGAAAACATGGGGGGGGAGGGGGGGCACTGTCAGTCTATGATGCCAAAATAAGCAACAGAATATTACAGTGACTGATAAGTACCAGACACTGGATAAACTGCTGATAGAGGCAGCATACTTCACAGGGTGAGCTACACCATTCTGAATAAAGTCCAGGACAGATAAGATACGCCCTGGTAACAGTTAGCCACACTATAACTTTTCCTGGACCAAAATCTATCACCGTCGCCTGTGAGATTTTAACCCGATAAATCTAGCCAATTACAAGGCGTACTGCCAGACTGTGTCAGTCCAGGCATGGGGTAAGGTCTCTCAATTCACACCTTGTCATTTCAGATGTGAAGGAGCTTCTCTTACCTGTACATTTTTCTCTGTCAAAATGTCACAATAAAACAGCCTTAAATATTTCAAACCAACTCTTGGATGATAAATATTAAACTGTCAATTAAACAGTAATTGTGAAAGATCAATGAAAGTAAAGATTTTAAACCAGTATCACATTTTGCCCACCAGGTGGCAGCACTGTAGTGCAGCAGCCCCTTCAGACTCAACCTGCTCTGACACTGCATGGTTGCAGAAAAGCGGTCTTTCCACCACGGCAACATGACAGCCATCTGCTCTTTCATCATATCAATTAACCTTTTCTTCATTACAGCTCATCTTATCATGTTCTCTTCAGTCCTCTGCAACATGTTGCAATCAATTTGCACCCAGCATGTCATGCATAACATTTTGTAACAGCAAATTTCCCCCAGCTCCTTGAGCTCCACTTGTAAAACATGATCTTCTTTCACTTCCACACATTAAACGGTACCACTTAAGGTTATCATTAGATCCAAAGGCAATCAAAGAACAACTCAACCTCTATTTTCAGAGGCAGAAAAATAAACCTGGCACATCGGGCTACCTGGACTGCAGACAGGTACAAATATACCTGAAGGTTAATTTGTCTGTGTACCAGCCCATAAGCAAAGTACCGTTCATCCACATACCTACAATACTTCTTATGTAGAAAGTCATCACAGCTCTAGCATGTCATGAATGGTAAAGGTTACATAAAGGTCAAGACAAGTGTGTATATATATGTATATACTTGTCAGCAAGCCTCAGATGACCCATTACAGACTCTTGTGTTATTAATCTTGATGCCTTTAAGGCCACCACACAGCATGTACAGGCTAATCGTGTACTTGCCCTGGATTTTTTAACCCTTCAGACATCATCCTACCATGATTTGCCCATGGCGAATATATAAATGATTTTAAATACATATGTTGGTCATTGTCATAATGAATACAGGAAACATGGGGGCAACAGAAGCCTTCAGTTGACATTTGACAGCAGTACAGTGACAGTTGAGGCACAGAACTGGCAGCAAAGGCTATCAGTCTTTAAAAAGATGGAAAAACTGCTTCAATGGGGCCTACGTTTTGTGTACAAAAATAATTCCTCTTCCTACTCCAAAGTACTAGAAATTTCTGGACTGGTGAGCTCAGAAACTGATAGACTTCAAACAATAGCTTTAAAAAAAAAAAACTTACACTACACGTCAGGCTCTCAATTTTGATATGCCTAGAGTAAAATCTACCCATTTTGGAACACTGTCACTAAAATTTCAACTGCCCAAAATATGGAATGCGCTACCAGATAAACTGAAAGAAATCACAGATTTACCCAGTTTTAAATCCAAAATACATGTTTGGAAAGGCCCTCAGTGTAAATGCTACCTATACTTCAGCCTCTCAAAGGCCATAAGTACATTTTTATAGCCTATTCTATACTTTTAAAAGGTCTACTGTTGTCTATATTATATTGTTTCTTGTATGTTCATACAATATAATAATTGTATTGTATTGATTGTAACTATAAGTCCGTGAAAACAACTTTAAGCTAATGTTTATTGTACACAAAACTGAGATGAAATAAAGTTTGAACTGGACTCCATGCTTATGTTTGTAAAGAATGCAGGAACCAACGCCTTTTTCAAATTCAACCAGTGTAAACTGGTGACCTGCTGTGGATGCTCACGGCTGTTTTTACTTGCCTGAAGGTGTGGCCACAAACAGGAAATACTACTTTATAATACAGTGCAAACCTACCCTCACCAGCCCCCTCCCCACCCCACCCCCCACCCCCCCACACACACTACCTGTAAGGCAAGGCAACCCAACATGCACCAGATTTGTAGCTTTATCAGAGAGGTGGCTTCTCTTGAGGGATAAAATGACAAAGCCACCTTTGACTGCATGGAGAAATGGCCTCTTTCAAGTGGGCGGCTTCTCTTCAGAAGGGCCTTAAAAGATGACCACTGCATAAATGGTCACCTACAAAAGCTATCTATTTCTGGGAGAACTTCATACACGCAGCCTTTATGTTACTCAGTCTGATATTGACAAGAGTCTGATATTGACAAGACACTTTGGCCGCATTTTTAAAAGCTAAGTTCAAAATTAAGCTGTTAAATATTAAATCACATTTATTCATATTTTGTGTTCAGAAATATTACTTTTTCATACATGTGCATCTTTCCATTAAAAGATGTTAGGAGTTAAATATGTTCCAATTTTTCTTTTCTTTTCTTTTTTTTTTTTTTTTTTTTTGGATGGATATGTCTGTCAAACGCTCAAGACCTGAAAAGTGTGGTGTCACCCAAGGTAGTTCCAGTCCTGATTTTGAACTTGCTTTCTTTAATGAAAGCTATGGCCCCTGGACTTGGGTCAGTTCAGTTACCTGACTATATATAAATCTAAATGAAAGGGTTAACCTATGTACCTGTATCTCAACTACTCACGATCGCATGGAACAGCAACATCTAGCAGTTGATTAGTATGCTGCCCACACTAATATTGTCCAGGGATTCTAATTCACCAAACCTTCTCTCCTTTGTCACCTGACTATCACATTCGGGCCCATTTGAACTGTAATTTTCATGAGAACAAGGTCAGCTTAACTACAATTTTGTGATTAGGCACCTTGGAACTTGTCAAATTGTAAATGTCGGTGATACTACATGCAAGGGTCAGACGCAGCAAGACCGCTAGTTTGCTTCCACATCCACCAGATGTCTCTGTGTCTCTGTGTCTCCCCGCAACAGACTGTACATCATCATCATCCCCCTGAATCAGCTAACAATGTCAGTCACTGCAAAGCAAGCCATCAGCTAGGAATTTTTTTCCATGTCTTTCATAAAGTTGTCATTGGAAGAAGGTCTTGTCAAGATTGAAGAGGTTCATTTAACTGTTGTCGCAGGGGAACAGTTCAATCAGTCATACCCTCCCAAGCATTCACATACCTCTGCACAAGCACTGAATGCAGGTGACCAGACATTCGCCTGCGAAAGTGTAGGCGTGATTAGTCTTGAGAACATGTACCGAGGGTTAGTAAGTCAACAATGGCCATACGTTTTGGATGGATATCACAGACAGGGACATGTTACATTCATGTCATCACAAGCCAGGCAGGCTCACGGCACTTGCCAACCACCATCATGACATGTTCAGGCAATGAGAAGAAAACAAGAGGTCTATGCTGTGTATGTCCTCAGTGTATACACTGTACCAGCAGGACTGCCACCACCACACTTCACTAGTACTGTTCATATGGGTTGGGTTGGGACAATATATTAAAAAACCAAAATAACGTGATATAAATCCTGTACCAAACCATATTGGGATACGTTCCTTGTGTATCGAAATTTTATGATACAATAAAAAACTTCAATTTTACCATAACTTATGAATTCGCTATGCCGAAATTTAAGAAAATCAGCCTGTACGGAGATGAGCAGCCCCTCCCCCCCCCCAAAAAAAAACACATTTCACTGACCTATATTATCAATTCATTGCTGGTGTATGTAGACCCAGCAGAATGATTTATCAAAACACCAGCACACAGGCTGTGATGCTGACTGTTGCATGTAAATTTAATGACGGCATGATCACTTCATACACTCTGATCATATATCATGATAGGCATCATGATACATGGCTCTGTATCGAAAAGTATCGTGATACTGAAGTTAGTAATGATACCCAACCTTAATGTTCATGATTCAAAACAAGGCTTATCCACTTGCCCATTGGTCCCAGAAAAGTTGTTATTTCTAGCTTTGCTGTTTTTACTTTTGGGTAAGAAAACGTCTTACTGCCTTAATTAGAAGCTTTTATTTGGAAAATTATAGAGGGTAACAAAACTATCCTCCACCACTTCCTGTCACATTTTATCATCCCAGTCGGCTTCATACTCTAAATTCAAAACAAGTTCCATCTCCCATAAGAGATAAATTCCCTGTCAATATCCTTGAATTCCTTTCTTGTTCAGAAACTTTGCTTTTGTCCCTTAATACCTCTATTATAATAATATCGGCGCACATCATACATGTGGCTACAAAGACCATCAGATACCTACCTCCATAAACTGTGCCATGACCTTGAAGTCTGGCACAGGTTCACCTCTCTCCTGTGCCTCCCTGCGTCGGTCATTGATACCATTAAACAAGTGTTCCACTGCACGAGGAATGATGCCCACGGCCTCGGCCAGGATGTTGACATCGAACCCCGTGCCCATGGTGTACGTCTTGCCAGAGCCCGTCTGCAAAGATAATATTATAATGCGTGAAATATTTGCCAAAACTACTGTGCAAACTCAATAAATAATATTTTATTGTGGAAACTTTGTATTATGAGAGTTATATGAATACTAGTACATATTATACATTTAAACACTGTCAACATGGCCTGGTATAACTGTATATGAAAAACCCTAAAAACTGCTTATTCTGTTGCCAAGTGGAGTGGAGAAAACAAAGCTGATCTGTTTTGTAGGCAAGAGGTGTCATTTTCAAGGTATTTCTTTTTAATTATCAAATATATGTAGTCTAGAATTATTCCTTGTAACATTACATTACATTACATTACATTTTATTTTAAATTTTGTTTGGTTTGACATAGCATGCTCATGTCATCTCCTCATCCAGTGCTTTATATTCATTCACAAATGGCCTTTACTTTAGCAACCAAGGGGCTGCACGTCTTACCAAACTGGAAACAACCACAAAAAACTGAATATGTTAAATTCTAGCCCTGCACTTCGTGAAATTAAATCCTACTGCTCTGAACGTACATGTATTCTGACTTACTGCATTGTTTCTATACATAAAGGTGGTGAAGCCTATCTCTGATTTACTTTTATTTTTTCTGAGGTCTTCTGAAACACATTAAGGAACACTTGACTCCCATAACTTCAAAGTATTCCAATATTTTTATATACAGTTGGGCCTAATTTGCATTGAAGTTCCAAACTACTGTAGTAGGAATGCGTCTGCTTTCATAGGCTCATTTCCCATGTCCTGCATTTCAAAATTCTCACATTGACAATTTGAATTCCTTACTTTCTTTCATAATTCCACAATCAAAGCTACATTAAATGTATCTTAAGAACTTTTTTTTCATTTTCTTTTCATAATTATAATTACAAACTAGCCAAATAACAATAAACAGGTTATGTAGGAATTCTGGTGTAGACTTTTTCACCTTAAGTTGTTTACTTTTGATTTCTTGTTAAATTATCATGTTAAAAATGGAAAGAAGACACATGTGGCAGTGTGGCTGCCAGTCCTGTAGTAAACAAGTGGACCATCATCAACATGGCAGGGGAATATGCTCTGCCCAATTATGCCCGCCTGTATGGGGCTGCCCTATTTTGCAAGGTGTTTTTATGCTGTCAGTGACATTAATTTGCCCGGCTGTACATCACAAGTTCTGGGGTCAAGCCACCACTTGCCACGTTTTGTTTGCCTGCTGTTCTTCAAACTATTCTCTGAAGGACTTTTAACCGTCAGTAAAAATGTACATCATGCACACGATCCAGTCACTTTTTTTCTCGGTCGGTGTGTATCGCGTGACAATAATGGTATAAACTTTCACCACCCAATTCTATGTATCTGGTCTTTTTTTATGTTCTCGCCAACAGAGCACATACAATGGGCAAAAGCCCAACCATGCTATTAAGTGTAATCTGAGTCAGTTTTTATTTCAGTTTACCATGAACAGTCAGATTTGATGAAAGATGTCTAAATATGAAGTTCTTTTTTCCCCCCCTCCAGTTATTTTCCTAGATCACATACAGGTTGAATGTGGACTTTCTAACTGTGTTCTTAGGTCAACTGAAAACAGCCATTCTATTACCTCACTGTAAGTTTTGTCTGTAGACTCTTCTTGTACTATTTGTTCATAAGAGATTCTACAAACGACATCAGACCAGACAAACTGACAATGTACCCCTGAGGGATCTCTTGTGCGTCGTTGCACAATGTACGTCTTCCATTCGTAATTTGTCAGTTCTTAAAGGGCTGACAAAGTGAACTGGGCCACAATAATCGGCGATTACATCTTGTGTCTACATAAAAAGAAGACCGGAATGCACTGTGGCAAATGCTACAGCATACAGAAGACGTGCCTTGCCTTGTCAGGGAAAGGCTTGATCTTGTCGTTGTTTTGACTGAATGGTACTCAAGACACCTGAGAGTCAGTGACGACACTGGAACCTGTCATTTAAGACTACAGTGAAACCTGTCTTGCAAGGTCACCCCTTAGGAATGGCCAAATTGTGGTCTCTCAAGATGTGGTCTTTCACAGGAAGTACCTATTGATACCTGTAAGATGAAAAGTGCTGAGTAAGGTCTCCTGAAAAGTTGTCTTTCAAGACAAGTGCTCTCTCATTGGAGTGGGCTGAAGACGGAGATCACTGTTCCAACTTTAACACCATGGGTCTGCTCTTGGGGCACATTATTGTCAATGGAGGAGTTACAGACACCTGACAGTGTTCATTTGCATAAATTTGCCTATTTGGCCGGCCAAAACTTCAAAGGATTTGTTGTTACGCAAATCGATAAAACTATGCAGATGATCACCCTCAAGTGCTGCCCTCTGGGGTCCTAAGTGGATCTATTATTTCCATTGCATTGCCTCTGGTTCCAAAAATAAAGAAACATTCACTAACAGAACCTAAGAACTGGCATGGAATATATGGCTTTAGTGGACAACAATGTATACACAGACATGTGGTAGCCTGTACTGTCCAGCTGCATTGATTGGTGACGGTGGCTATCACAAATACACTGCCTTTTTATGGATCTATAGCACTTGTAGGTTCAGTGTCTCTCACATGCAACAAACAAAATTCTGCACCAGCCAGTGGTTCAAAAACCTAAAGAAAAAAAGGGTCTCAGTACTCTATTGATCCAGATGTGCTGACTGTCCTTTTTCTCCCAGTAACCAGAAATTTACAACAAAAAATTGAAGCCGATGACACTTCACATGCAACCAGCTTTGGCTGGTATATATGTATGAAGGGGAAAAGGTTACACAATAAATCTTGAGTTGTTCATCAAGTGGTGTCTGCATAGTCAAATATCAAAAGTGATTGCTGTCCACCAATCCTGACACCCTTGTATCCTTTCCCCAGGTCACTATAAAATGGGCTCCGCCAAAATCTCCGCAAGAAATGCTCCGACTCATCCTGACTTTCTAGTCTGGGTGGCATGGTGGCATGTTTCAAGGCCAGGGTCTGTGGCGATATATGAAAGATAAACACATTCCTTGGCAAATCCCTTGTAATTTGCACCTGAGATTGGCTAAACAAGCCAAGTTCTGGTCACATGTTTTTGACAAAAGTCAGGTGTGTTTACCCAGTGGGGGATACAGCATCAAGGCAGTGTGTTGTGGCACATATCAAACAGTGAACTGAGGGCAGCCAGCACCACACATCAATGACCGGCTCAGGTAACACACACCACATCAGACCTGCACGCTGCAGGCTGTTCTTCTTTTCTTTCTTTTTGACCCCACGCTGCCATTCAAAAGTAACTTTCTTGCTCAAACGAAAAACAATTTGTATGCACCTGGCGATGATTTTGGTTAACAGATGGGATCCGTTTGTCCCTTCGTGCAGAGATCAAGGACTTTGCCAGACATTTTGACGGACTGAAACGGTCCAAAAAAATAGTGCTGACTTGTGGGCTTTCCATCCACATGTATGCTTGGCACCTCCAGTACGGGTAGTGCTCTTCTATTGACCCCCACCCCCCATCCCCATCCAGCAGCCATTTGTATACACCTATGTGTATCTGATACAGCCCCATCATGTCCAAATGATAAGCACCACCTTCTGAACACAAGTCTACCACCTTGGAGCAAAGTGCCACTGACTCGGTGATCTAATATCACCCAACAATCCACAAGAAAGCTGGTTCTCATGTACATGTAAACATTTGTTTTGAAAATCTGATAGCCACAAATGCCCTCTGTGGGCATGAGAAACTTCGAAATGCACATCACACAGAGCATCCATGCCTCTGATCTCGCATACAGATGTGATAGGTGTCAACACACCTGTACTGCCACAGTGTTGTAACAGGGAGGCAACTGAATAAAGCACAGACTCTGCCATGTCCATGTAAGTCTAAACGGTCGCCGCCTCACTTTCACCCAGGCTGCACAGACTGAAGTGCCTTGACGACCTTCAGAATAATATCAAGGTCACCTTTGTCTGAGACCAGAGTCTCTGTTTGCAATGTCAGTCCTCACTCGTGCAGTTTAGGAGTCCTTATTTTTTAAACGAAAAGTGACAGGATCTACTACAGTGTATTACCACGATGTAAGCCAATATTATGTCAGTTTGACCTCGTAAGCCAATGTGTCAGTTTGACCTTTCAAGGTCACTCAAGTAGGGATGTCCAGTTTCCGCGATCACGGAATCACGGACGGATTTGCGGAATTGGTAAAATAAAACGGAATTATAGATTTCTCCAAAACTGCAACCATTTCCCATTATTTTCAGCCATTCCAAAGCTTTATTTGAAGTAAATTCACATAAAACTCATCCTTCGTGATCGCTACCATTCCATTCTAATTAACAATGATTTACCAGAGACCTCTGGTGACAAATTGAGATAAATTACCCAATGCTGGCGGCCGGCCTCATTTTGTGCGGGACTATTATTTACTACTTGCCGAAGTTGGCCAGCAATATGGCAGCCAAGCAGCGTGGCGACGGACGCCAAACACTACCAGCCTCAAACAGCCCTTCCTAATAATTGCAGAGTGGATAAAATATTTAAAATGGAAAAAAAAAACGGAATTATCAATTTGAGAAAACGGAATTTTTAATTTGAGAAACGGAAAATGACAAAAAAAATCATGGAATCTGGACATCCCTACTCAAGCTAAAAAGAAACAACATTGAAAGAAAGCCCATAGGTACTGTCCTATTGGTGTTGGATTGCAACCATGGACAACCCATTTTTACTGAAATATAAGCCAATATGTCGGTTTGGACTTTCAGAGTCACTCAAGGTTAAACTTAAATCACATAGGTACTTTCCTATCTTATGGTAACCACGGCATAGGATCCACCGTCACAGAGATATAAACTATTATGTCACAGCTGCTGCTATCCCTATTGCAACAATGTCAAGTTATTCTTTGGACATTGATTAGTAGGTCTCTATATCATCATGACCTTGACCTTTGACCTGATGACTCAAAAATCAAGAGACGTCCGCCAGCCATGATAAAACACCGTATTCAGTCTGAGGTATGTAGCCATAAACGTTGTCAAAGTTATTGACTGGACACCATTTTCACTGACAATACTGGGACTATCACCTTTGACCTGCTGACCCCAAAATCAATTGGGGTCATCTACTGATCATGACCAGTGACCCTAACAAGTTTGAAGCCAAGAGGTGCAACCCATCTCAAGTTATTGGTCAGACAGAATTTGGTTTACCAACTGACCAGCATTTAAGCAAAGCAAAATGCAAGCATCTACTTCAACTGGAGGCATGACAAGCATCAGTGCCGCAGGACTCCCTAATGAGTGCAAATATTACTGTGACTGAAGGAACAAGTCTTAACACTACAATGGCTCAACCAATAAGTATTTGTCCTACCATGGAGCTACTATAGATATAGTAGCTCCATGGTCCTACCATCACACCCAAGTAATAATAAGTACCAGTCCTATCATCAATCTAGCAATAAGTATCAGTCCTATCATCATTCAAGTAATAAGTAATCTTCACTCCAGTCATAAGTATCAGTCCTACCATCACTCACGTATTTGTCGTACCATCACTCAAGTAATAAGTATCAGTCCTACCATCACTCAAGTATTAGTTGTACCATCACACGTAATATTTAGAGTATCAGTCCTACCATCACTCAAGTAATAAGTATCAGTCCTACCATCACTCAAGTAATAAGTATCAGTCCTACCATCGCTCAAGTAATAAGTATCAGTCCTACCATCACTTAAGTAATAGGTATCAGCCCTACCATTACTCAAGTAATAAGAAGTATTAGTCCTACCATCACTCAAGTAATAAAAAGTATCAATCCTATCAACCATTCAAGTAATGATAAGTATCAGTCCTATCAATCACTTAAGTAAGAACTATCGGTCCTACCATCACCCAAGTTATAAACAATGTCTTACAAGTCATAATCAGTGTCTGTCCTGCCATGACTCAAATTTCATCTGACCATGTAAACCTTGTTTATCAAGTAAACCTTCACTTTAGCAAATTGGCTGGGCCATCCCAAGACATTTGAATACTGTGTTATGCTACCTGTACATAACAAGACCCCCCAAGGATGCTGCATGTGCCTCCACTCAGGTTTTCACCTGAGATTTGATAACATGTCAATTACCAATCAAGGAACCTATCCATAAACACAGCTGGCATTTTCCATTTATCCACCTTACAAAAAGACTAATTAACGAACGCCCCAGCATCAAGCCAATGCATCAGCTTTGCTGTCTTGCCGGGCTTATCTGCAAGTTGCAATACATTTGTGGTCAATAGGGTCTTTGGGTTAGCTGGTGATGATCACCTTGGCAGAGTGCGGGCCAGTAACAAGTTCCAGGTTTTTACCATGAACTGCTGTGTGCAATGCTGATTTAAAATTTATTTGGCAGATGGTACAATTTGCTACATAATCACTTTATTACTTCAAACTTTTGCCTTTTTCTTCTTGGTTTGTTCTTGCTCTGCTGACATTAATATATCTAAATCTTCCATGATTCTACATGCATCAATATTCCCCACTAACTTATTCATCCTTTCACCAGCCTGCCGCAATTAATGCTCCCCCCCCCCCAAACCTTCTGGCCATCTGGGATGTGTGAAGACCTAGGAACTTTTAAAAACTTGTTTTTGTTGCTCTCCAGACAACATTCAGTTGAATTGTGTGTGCCACGCACACACAATTCCACTCAATGTTGTCTGTCTTTAACTTCAAATATTTGCACTTACTGTACAAGTACTTTTTTTTTTCACCTGTATAAATTTTCACGGTTTTTTAATTTCAGGCATTTAACTGAAACCTTAGTTTCACTATTTTGGGCCTATATTACAGTACTCTTTTACTATGCTTTTCTTTTCATGGTTTTGCGTCGTCAGTCAAACTCACAAAAATAAAAAGTGCAGTAAAATTTGGTGAAAATACAGTGTATACAGACAAAAGAAAGAATTTTCCTAAGCACTCTGGGCAGTAATTAGGAGGAAACTGGAGTGTTATACAAGCGGCCCTGGGTTTGCTAATTCCTTGGGTCTCTTTCCACATACACACTGAAGGAACATTAGCCAACCATAATGTTTTGCTAGCAACAGAGCTACAATGTAGCAGGTGTGATACTTGAGCTCTGCATAGAAGTGTGGGCATAAATAACTGTGTTACCAAATTGGTCGGAATCGCTGTAAAGTTATTTGGGACTCCAGAGCTGTCCGACTTGTTTGACGGTTGGCATCCACGTAACCGGGGCTGACAAAACATCTCTATGAATGCATGATACGTGTAACACGTGTGGACATGGTACCACCACCTTCTACCCACAGCTTACTGCATTCGTTACAGGTGCAAGCTGCCATGCCTCGTCCAGAGCATGACCACAACTGTGCATGACCACAACTGTGGCCAATATGGTCTTTTCATGCAGGTATCGATATACAAAGGTGGTAAGACTGCATGCACCTTTGATGTACACAGCTTGGGTTCACTGGTGGCTGAGTGCTAAGAGGCTAGCCTTTCCCCTCGGCCACCCTGACCAGGAGACTTGACCTGGTGAGTGAGTGGAGACAGTTGCTGCACCTGTAACGTGTACCATGGTTTTCTTGTCTCCTTTAGTTTCCTCCACCATAGGGACAGGTAGAAAAGTCTCTGCCTACATCTGTTCCATGGAGTGTTACTCGACAAGAAGGCATTGGGAACAGGCCCACACACTTGCATGAGTGTGAGTGCTGATCCTATGGGCCTGCAACAGTGACTTTTCTGAGGGCCCAGACTACTTTTGCTGGTGAAAAACTTCCAACAAAGGAACAGATGAACAAACACAAAAGCCGGAAAACCATGGAACTGTCTCAGAATTTGCTTTCTTGGTCCATCAAAAATGTGTCAGCCATTCGGATTACCAGGTATATGATATAATAATGAAATACACTAGCCCAAATATGCTTTGCCTGCAAAACCTGAGGGCTAATGATTTTGTTAAAACACTATTTTTCTTCATAATCCATGCAAAAAACATGTTGCTCTAAGCTTTATATTTTACACAACTGACAAAACATCTTCCTCCTTTTAATCCCAAAAATCCAAGTTTGGCAGTTCAGATGATTGAATGCCCATGACTGGCGGCTTGTTCCTGCTCCTCCAGTGATAAAAAACCACTGCTGCAGACCATGATAAAACAGCAGACTGTTTGGTTTACCTCAACCCACAAAGCACCAATCAGAGGAACAGGTGGTATACAAACATGACAACTATAAACAAAGCGCCCACACACATCCCAATAAAATATCCTGGGGAGGGGTGGGAAGGCCCCCCCCGCGTGTTGGTTGAAAGCAACATCTTCAACCTGAATGGCACAGATCCAGATCTCCTTACATGTATCTTGCACTCCTTGACAAATATACCCATCTTACATGTGTGGTTAAATGTAGACATTCTGACCCAGCAGGTAACACCTCAAATTAGCATTATGAGATGTTGACTCTGCCGGAGGTGTATACAGAGTCGTGTAGGCCTTTTTCATCTGAGATACCTGATGCCGGATACCTGTCCCGACAGGGCTGGATTTCTGCCTTTACAGGTTGCCGCTGGGACTACCTGCACTCTGCTTACCGTTCTTTTTCCTGCCTTTCTTTATCCTCATCCCAGACGTCTATTTCTTATAAATGCATTTCCATCCGTACTACCTGCAGCATGTTGAGAAACTACTTCCGTCATTACACCAAAGACCAAACAGAGTGTATTCCAAAAAGAAAATTTGATGTGGCATTTTACCAATTATGAAGTGTGTACCCTCTCCGACACCCCAACCCCATCCTCCCATTTTTTTTTTCAGTGCAGCTTAGAAACTGAGAACAAATTGACAACATGGACAGTTATCATGATAAAAATAATTAAAAGTACAATGAACCTGTTCCCCTGAGATTGGGATTATGTCAACAGCTTTCCTGGAACTGCTTTGGCCCTTCCCGTGTCAAGACAATCTGTTGACTCAAGGCACAGTATTCTTACAGGTCTCCTCTATGATTCCTATTCAACTTGGGTTTCATCAATAAATGAAATGTCAAAAATACTGAAGCAAGAAACATTTGACCAACATCTGGTTTTTGGTATAGGCTGAAGGAAAGGGTTAAAGCATTAGAAGAGAAATTTAGGGCAGAAACAGACAAATTCAGGTTAAAATAAGTAGATATTTTAGAATATCACCTTTAACATTGCAAAGTGAAAAATACAAGAACTTTGCTATTAAAAGTAATATGAAAAATATAAATTTCATCTAAACTGATGAACGTTGACCACATGCACACTGTACTTTTTTTCATGATCTAACCACGAACCACACCCGACTGAACACATCAAAGGCGTCCATAATGTTTGCCACACAATGTCCCACAAGTACTGTTGTGACTTATGTCCCATTCAGAAGCTGAGCCCTTGTTTTGATTTTGATTTTCAATTGATCAGGTCAAGAGCTACCCGCACAGCAGTCCCAAGTATGGATTTAGTCTCAATGGCCGATTAAGCAGGCTTGGGCGACATAGCCGGTGCGCTGACCCTTCCAATTATGCAAGCTTATACCACCTGAGCCTGCCTGTACCTCTTTTGTTCTCCTTTCTTGCTTGCTTCAACAACGCGGGACTTCTAAGTGGACGTTTCATTCAACTTTCAATTAACAGTCATTCCTTTTTTTGCACAGTAGCCTTTTGGGATTATTGCAGGTTGTACAATTCTCACCTCAACAAGGTTCATTTATACTTCTGGTGTTTGGGTGTTCAAGATTTAGTCATTGCCGACACGTCATATTGAAGGACAGTCGGTGTTGACTTAAGCCTGTACAGGCCCAGTCAAAAGTCCTGCCCTCCGTCTGCACAGTCAACACCCTGATCAATTACCTGATCCTTCTTTATATATAAGCTGGCACTGAAGGCACCAGAAAATGTGCCATTTCTGCCAACATGTGAATAAGCAATTCCAGTTCGCTTGCGTTTATTTGAATACTGTCAGGTGTAATTTGACTTTTAGATAAACTTACAACAATAAGACAGAAGCCCAATCACTTGCTCGATCAAATGTCAAGGACATTCCTCCTGAGATGTTGTAGTCTCTTTATCATAATTTACAAAATTTCTTCCAGCATATCTCGGCCTAACGCTTAATTCTGTATTTTGAAATTAATACAAAATGCAAGAGTCTGGAAGAGGTAAAACGAGAAACTCTGCACAAACAAATACAAGTATGTTATCCCTGGGAAAACAGGCAAACTGCTGTGGCAAGCTCACTACATAAACAATCACCAGGTGTCACCACTAGAATGAAAAGACCACCATAAGCTTCAAATGTTTCAACACCTGGAGTGATGCCTGCATGTCCACCTTTAAATAGCTCGCCACAAATTATGTGGATCAGCAAGCTTGGATTAGATGGTTTCAAGCACAGGGAACCTAGGAATAAAATACTTTAGATGTCAAGTTTCAGATAAAATTTTCTGCTGATCTGTAGACATATTTTAGACAGACATGTAGGTCCTCACATTACATGTAAAGAAATGTGATGTCTTGCTGGGGGCCTGGCGGTACATGTTGGAAGACTAGTGTTAGATCATCAACATGGGATCTTTACAGGTAACGCAATACAAACCATTACGTAAGTGAAAACTACCTTTAATTCTCAATCTTGGCAAACCCTTGTGTTCCTTGATTCGGTGTCAGACGGACAGACATGATCCAATGGCCTGCATTGCTTTTCACCTTGCCACCTATCTAACCATGTAATTGACCACTTTCTACTTGATTGACTCTTCAGCTTCTACTGACACGCTCACAAAGACCTCTCTCAAGTTTTACAGACCACTTGGGTCGGGATTCAATGGTGGATCTTCAACTTATACTCATTTAGGCCACCTGACTTAACATTTGCAACAGAAGGTCAGCAGAAAGCCAGTCAGCAATTCAATGAGACAAATCAATAGGACTTTGGCTACCTGGGCTGGCCATTACACAGTTGATGGGCATCTAAACCCCGTAGGCCATAGAAAGTAACTTTACAAATCAAATATCTTTTTAAATAAAATGTAAACAATACCTATCTACCTACTACTTTTATGGGTACTATCTAAATTACATAACGTTTTGAGGGAAATTGATTAGTGCCTAAGCTCAATTAATTAACCCATACCTGGTCAGAGTATGACTGAATCAATAGCTTCCCTTGGTGCAGGTTGGGCACACAGCATGCACTCAGGAAAGCTGTTGACCTGGGGCGCACCATCATGAATGGCCTGACACAGAAACCTCAGCAAAAATGTTTTCTAGTAACTGGAAATTTAAGTGAAAACGTCAAGGAGAGGCAACAATTTACCTCTGGGTGCCGTTGGGCGATTTGAGCAGCAAAGGATTAACTCATGTCCCATAAATTTATAAACGCATATTATAATCAGGTAACAAGTGGTCTTGGCATATTACAGCCATATTTCAGTGTTTTCTTCATTGCCACCTGCCTTGAAAGACCACCTTTTCAAGACACCTTCCTTTTGTATTTTTCATTATGTTTTTGCCTCCTGACAAAAACCACCTGTCTTAAGAGACCATAATTGGAAAGTGGGGGGAGGGAACTGTCAAAACAGGTTTCACTGTGCATATAGTTTGAAATCTGGAAAAAATAAATACATATATATATATATATGATTACTGCCATCGAATTTGGATGTGTGTAGAAACCAGTTTTTCCTTGTAACATATGTAACAACAGCCCTGTGTAACTGCGGATGGGGTTGAATTCAATCAACCATTTAATAGTTGCATGGCTCTTCCTTCATTCCAGATATAACTAAGTGACAGCGTTTGTATGTTTGCCAGGCAAGCCATCAAAAACCTAACTGGAAGAGAATTTTCCTCACATTAACTCACGCAACCAAACACAAGTGGACCATCACATGATCTATATCAGACAAAGATACAACAGACATATTGTGTTGACCAAAGCATTGGCAAGACACATGACGCTCAAGGCGTCACTGTATCCCAAGTCATAATTCTATCTGATCAGCACATCCCAAGAATTCTCAAGCGATAATTCTCTCTCATCTGACAACAGCACTATCTCATACAACGCTAGAGTCATCAATTTATATGGTGCTGAAGGTTTGGTGAATTTTTAAGGGCCCTAAATCATATAGTCACCCAATTTCTAGGCAAATTTATAAACAGAAGGGCCCTGAGGTACACCAGACACAATTGTCTGCCTCAGACATAATCACTGCCCACATCCGATCTGTATGTGATAGGAGTGAACTCTGACCTACCCAGGACCTCAGGTTACCAGACTGTCCAATGTTTCACCTTTGTTCTACCTGGCACCAGGTTATGAAAGAAAATACCTTCTGTTTTCATTATATTTTTTTTTTCATCATCTAAATTTGGAAATATATACATATATATAGTCAACAAGATTTCCCAAAATGCATTGCTAAAAGTTCTGCAGTAAGACTTTTAAAATCACCTTTTCTCCTGTCATATCCTGAAGAGGGGGAATTTTTGACACCTGAATTTATGAGGTCATCTAATGAGAGCAGTGACATAATAAGAAGAACTCCTACACTAAAATGCTGTCACTCCCTACTGATATCAGAACAGTGAATAGCAACACAGTCCATCCCAACCTCTCCAATATAATGGAACAAAGTTCGGTAAATACATGTAGTTCACTGCAACCTCTTCCACAGGTTCCAAAACTCCCCGATTTTTGGGAGATAGAGCCACAAATGAAGACTTTTCTTGAAAATCTCCCTATCTCTCAGACCATGAAGAAAAATCTCATGAATTGTCAACGTGTTCTGGGAAGGAAAAAAGCTGACATACATCATGTTTATTCCAGGGTGCTGACACAAAAATATAACAAGATTACACTCAAAAGACATACTATAGTGAAGTGGCTGCTTCTTCTTTTTTTTTTTTGGTTTTGTTTTGTACAGTGGTACCTACTGTATATAGCCACTGCAAATAGAGATTACCTGCTCTTTGGGGCCACACTTTTCCTGCCCTGAAAGTCCATTTCTTTCTTAATTTACCTGTGGCAACAGATTAGGTGGAGTATGTGGCCAATTTTTGTAGCAGAAACAGTGGTCACATGCAGCAGGTACCAGTCTATTTTCCTTCTGTAAACATAACCTCCAGCCAGAGATAATCTGACTTTTGTGGCCACATTTTTTTTCCCAGACGCCCACTTGTCCCAGTACATTTTTTGTAATTTCAATTGTCCTAAAAGACTAACTATCAGTATCATATGGGAGCACTTGTGTGTATAACGGAAATGTGACGATAAAACAGTAGTACCACTGTTCAAGTTGACACATTTCATTTGTGGTCAGTGAGGTATACAGTCACCCAGAATGAGGTTCCCGGCCGTCTGAAAATCCCAGATATATCTCCAAACCGAGAGACATGGCTGCATACGTACTCACCACAAAAATACACCAGCCACAAACTAATGACAAAATCTCATCTGTTATCATTCTCATAAAACTACAACCTCAGTATTTCACATGTCAGGCAACTACAAATCATACGATAATATAAAATGTTTGTGTCCAAAGTTCATTCACAGAAATGTTTTGAAAGATGCACACCTCCACGCAGGACTCTCCTGCCACCTGTCCATCCTGTAGTTAAGTTATTTTTCCCTCTGTTTATCATGTTTATAGACCAGTGGTCTTGAGTCGTAACATGACATTATATTCAGAGATAAAGAGAAACATATTAACTCTTTGAAATTATCAATTTTTTTTTACATACTTTCTCTCTGCTGAATTAGTTTTCTAACATAGTTTTTGTAATGGTTGACGCTATGAGGAAAACATTATGGCAAAAGAAAGAGTGTACAATTTAGGCCTGCATGATTGACAAAATGTTGCTGAATTCTTTAGTTGGTATCTTACTGTCACATGAAAATATAAAAATTAAATCAAACTGACAGCGAGTCTACTTTGCACAACATATCTTCAGCACTTTTACGATTGATAATTGGCAATACAAAGCAACAGCTGTGAGCTTGTTTGCACCCTCCACAGGACTCGATCACTTCCAGTAAACACCGCATGTTTGCTATCATTCGAAAGTATAGAACTTCACCTACATCAGTCAACAGATTTCCCATTGATTAATTTCATGGCAATACTGTTAATTAATGTAAGTAAAGCATCACTGTTTCGAAGGCAAGAGATGTTGTTCGGATGATCTTTTCTATTGGTTAATGGTGACATGGTCAGATTGTCATATGACCTTTTCGAATAATTAATGTTGAAGCCTAGTCATATGGACCAATAGGAGCGCAGAGATTGCCTGGATGATTCCTTCCTCCCAGCATTTCTGCCCGGGTTTTGACAAAGTGTCGTTTGTGATTGCCAGGATGCTGAACATAATAAAAGTGGCAAATCTGGCTCTTTTGATGCCATTAAAGTGTAAAAACTTTTTATTTTCATGTGATCAAGACTCAAAAGGTCCTGTAAAGCTTTCTGTTACGATTACAAGAGGTATGGAAGGAAATTCACTGCACATTCAGCACCAATGAAGGCAAATCCTTGAGCCCTGACTTCACTTGCAAATCAGAAGTGCTGTTTTTGCCAAAATATCAGTTTTACCAACAATATATATATATTACCACTAATCTTTAATAACCAATAAAATTAGTGAGATGAAAAGATTTGACTCTATGGAAATCTATCGCATGTGGTAACAATCATTTAAATGTATTACTGCAGAATAAATATGTGCCACTTTGGAGATGTATCAAGCAGGACATTTGCCCCCAATGGCGCTCTGGGACCCTGCATAGTCAGCACAGCATATGCAGTGACTGGCTTTCCTAGAGCTAACACAAGCTTGGAATGCTGGAAATCTGGAAGTACAACCTGTCATCAGCTGGTTGGCCATAGGTTAACGTACATGGGATTTAGTTAAAAAGTTATTTATCATCTAGGGGCCAAATTGGCATGGGATACTTTCGATTCATCTAGTTGAAATAAATTATTTCAACTTCCTTATGTAATACCAACCTACTGATCGAAAAATTTATAATCACTTTGGCTGAAGAAGCACCAGTTTGGCTAATGCACTTGAGTCACTTTAGCCAAATTGGTTACACTTGGTTGATTCCCAGTGCTGGCCCAGGAACACTCTGTGAAATGGGCTGCTGGGTACTGCTGCCTCTAATGGATCTAGAACTTATGGTAACTCCCTGAAGACAAGAGCTGGTCCGCTACACATGATCCCATAGGCATTTTCTGTTGGGCATGTGGGAAAAGGAGCTAATTGTTGCAGTACTGTCATTGTCCGCAACTTTTCAAATGACTTGTGACCAAGCTGAGGGACTACATCTGCAAACACAATGGAATATTCGAGTCATATCTGAAACTTGTGCACTTACCTGACCATAGGCAAATATCGTAGCATTGTAGCCGTCAAAGCACCTGCAAACACACGAGATAAACAACATTAATACGCAGCACTTTCACATGTGTATCCTACAGGGGAAAAAAACAAAAACAAAACATATTTTTCAAAAAAATTGCCTAGCACCTTTTGGTCCTGGGTAAACTGATTTTGTTTTGGATTAAACACATGCAAGGAACATTCCGGTGTGAACGACTTAAAATGAATGTATGCCTACAGAATAAGATGATATCTTGGTTGCCTAACTACATCTATCTCTTCCAGAGCTTATCAATATCGTGTGTAATGCCGGTGACTGTATTTTACCAAAATCACCAATTTCTTTGACTGCCAAGATGATTAGCAGGCAAGAGGTAGGATATGACTGGAGTTGTAGGTCTGGGGGCCAGTGTTAAAATGCAGGCAGAAGCGGGTTTTGTGGTCAGTGGAAGATTGATGGTAACCGCATAGAGACGGGAGGGCGAGAGTCGCCATGGATCAGTGGGGCGCAGTGGGGGAATACATGCATACAATAGGAGATATCCCACATGAAAGCATCAAGAATGCTCTCAGTGTTACAGGCACACCCCTACTTTGACTTTCATCTTGCCTGACCTCGGACAAACCCCACTCACAGCAGTCTCCAGTGTCAAGCTTAAAAGCTTGGGTGCCGGAGGAGGGATCCCACTTAACTACCTGCTATACAAGCTTGGCATGTTGTGTCAACCTGATCCTTGTTAAGTCTGGGAGCAACTTGACTCTTCCATCAGCATGGTATCAACACCATTCTTCCACACACCTTTGCTCAGTTTACATGTATACTACGGTCCCTGTCTTGAGAGACCACTCCCAATTATTAGAGACCAGCCGTCTCACAGGGCACAATACTCGACTTGGTACTTCTCATACGATTTATGCCTCATAAGGACATGTATCTCTATGGGTGGTCTTTCAAGACAGTTTCAAAATGTATTCCAAAATTTTGCCCTGCACACATGCCATATTTCATTATCAGGGTTTCCATCAGAGGGTAAAAAGGATAAAATAGCATACCCTAAAAAATCTCAAGGGCACTTTTGCTTACCCTTAGATTTTAGCAGAAAAGAACAATTTTAGCATATATTACCCACAAATACCCATGAAGGCTTCATTATTAGAATTTTCACATGAGAATATGAAAATTTGAGTGCTCTAAAATTTCACTCTTGCAGAAACCCTGATTATGTTGGTATCAAGCTCACCCAACCCTACCCACTCCTAGCAGAGAAACTTTGTCCCACAGAAGCAACTATGAAGTCGCAGTCACTCGCAAAAACAAGTGAACAAAACCATATATGTACATGTACATGGGGTAGGGCCTTGCCTACAAAATCTGTATCCTTTTCCTCAAAAGCCACTTGCGACAGACATAACTCAGCCAAATGGGCTTGCTTAGCAGGCAAACCAAGGTATTGCAAACTGCAGCCCACAAACCAGGTATAAATACAGGTGACAGGTATGACCGTGGCAGGTGCTCCCTCCATGCCAGCCAGGTAAGTCAGCGAGAGGTATTTATGGCAAAGTATCGCTGGCCTTCATGTTGGAGGCGTAAATTGGTGTAATATCGTGTGGTAACACGTCTGTAACTCATACTACCACCTGGCCCCTCAACACTATATATACACCACTTTGTCTTCATGTCGTAGGTGTACCAATAAGTCGAAACTTAATTCCCCACAATTATGTGAACCTTTCACACCTACATGTACTGAGGATCACATGTGCTGGCCACACAACTTGATGTTTGCAGGAGAAACGTACAGATGTGTACAGTGTACCAATGGAGTTAATTCTGAAAGGGGATAATACTGTCAGAGACCAACAAAACACACTGCATCAAGACTACCTTATTTTTTCTTGATCCAAAGGGTTTAATGTAGGTTACCTGGACTACAAAAAGGCCACACTGCCATTTAAGACCAAACTGATGCATCAGAAAATTTGTCTTCCTGGCTTTTCACTTGGCAGAAAGTTCCCCTTGGCATAAATAATCACCCACAGGTACCCGTCTGCTGAAACAGGGAAGCAAGTCCTCTTAAAACAATTTTTTTTTTTTTTTTTTATGCTAATTTCATAGTTCCCGTACCTGCTTCCCACTGACATTGTTTGTGACAGCTTTCTACAGAACAGCACCAGTCTATGTAGCACAAAGATTGCCAATTGACTCTTATAATAAGTGGAAAAGTTTTCCCATTAATGGGTCCATGTTGTACATGCACCCAAATCATGGTTTACCCCAGTCCCAAACATTCCAGACATGCATGTGTAAAGCTTCACACTTGCACACTCTCAAACAGGGAAATTCACACCCACAGAGACCGCACACAAGGAGATGTCACATCTCCTTGACAATGGAATGTTAGTAAATAAAAACACGTGCACACCAGACACGTGGACCGGCCACTCGTAACTGCCCGGTTCGGCAGTTAACTTATTCTGACGTAAAATGTTTCAGTCTTACACCGTTTCTAACGTCCAACAATGGGAGACGTGAACGTGCAAATTTCGGGTAAAACACCAACGCCGGCACTCTTTGGCTTAGTCTCTGAGGAGTTCAGAACGAACGAAACCGGTCAGACGCATCTTACAGCTAAAGTCGGGCTAAAGCTTCACAGACAGGCACTATTTGCCGTCTTGGCCTTTGCCTAGTTCTCACACTCTTAAAACAAGTGGCATATAATTGGATTACTGATATATAATTGGATGACCATCATCAAAGAATCATTTTCTGAAATGCAATCCCTCTGTGACCTTCAGAAAGTACATCAATCATCTACCTAGCGCAATATGAAACTTCCACGATAAACATTTGTGGTCTGTTAAGTATCATTAGCCATAATCTTTCTCAACACATTGAAGTTAATGTCCTTGACCAAAGTGCCTAATGACCTTGAAAAAAAATCACGGTTACCCAAAATTTTTTTAAAATTTGAACTATTTGGTGTAAATTTTGTAGTTAACTTCTATCTCAATTCGTTATAAACACCAGAATGAATTTGCGTTTCCGAGGTCTATGTTAGTTGCATTATTAATACCATGACTTCACCCATAATACATATTTGTGGAACATTTGATATCATTAGCCATATTCTTTCTCAGCATATTGAATCTACTGTCCTTCAGTAAAGTGCCTTGAAAAATAGGTCAAGGTCATCCAAAATTTTACAACATTTGACCAAATTGGCCTTATGCATATTTGGTGTAAATTTTGATGTCTTAAGACTTTTTATTTGTATAATATTCCTGTAATGGTATACAGATATATTAGACATGTATTTATACACAAGGGAAGATACAATGACCATCACAAAAGAAAATAATTTCCTGAAATGCACTCCCTCTGTGGCCAGGAAAAATTAAGTCAAAGTCATCCATATTGAACTATTTCAAACTTCCACACATGATACACATTTCTGGTACATTGTGTATCATTAGCCTTAATCTTTTTTTCAAAATTTTGAATTCAATGTGTTTTCAACACATTTTAGTCCATATCTTTCATAATACTGTAGTTGGCACCAAAAAATTCAACACGCTTTCGTCTTTTTGCTTGATCAATATTTCCTACCAGGTTTCATGATGATTCATGGAAAACTCTTTGCAAAACAGCACTCTCAAAATTTTGGACATTTTTGTGCATGTATCACATAATACTATAGGTGTCACCACCAATATCCACATAGGCCTAGATTTCCATACCCTCTATAAGTCCTAAAAGTTTTATGGAGTTAACTTGAAAACTGTGGACTATATTCCACTCACAAAAAAAGTTCATGCACACACAGATGGATAGATGGATGGACAGAGCGGCATGGGTAATTCTATAAGTTTTGCGACCTTTGGTCAGCAGAGCTACATGTAGAAACAAATATTGCGGACAGCATTCTGCCAAAAACTGCCTTGTATTGAGTCAACAAAGAGTGCCCAGGCCAAAACATAAAGGTACATTCACTGGAACCCCGGGTCCTAACTTGTTACTGCAGATTCTCCTTTGCACAGGTAGGCGGGTGTCACAAAAGGGGAGAACTACACATCTCCCACACAGGAAGTCATTACATGCCTGACAAACTTGCAACAAAAACCGACTAAAAACACATCTTCCTACAAGTTACAAGAAACTCCCACAGAGCTCTGGGGTCCGACATCATCCCCTACTGCTACACCCTACCTGTGTGTATGCCTTGCTAAACCTGACCCCAGGGTAGGGTGGTGATCAATCAACCCTAGTTTCCCTTGCCTGATGGCTTACATTACTGGCATCCACCACCCCTTTTGTAGTCGACTGCCCCAAAAGACAAGACGCATACACAGTGGTCCCTGTCTTTAAAGAATGTAATATTTAGCATGTCCTTAATACCTCCTATGAGAGACCACCTGTCTTGTGAGACCATAAGGCAGGTTTCACTTGACACTGTACAAGCCAGGCCTTGTCCTTCAAGGTAACTCTGTTCTCATGCTAGTCAAGTGTGGAACCTGCATGCTGGCCATAGATACCTCTGACCATGATGGATCATCTCTGACACACATGCAGACACATCAATCTGTTTTCCCCCAGCACCTGCTATGGTTGTCAGGGTTCCGGCCAGATGTAAATTTTAAGGTATGCAAAAAGTTGAGAAATAAAATTCCAAGGAAATAGAATTTATTGAGAGGGCAATCACAGACTGTGCTACAAAGAAAAATTTGAAGTTTAGGGGATCTGTCTGAAGCAACAATTTACAGGTTACAGGCATACACTCAGAAAAGTTTAGGGTACAAAATTTTACCCATTCTACCCCCTGGCAGAAACCCTGGTCATGAAAGGAAATACCTGCAGTGATCTTGGCAGTAATGTCACATGAGCTAAATCTTCCTTCATTCCTTCAGCCACTACATGGTACCTCTGGGATGGCCTTTCATTTCTTTTTTGAACTACTATGAATTAAATTTTTCTCCAATCCCTTCCACCCCACCCCACCCTCCCACCCCTCACTGGTACGCAACGGTAAAAATTAAAACACCACAAAATGTTTTTATATAGGTTTTATAGGGTCTGTGTCCAAAATGATGAAATTGAAACTTCACTCCAATGCACGAAATGCATATAACCTTAGAAAATAAGCAGAGCAGCTTGTCATACCCCTCCACAGATTCTCAGGTCCTATGCTTCCCATATTAGTTTACCTATAATGACAGACCACCTGACTTTTAAGAGCACTTTTTGTGATAGTAGGGATGGTTTCTGGTGATAGGGACCACTCTAAATGCACAGTGTCTGTCAATTTTGTTATCTACATTCCATATGTGCCTAATTATCACCTCCTCTGGGCTAACCCCTACTCAGATATGCCAGGCAAACATTAAGACAAAGAGTCCTCACGTCCTCACAGTCAACTGTCTCTGCTTTACAGTTCTTAGTTTTTATTATTGTTTTTTTTTGGGGGGGAGTGTGCTTTTTTTCCCCCACATAGTCATGTGCTACTGGCTTACACAATTCATGCCATTATTTGCAAAAAAGAAAAGAAAACAAAGAAAAAGAAAAGGCACGAGAAAAACAATGGAGTAAAAAATGAATTTGACGCATTGTCCCATATTTCAGGTAAACATGTCTGCACAACAGATGGATCGCATTTAAAACATTAAGCGGAAAGTCTCTTTCAATATCTGCCACATTTTCAGTAACTGGAGACCACACACAAGCGAACTTTCATATCATGGCACAGACAAAAACCAACCTTAAAAGCATGTGTTGTAACCACTGTACAATATGACTGACGGAGATTGCTGTATCTGTCATGCAATCAAACACCATGGCAGATGACATAATGGGACTCATGCACTGAGTGTTGTACAAAAAATACTGACTGGGAAAATGCTGTAAACGTGTTGTCCGCTGACTGTGTTACTTGTGTGCAGACTAAATGCAAGTCTGCTCAGAAAATTATACTAGGCCTATAAAAATTACGGTAAATTTATGCATTTTGCATGTCACTCCGGATTGCAAGTTTCACTTGCATTAAACCTATGGACTTCAGCATTGGCTCAGAAAGTTCGAATGAACTTCATGTTTCACATCGACTTAATGTGAATGCACTGAGAAGGTTGTAATGACCCCACTAAAAGTGTCATCAAACTCAACAATTTGTCTCCCAAGTAATTAATGATGCCCCACGGCCATGACAATGGTTGCTGATATGCAATGTTAGGTATGTTCTTGACCATGTCAAGGAGATGTGTATGAACTTGTACACAATTCCTTATACAAAAATGATGGGTGTACATCAGGAACCAGGCAGTACCTGGCTGCCATATCTGATCATCTATCTCCCCATCAGGTACGACCAGTTCAATTTACGAAAACACCACTTATTCAACCTCAAGCAGCCAGAAGAAATGCCCAGTCCCGGTTGGACGCAAGTAAATCTCGAGTCAACACGGCTCTCCTCTGTCCGAAATCTGCAGGTAAAATATTTACCTGGCAGCCAGCTAGGCAGATCCCACTGCAAACAATATGTTAGCGGGCACCCTGTGGCATAAAGCCACATTAACTCACACTGCCCCGGCTGTCCACCACTTCACGCTTGACGAGTTTTCAGCCTCTGTACAAGCAGCTCGTAGAAGCTGAAGATGTTTGCGGATATGAGTCCAACAAAGCATCTTGTTCCAAAAGCTTATCCAAATGGCAAATGCGAATTTCCAGCTTGCTCGGAGGGATCCGATAAAATCTAAGAAAGGTCACTTTGAGCAGACACAAGTTTGAGAGTGAACCCTTTTGTGCCAAGGCCAGGTTTCCTCAAATGTATTTTGCTGCCATTGCATGACAGTTGCACATACATGTACGTCCAAGTCCTCACAAAGAGAGGTTCCATTGCAGTGCCCACACTTCTGATGTCAGTGGTTTTTGCATTGCCTGACAAGTCAGCTGCATCTGGCACCGCTGAAGAAAGACTCACAAGGCAATGTACAAACCAATGACTAAAAACGTTTGCAAAGCAAGTCTGGATTTTTATACGAGTTAAAGAATTAAATGTACCACCAACTGACAACCACCACCACCACCACTATCCCTTCTCTATTGTTACAAACACATTTAACCCTTTTCTGGTTACAGTAAGGCTGAGTCAACAGCTTTCCTTGACACCAGTTGGGTACCAAGCACAAAGTATATTAAAAACATCTGTTAATAACTCAGCGAGTCCTATACTGATAGGGTGGATCTCAGTTAAACATTTTCAGTCAAGACTTAAATGGGTTTATCAAAGAAAAAAAGTTAAGGTGGATGAATGGATGAAAGTGAATATCTGTGGCAGCATTTTAGGGTGGGAAAGGAGTACGCCTGGTATTTAAGGAAACGCCATGCCGTGTGGTCTCGTCTGTGGCTCCTGTCTGCAAACTTCCTCTTGAAGCACGTCAGTTTTCCTGTTTTAGGCCAATTCTACAGAAAAAGCCTCGGAAGAAAAAATAACACATGGTGACTAGACATGCATTTCAAAAGCACCTGTTCATCCCGGCGGACTTTCCCATGGAAACAAGAGGGGCACATCTCTAGGTCAACATGCCACGAGTAAATGATGCGAAAGAATCAACAGACAGTTCTGGTGCTCAGCGGCCAGGCCACACACACTAACACATAATTATGTCAGGTACAAGTACTCTGATCACTGCACTCGCTGTGCTCAGAATTTCTAATGTCAGCCTCCTGATATCATGACAGTTTACAGAGTGATCTGGCTCCAAACTTGCATGACACTTTGTTTTCAAGCCTGTCAGGAGGCACATACAGACCTGTAAAAATCCAGTTAACGACTCTGGCCACCTCAGTGCAACCATTAGGTGCATATGACTGACATGTTATTTACCGTGTGCCTTTGTTTCCAAAATTGCTCAAGCTACTTTGACTTACATTCTTTAGTTCAAGTGTGGGAAATAATGGAAAGTATTCCTGACCATTCATGGATGATTTCTCCAAGAAAATGAATTTCCATTTATCAGAAGAACAGCCTGGCATCTTACAAAATTTGTACACAGGTACGCTGTCAGCTGTGTGTTGTTCAAATACAGCAGCTTCCAACATATATCTTTGTGGTGTCGCATTCCCATTGACTATGTCGACACAATGACCCACTTACTTGCCCCCCTACCTTTCACAAGGTACTTGTATCCATATGCAATCCTGGTGGCCAGTGTTGGCAACTGGATTTTAAGAGGTTCATACTCACACAGATGTACAGGCATAGATAGAACTTAGTCATGCTGTGCCAACATTCATGTAGTGGGGGAGAATTTGTCAACCTAAACTGATGTGATTAACTCACTCCACCCTAATGATGCTTTTTTCCCGCTAATATCTATATGTCATCTGCTAATTGTATTTTACTAATTTAGGGATTATTTTTCACAATTTTGGATGAAACTTGCATGGAAGATCATTCCAAATTATATGCCCATGGTCAACAGCATTCCTTGGTGCGCCCTGGGCGCATTGCACCTACAGTGTGCCAAGGAAAGCTGGCAACTCGGTCTTTTATCAGGGTGGAATGAGTTAAAGCGAAGTTCTTTTTGATTTTGAATAATTTTTTCAAAAGTAAACATTACACTTGTGTGGTCATAATTTATGCAGTAGGATCAGTCTGAAACTTGTAGATTTGTTGATTGACATCCTGTTTGACAGTGTGGCTTCCATTTTCAACATTTTTAACGCTGAACCAATTGAAAGATTAACCTCACCAAAACGAAGCATCCAAGTGTCTGGACACTCGTCAACCGGGACCGTTAAGTCATACACTGGAAGGCGGTAGTGATTAAGTACATGTGAATGTTATGTTTGTGGGCCAGAACATGCATTCACATGATTTCTCCTCATATCAACCAAGTAAACAGAGAATCTTACAAGGATGAGACTGAGTTGCTATTTGTCTCCCATGAAGGATCGTTGTTGGTGGGGAAAATAATGAGTGATCACAGGTCACAAGTGATTTTCCCCACCAACAATGATCCCAAGTGAGACAAAAATAGTAACTCACTCTCCAGCCATGTAAAGTTTGGTTGAATCTATGTTTAATTGGGTTTCCAGCACAAAAAATGCCCTAGGCCTACTTTCAAGGCGGACCTGGTTTGCCGTGTTTGTTTATGTTTGAAGCAGTTATTCAAGGTCAAGTGTGACGTATAATTAAACATCCCTCAGTCACATTTGATGTTGTCCATATATGTTAATGCGCTACCTCACTGATGAAGGCATGTCACATTTAGTTGTAACAATACTTAGGTCATGTGATTTACAGTGAGGTAGCCAGCCTACTACTTTTGAATTTCACTCTAGAAAATCATAATTAAAACATAGAATAAAAATACAAATGTATACCTATTTTAAGGTGATTGATCTCACCTGTAACAAACAACAGAACATTTTCTCCAATTTTGCTCTGCACAGTTTTCAACAAAACAGCTGTGGCATGTTGGACGCAGAAAGTGGAATACATTTCTGTTCCATTTCCTGATGGTTTTCCACAGAAGTATGCAAAATAGATAGCTCAAGCACAGGGTAAAATTTTCAAATTTATGTATGCATCATGACCATGATGACAGCCACATGTGGCATGTCATGGCACAAATAAACTTGTGTGTTTTGGTAGGAACACATGCGGTAGTTAATACATGTACCATCATACTGGCCATAACCTCTGATGACACATGCATAATATACATCCCTTTAATGTCTTCTTCAACTATCTTTTTTTTTCAGCGTTTGGGGTGGGTGGAGTGGTGCTGGATGGTCGTACCTTCACCTAGCATTTACCGAGATGTAATCTGGTAAGACTGAAGCTGGCCCACTACAGCTTTGGTTTACAGCCCACCTTCTGCCCCTGTCTTGTTCACTTACGCAAGTACTCAAGTGCTGCCACCTTCCCACAGCGACTCCTTCCAGAAAGCAACAGCCTGCAGCCGCCTGTCAAGTCAAATACATTGTATGCACCAATAGCCTGTCTACACCACATCTTCCCTCTGCCCATTATCTAATACTGGCCACTGAGATCTATCTTCATGATGGCAAGATGTCAATTTGTCAGGCTTTATGTCTACCTGGCTCCGCAGGTGAAAAGTCCACCTAGCCGAGATAGGCACCTCATGGAGTGCGGCTAACAGTACAACGCTTTGTATCTTTGGTGTCTACATGCAAATTCCTATTTTCCTGTTATCAACTTGATCTGCCACTAAACTGTGACAGCATCTTATCTTGTCTCCCAGCAGCTCCATTTTCTTCCAGCTTACAGATTTTCAACACTTGAACAGGGACAGAAGGTGAACCAAGACAAAACCTCTGGTTGCCTATGCTTTCTCACGGGGTTTCTTCACAGCCATTATGATACACCAGCCTTAGAGTTCTTCCGTTGCACTTATTATACAAAAAATGGTGACAAAACTGCAAATGGGTTAGTCGGAATTGATGCTGATATAACCACCACCTAAATAACCCTTTCACTAAGTCCCCAACCCATACCAGGGAAAGCTGTTGACCTAATATCATGTTGTCTAGATACATGTCTAATCTACAATAATGCTTCAATTTTTTCATTACTGTTGAAATCAGCCAAAAGCACAGAAGCAGACGACATTTGATCACCAGCCAACTTCAGCTGGTTTGAGGGGGAAACAGCTGACAGTACTATAATACATGTCACCAGTAAACAGGTTTTTTGGTGCAATCTGGAAGTATAATGCCTCGAGGAAATTTGTTGACCCAAACTCCAGGGCATGATAAAACTGTTCACATACGCCCTCCAGGGCCTAATATTGATCATGCACCCCATTTATCATCATTACCTGTAAAGGTGATCAAGAAGCCAGCTGAGATCTCCAACAGCGACTTGAGGCAGGGAAAGCCCAGCTGATCGGTAAATGATCCCTCATTACCGGATATACAAGTCAACAGGGGTTTGGCTTCCGTAATATTTGTGTGTATGGTCCATGTTATTTTTCAGTTTCTACAGATTCTTTGACACCTTCCGTCACCTTACATTCTAGTTTGGGTTTGACGGTGAAATCATTTGGCACCACATGCACTGCTCAACCCGTGTAAGGTAACCGTTGAGCAGGCAATTTCATTAGCATCAGTGCACGCTAAATTGCCTGCCCCCCTGATCATGTAACTGATCTTGTTATTCAACGCAATGCGGCATCTACCACGCTGCAGTTCTGAAACAACCAAAAGTAGCTGTTGGCTTGAACTTAAAACCTTCATCTGGTAAGGTTCCAATTTCTACACAAATGAGATAAGTTTGCCCTCCTTCAATGAAGCTGCCCCCTGCCGCCTTGATATCTTGGGATCTAGCTGCAGTTCCAAACACAACATGTCAGCCCTACCAGTCTTAATTTGTTCTGCGGCAGGTCGCCTTTCATGACCGCCAGCCTTCCAGGTTGTGAAATGAGTCGAATGTGCAATTTCTCTTGTAGTCCGCTCCTCTAACTCCAAACAGCTCCAGCTATATTCTGCCAAAAACATAATTTAATACGGTAAACCTACACCATCTTGACCGAGTGGTAGTCCAGTTTCCAGTAGAAACTGCCTTAGGAGCAGTATAATTGTCTTGCATAAACTTCACAAGGACATAGAGAGTGGCAACCACGGGATAAGTTATGTGCTTGGAGAAGAACCAGCAAAGACAAACATTTCCTGGGTAGTGGAGGCAATCTTGACCACTTCTTCTGTATAGACAAAATTAAGGAAGATGGGATGTAGCCAAACGATCTGTGGCTTACAAAACTCTTCCGCTATGGATGAAATCTGCATGACTGGAACAACAATGTTGTGGGAATTCATGAGGCAAAGTCATTTTGTTTGACCAACTCTGACAATAGGGGGCAGTAGCAATGACAACTTCTGCAAACAATAGTGACATATTTGCCTGGAGAGCAGCTAGTCTCCACTGCACAGGCCATTCCATGAACAAATCCCGGGCGAGCTGCAAATAGCTCTCCTGAAGTTCATTCTAGGAGAGCTATGGGGAGCTGCTCACATGAACTCAATACCACAGCCCACTGTCCAGGTGGGTAATCAACAGCTCTCCTGAAGTGTTTTAGGTATGTGTGTGAGTGATTGCTTCCCTCAAAGGGTAAGGCCTACTCCATGTCTATCAAACGGATGTACAAACGAAACACAGAGCTCAGTCTGCTTTGGAGACAAGTATGGTTTTACTTTGGGAAAATATCTTTGGGACAGCTGTCAGGATCCTCACCCACCCACAGTGCCACGTACCCGGCTCCCCGGATGAGAATTTTTTTTTTACCACATGGTAAATGTCCACGGTTTTTAGCAGACACAATATAACATGTCAAAGACTTGCCAGCCTGCTGTCCGATTTGCTGGTTTTTGTTGCAGGCCACCCATACATCAGTCCTTTCAACTTTGCGATGAATTCACCAGCCTACAATGCAGACACTTCCGATTGCCTATCATCATCCCACAGCAAAGAATAGGCCCTGGCTGCTACGTCTGCAATATATTGTTTAGCTGCACCAGAAGAGACTCTTATCCTGGATAAAGACAACCTGTACCTACACGCGGAACACACACTTGCAGCCCTTCAGATGTTCTTTACATAATCTTGTACAAAAACAATTTGCAACCTTGAACAGTCCAAGAACTCTTTTCACTTTCACTGCAGAGGGTCCCACTCCACTTTAAATCGGCTTCTGTTGCCTGCTTCTCACCGTGCCAGGCCCAGTAGCCAGTGATGACAAGTGCGGTGCTGGGTCACTGCCAATACTTGACCCTCCCTGACAGGTTATTGACACATAATGCCTCCTTTTTGTCCATGAGGCCACAAGTTGGTGTTTTTAAAACACTTAAATATGTTAAAATGGGACTTCCTTTTTTTTTTAACCTTTATTGCAGCCTTACTGACATCATTTTTTTAACCTGAATTTTTAGTGTACATACAAGCTTATGGATATATTTGTGTTTCCCCCCACGTCAAGTCAGAGTGCTTTGCCTGCTTGGTTCCCTCAAAAAGACTTCCTGTTGACTTGCATTGGCTAACAGGAGAATCGACGAAGCAAACGCTGGAGAGTCTGCTGCACAGGCAACGTCTTGGTTTCAGATATATATGATCACATCCCCCCGTATTAAATCAAAGACGTTTTGTGACAAAACCTGTCCTTTTTGCTGCCTATGCCACCTCCCAATTTACAAATGGGTGAATGTTTCCCATGGCAGATTCTGACATGACACAATATTTACCTAATAGGCTCTAGGGGGAAAAAACCCTCGCCCCTCCATGCAATGAAACAATTTTGCCATGTAGCACACAGTCTACTTTGTGGTGACCACTGCTAGCAATACTAAACGGTTGCTCTGCATGTATAAGCAGAGTATCGAAACTACAGGTCAGACATATCAGGCAAAGATCTGGGAACTAGGATGACTTGGAGAAGATCTACTTCACCTCACGAAACCCAAAATCAGCATGAGGTAAGCTTTGGGTGTGAGATGATGTGGCAGAGTGCCAGCGTATAAATGATACACACAACATTCGCTGATAACCCAGGACCTGCCTTGTCACTCGTAAACCTCCACGGAAAACTGTGACAATATAAACTGGTGCACAGTCAACCCCCATCAAGAGGTACCATCAATTAAGTCCACCTTCAATGTCTCTCTAGCTGTGGGTTTTCACTAGCGGACTGCTATAACTGACATGACAACACACCTATGGCATGACCACAGATACTTCAAAAGAGGCAGAAGGGGCTCTTCACTTCACTGGTCCTCAAAGACCAGTTTCACTGTACATAATACATATTAGCATACAATTACTGTAATTGGGTAATAGTGCACCAGCCACTCAGTTATACCTGCCAGGACCAGGCCGTAGGTATCCACTCTACTGTCAATATGTGGTGGGCGCCATGCAGCATGTTTTTATCACTCACTTGCAGATATATATATATGCTCCACTATCTGCTTGGAGGGCGGAGGGTTTGTCATTGATTGTGTTTGCTTTGTTCATCAAACAAGGATTTGTTGATGTATACTCTGTGCCGTTAAGTCTCATTGTGTATGTGTGTATCTTTGTCTTTCAACAGATAGCTGAATGCACACAGATTGCATGTCCTACTTGTCCCTCCGCATTAAACTGTAAACTTCCTCCAAGTAACAACGTGTCTGCTCTTAACCCTCTCACCACAATAGTGGATCCTACCCATTCACTGCTAATTGCCCCCATACATGCAGGCACCCTACCAATGCAACACTAATTCTGTTAGCAGAAAGAATTAGTGTAAACTGACATTGTAATTTTATAGGGTCTCAATCCTATGTAAAATGATAAGTTACAGCATGGATAAGTCTCATTTCATGCGAGTCATGTGCCTGTCAAAACAATAGCACTTAATTGTACTTTATCTTTGCTAAAATATCCACACACAAAAAACATAAACAAATGACTATCATATGACATAACTTTGCAACAAGGTGCCCCCTGGTGGGCATATCAGGTTCAGTGTGTTAATGACAGGAGGGTTGTGATGAAAAGAGTTCAGTGGTTTTTCTATTGCTTGCAGCTAGATTCACCCTGGTGGGTGAATCAGGCCTAGTGTGTGAATTACATGCAGGGTAGTGATGATACAGTTAACTGCCTGCAGCCACAGCATGACTGGTTGGACAATGGAGGAACTAATGACCGAGGTTTTAATCACCATAGTCTGCTATGAGTTAAAACCCTTGGTTTATAGATAAGATGTCAGGTCACAACAGTACTGTTCTCATTTTTTAGCCATGGCACAAGAAAAAATTTTGTCCCGCTTGCCAAAATATACCAAAACAGCGCAATAACATGAACAGCAGGGACAATAGGTGCCTTAGCAAAAAGAAATCTGATATTAAAAAGAAATAAAGCAAATACAAAACCAAAGCAAGTGCTCAGGAAGGTTTTGCAAAATGCAGATAGCAGTAGGCTGGGGTGGGGGGAGACATGGCAGGTCTGGAATAGCCAAGGCCCTAGAAGCTGAAAGTTTTGGTTCTAGTTAAGTGGGTTAATTCTGAGCTCATTTAAGGAAAACAAAGTATAAACATGAGGCCCACAGGCTAAATGCTCTGCCGACATATATTCTGATGACCATTTACCTACAATGCTAGTTCCAATTAATGCCACCAGTGGCGCCACTTTGTCTCTGCATCACATACTTGTCTGTATAATGTGACTGTAACCATACATGGATATAGTTGCCAAAGTTAAGATAGAATGAACTTCACAAAAAAAATCATTTCAGGAAATGCATTTCCTCTGTGACCTTGAGAAAGTCAATGTCATCTGTATAATTTTACAATATCAAACTTCCACATATAATATACATTTGTGGTACATTTTATATCATAAGTTTGATTTATTGTCAATGAATATGTTGATTCTAGTATCCTTCAATGAAAGTGCTTAATGACCTTTAAAAATAGGTCAAGGTCATCCACAATTTTGCAAAATTTTACAATTGGCTAATTTTTACTTGGTGTCATTTTGTTGTTCCACTTCACCTTATTAGTTCTAATTAATATCAGTAGTGGCACCACCAGGGCTCTGCATATCATACGACTTTTGTCTGTATAATGTTCCCGCGATGGATATGCGTCAGCAAGTTCAGATGTATGACCATCACAAAGAAATTATTTTCAGAAATGTATTTCCTCTGTGACCTTCAAAAAAAAGGCCAAGGTCACCCATATTACATAACATCAAACTTCTACATATGATCCACAGTCGTAGTACATTTGTTATCATTACCTTTTATTTTATTTTTTTTGAATATTAAATTCAATGTGTTTTCAACACCTTTGGGCCTGTATCTTTCGTAAGATTGTTAATGCCGCCACCAAATTTTGTTACATTTTCGTCTTTTCACCAAGTTGTATTTTTTCTTCAAATCTGTCTTGAAATACCACCACCAGTGATCCCCAAATTATGGTATATGAAGACAGGTGGTCTCTCAAAGGAAGTATGAATAACATGAAAAGTACTACATAAAGTATCTTGACAAAGGTGGTGTCTCATTGTGAATGGTCTCTCAAGAAAGGAACCACTATTAAGAGGAATGATGACCTGCAGTAATACTGTACTGGCCTCACATGCAGAGATTACCTTTTCCTCCATATATATGCAGGTACATGAATAGTCACAAAAAAACATGATCTGACAGGGGGGAAAAATTCAACACAAACTTCCTACAAAAACATCAACTTGCTGAGAAAACACCCTAGATCCATTGTGCACATACTTCAAGAGTGTTCAAAGCCACCTTGGCCCAGAGTAATAAGGTGGCTTGGCCAACAATGTCAGGCACACATACTCGGCCGTCACATTTTTTTTACTACTTCTATACCCCACACAGACCACAAAGCCAGAGATAAGACGAGGTGGCCTTGAACTGAGAATGATGGGCTGTTGAATACCTATAACTCCCTGCGGCTGAAGCAAACATCAGGGCCTTAAGTACATCAACCGCTTCTCACTTTTACCACAAAATCCCTGCTCAGAGCCACTCAAAGCCCTTCACTATTTCCCCCCCTGGAGATGTCAACATTTGAGATGCCATGATGTCCATTTCATGCATTCATGACTTCCTTGATAAATCCAGGGCAACTATTTAAAATGGGCAATGAGTGGAAACTTGTGGTAGAAAAGGGGTTTAAATTGCAACATGTAACTTTATATGGCTTTTGCCACGCAGTTTTATACCCATTTCTTTTAACGTAAAAGCAATGAATCTCATTCATGGTGATTTTAACACAAACATGCTCAATGTACTTGCCAGATTCCCCCAATCTTACTTCCAATATTTCATATTGCATACACACACTGTGGTACTCAGCCACTGTTTGATTGCTTTGAAAGTCATGTACATGCAAAATAAATAGGAGACATTCGTATTTAACTGCAATCCTGCTCACTTCCTGTGTTGCCGGGGCAACAGACTGATGCTTCCACCATGATCTGGGCTGATTTGTATAATATACTACATAAACATCCATAAATAACACCTTTTCAACCAAAAGAGAGCCCATTTCTAATTATTTTAGGCATTCTTTATGTTCAAATACATGTTAATACATTTTCTTACAATTATTGTGTGTATGTGTTGCTCATTTTGCTAAGAAAGTACTTTTGACCATGCCAAATACATGGATGCAGGTGGCTCCCTCTTTTGCTCATTACGTGTTAGAGTAGGACCGCATTTAGATATGAATACATCCTATTATAAATTTATTCAATTATTGGTGGATTAGTATATATATATATATATATATATATATATATATATATATATATATATATATATATATATATATATATATATATATATACACATATACATACATACATACATACATACATACATACATACATACATACATATACACACACAGTATATACCTGTATATATCTGGCAATGTGCCCACCCCTTGCAAAACATTAATAATTAGAACAAAGCAAAGACTGGTCAAAAAAAGCTTCGTTGCTATCCTTGGTGTGGTGTCTCGGTTCAAGGTCACACACAGAATGAACACGGACTTCACAAAAACCTGGTATTTAAAGCATCAAAGCTCCCTTTGAGTTTCAAATTAGCGTTTTCACATTCCATTGAAACATATATTGTTACCAAAAAACAAAAAACAAAAACAAAAATTCAACTTGCTCTTTCTTCCATCAAGGATACAACTGATCAAATAAGTTAACTACTTTAACTCTTTCAGTGTCAAGTTTCACACTGAGTCAACAACTTTCCTCAGCACACTTTGGGTGCAATGCACCCAAAGTGCACCACAGAAGCTGTTGACCTGGACATTATATTCTATGGGACTACAGGCATGCTGGTACTTGAATGAAAGACCTTTTCACAAAGAATATTAATAAAGTATCCTTTTGATAATTCAGAAAAGTTAGTGTGAAGTCATTCAACTTTAATGGCAGTTGGCAGTGAAAAAGCTTAGTACCAAGTAGGAGACAAAGTCAAACATCTTTCCTCATGCTGGAGGCATGAAGCGAGACATGGAAGGCTGCTTATCTCATCCATTTTTTCTCTCTGGAACGACATGTCAAGGCACGCATGACGTACTTGGGGGACAGGTCGGTTTATCAGGAATTTGAATCTGGAATCACTGTAATAATTCAGATTTGACTTTTGTCACCAGTAACACTGAATGAGTTGAATGAGAATGTTGCTAGAGCTGTCACCAGCTTAACAGTACTTATCAATCACTTCATTCAGAAGGGTCATTACAATCCAGAGATCTGCAATATGCTTTCATATATACTGCCTAAGCTTCTGAGAATGCAAAACATTGATTTGAAAAATCTTTTAAAAAGTACACAATACTTTTTAGAAACTCTCAATATTTACCCAAGTTAACCTCTAAAACTTTATTTATTTATTTATTTATCATTTTGGGAGGGTTGGAGTGCAGAGCCACTTACCCATCTATAAGTTCTCTTGCTGTAGAATTATAGATCTGGTCCTGGGAGGAGTCAATGTCAAACACATAATCGTAGGTGAAGGCTTTGTCTTTGCCCAGGAATACCTGTGGCTCCCCAGGTGTCACCGATGTACATATCCGACACATGTTGATCTTTTCATTGGCATTTTGAGGCCGTATTCTGCAAAACATACAACAAAGTCCTCTTTTTAACAATGTTTGAAACTCTCGCAAATTTCCAAAGTGATGGTACCTTTTGATACCTTAGAAACATGTCTTTTTCAAAAAAAAGGCACTTTGGTCACAACAACATTTTGTTCTCTCCTCTCCCATATTAATACAAGTGTCCATATTTTTTTTTTCCAAAGCTAAATACAACATCTAGGATTTTTTTGAAAAGCTAAATACTTTAAACATGTTAAAATACACACACACTTTTTCTATACCCCTTTCTTTCTTCGCTTACTTTCCACCGCCATCAACTGGTACCAAATATCCACAGATTGATTTAACTGACACCATCAACAACATCATTTAGTATCACTGCAACCACAATTTTTTTCTCTCTCTTTAATTAACTATTTGTGTTATTATAAAAACAGGCTTGACATTGCGGCAAACCCTATCATCTGGGACAAGCGAGTTTTCTATCTGGAAAGTAAAATTTTTCTACTCTGTACATCGAGATTTAAGCCATTACTTGCCAACGGTTTTTGAGAAAATTTTTAAAATGTAAACTGTGGATGGATGACAGAAGACGGATGACAGACAACAGATGGATTACCTATGCTCCTGAAAGCTCAGCTGACTTATCAGCAGAGCTAAAGAATAGAAAAAAATGCAGCACCACCTGGTGAACAAATTAAGAACTAGAAGTCCCTAGGAGTGTTCCTGTGTGATATCAAAGTAATAGGGTGGGCAGTTTCAGACATGATTTTTTAAGATTTGCCCCAAAAAGAATAAAAAATTTCCATAAAAAATCCATAAATAACTGGAGCGTCACCATTTGAACATACTTGGTAGAGGCCCACCCAAGGTACTTTGCCACCAAGTCTGAAGTGAATCTGACTGATGGTTTTGGAGAAGAAGTCAAAAATGTGAATTGTGAACAGACGACGGACGAAGAGGGATGGCAAAAGCCATCGCTCTTTGCTCTGAAAACCTTGATGTCATGCCCTGCAAGTGTTGCATAGCTCTATATCAGATACACTACTCCAATGCTAACCTTGATCATACTGATGTATGTTGGCCTACTGGGGCTCTTACAAAAGAACATGTCTTGCAGAAACTATGCAACCCTTGCTATCATGAAGAAGCATCTCAAACTCGCACGGGGGGGGGGGGGGGGGGGGGGGGGAAGAGAGAGGGATGATTGTAGTGTGTGTGTACATGGGCACTGCTATGCAATCTGACAACATTCCACATGCAAGGATGTCAAGCAGGCAGTTATGGTGACTCTGACATTTGAAAATTATTTGTTGTTTATGTGTTTCCCCAATGTAGGTTCTGAATACAAAATAATCCGAAAATCACTGGCAGTGCATTGCTGCATGCAAACAGGGAATAAAAAGAGAAACTACAGCAAGGCAGCATGACATATGATATACAGTTCAGTCCATAATTATCAGGCCGTCTCCTGTCAATTATGAAAATAGGGCTATTAGTATTATAGAGACATGGCCAGGAGATAGCCATACCTTATGTAATCTAAAAGAGTTGTCCATGATTTCCATGTTTATGTTGTACCTGTTATGTAAACTTATGGCGTGTCCTCAATTCAACTTCTAACCCATGACCAGACTTACAAGGTGTGCTGTCCCTATCACACCATGGGCCAGTAGAGTTCAAAACAAAAGATCAAACAAAATAATTTATAAAGGCTGTCCTGATAAAACTGAAATTGGCCCGAAAAGTTCCCCCACTCACCCATGCTCCCACTTAAGTCTGATCTCAAGTAATAGGTGGTCTTTCATAATAGGTAACTTTGCAACCTAAATTAACCCTCAAGCCATCAATAAAACAAAACAACTTGACAATATAACACTTGTCCTATAACAGTAGTCCTTTTGTTCTAGTTTTCTTTGTAATGTATGTAGGGCACTGAAGTTCATAATTTTATCCAAGCCTCAATATCTGACTTAGACACAAAATATGACCCATGTATGGGTTATTAGACTTAAAAACATTTATCAGCTGTCAGACAGTAAACATAATGTGGAATTTTTGAAGTGAACAATATTTGCTTATAATGAAGGCATCCTGTTTGAAACATATGTATCATGTATATGGTCCTCAGTTCATACTGAGTACCAGCTAGTGTCGCTTCCTAACATACACACAACATATATAAATACATATTGGGGGAAGTTATACATCAGAATCCTGTTATTTTCCAATATAATCAATGCACAACTCGTATGTGGGAAAGCCTGATTCTTCAACTTCCTGTTGCACCCAATACAGGAACACCAGTCTTGAGAGACCCCTGAATGTCACAGACCATGAATAATAATGTTTCTTGAAAGGTTGGACATGCAGGCAAATTTTGATATTTGACTCTTGCAGTGGCTGTAACTGGATTGACTTTTTTTATAGAGTAAGCGGCGGCAACACTATTTGCGCATCCCCTCTGTACCTCCCCTCCTACTAGGGATGAATAATAATAGTGGGGGGGGGGGGGGGGAGAGAGATGCAGTGTTTTCCCTGAAGCTTTACAGTTAATTAGCACCATAAAGCTGTGAAAAAAAAAAAAACATTAACCTTTCATCAGGACCATAAAGCTTAAAATCATTTGCATAAAGCTAACACACAAAATGTGCTCTTATGTGAAACTGGCCCTAATAGACCAAATAAATACATGTATACACATCTAGACCTCCAAATGCACGCAAAATTTTTTAAAATATCAAGCTTTAATTTTTCCCTGGAGATGGGTCAGAAATGGTCTAGCATGTCCAAATTTATCCAATCATCTAGCATATGTCACACTTCGAAATATGATCATAATCATTTGATCGCTGGACTCCATTTTCATAGCTTAGTTATGAATAACTTGTCTTCACCATTCAAGATAACTGAAGGTACAATTTCTCTTGTTAGATTTCACTCAAACAAATACTGTCTTAGGGTTGAGAAGCACACCTTCCTTTCACGGATATTCATGGTATTACCCTGAATATTGTTCATAACGAGTGTTTTAATGTCATTTTACAACATGCATATTGAAATTGCTGACATGGATTTCGAGGAGCTCAATTATGGGTAACCAGCTCCCCCCCCCACACACACACACACTATACATATAGAGAGGCCCTGGCTACTGAACAAAACTATAACAATAAGGAGCCAGCCCCTAAATCTCTGATCTCTGGCTTCATTTTAAACATGTACACTACATTAGTATTGTTTGGCCAACCAAAACGGAAAGTGGGTCTCATTCATTACACTTTGGTAGTCACTACAGTAGATTTTTTTTTCCAAAGTCTTTGCAGCTGACACCAAGCAGCTATCAACTCAGGTAGTGACAATTTTGTAATATCTACATGGTGTGTAGTTCCAATACAAAGCATGTATGTACAGTATGCCCTGGTGACGACAAGTGTTTTCCACCACAAACTTGTGAATGACTTGATGATATGTTTATACGTGAGGCACAGTCTTTGTGGCCATATTTTCTATGACCACAAAAAGATATATAGACCTAAATAAATGTACTGTAGACCCCTTTATCTTGCTCTTTGCTCAGTATTCAGGTGGAGGACTTTTCACAGCATGGTAGCGCATTCTGAGAACACACGCAACCACTCAATGCACAGCCTGCAGGGGAGCAATGCCAATGGCAAACTGACCGTGGCACATAAAATTTAGCTAAACAAGTACATGGACCTCCCATGCCTAAACGATTGGTGTTAACTGTCACAGTCATCATAATGAAGAGATTACTGAAGCATTCTACTGTTGTGTTGCTGTGGTCTAACCTCACACCGAGTTCAACATCAGGTAAGGCAATGATGTCAGCTGATGGTCCCCGGAAACTGCAAATGTACTGAAGAACATCTACAGGACATGGGCGACTATGGAAGGCACAAGAGAAGTGTACACACGTATCATATATAAGTGAAAACACCTTCAGTAAAAGTTCAACAGGTTCTATCTCAAATACTTGTCATTACCAACTGATATTTCAGTAGTTGCCCTGTTGCATAATTCAAGAAGGCGCAACAGGTGACCTGAGCCATTCTCAAATGAATGGCAGCTTGGTATCAAAAGTGCTTTTTCAAATATTAATATTTATCAAATAAGAAAGCAGCATTGTTGAACTGCCAAGACACATGTTTGTGCACAGAGATAATGGAACACAATTACCATGCTATTTTCCAATTTGAACTTGTGATGTACAAGATATATATATATATATCCATTATTTATGTGTCCCATAAATTAGCTGCATGCAGCATGTATCAGTTCCATCCTGCAAGCCAAACGAACATTCCTGGAATAACCTAGAGCTTGTACACAACCTAACGAGTACACACTGTTTTGTTTTCGTTTGTGGTGTTTTGTTTTGTTTTGTTTTTGGGGGGAGTGGGGGGTGGGGGTGGGGGGTTGTTTTTTGGGTTTTTTTGTTTTGTTTTTTTTTTTGTTTTTGTTTTGTTTTTTTTTTTTTTTGCTTTTGCTATTTTTTTTTTTTAAATGGCAATACCATGGCATAGTACATAAGCTATAGATTAATGTATGGATGACATATATATCAATTAAGACAGAGAGTGCATCTATGCATAATTTGATCCAGTGTGTTGTGCCACCTGAATATTCTTGTCCATCATGATCGTGTCATTTTCCAGTTCATCACCTCAGTGGGAGAATTCAACCTACATGTATTTCGAAAGTATTGATACATGTTGCTAATTTGGTGTACTTCCCCATAAATCTAGCAATATAAAACTGATACATTGGGTGACCTATATCGAGACAAAAGAGAATTGGTAATATGTTTCTGACACTGTATGCTGACCTCAAACAAGCAAGATAAAAACTCGAGATATTTCACATGTATAAAACATTTCAAGAGAGAATGTACCCTCCGCCCCCCCCCCAAAAAAAAAGAAAAGAAAAGGAAAAAAGAAACCCAGTACATGATACATTTGCGTAGTTTTGTGCAAATTATTAACATCACATACGTGTAGATGAAACAAATCACACTGTGCCTCCCACTTTGGCGGGGGGGGGGGGAATCATGATTTTCACTCACAGAATACTGGTCTCTTTCTTCAAATTACTTAATTGTGAGCCAGCAAATGGGGAGTATAGCTGGTACTTTATTGACAAAAATACATGTACATACAAGGTATGTGGGGTCGGTCAGAAAAGTACTTTTCATGACCTGTGCACCAGCATGATGATTTTGTTTTCTTTCATTCTGAACAGTATAATAAAAGAAAAATCCAAAACCCAGGGCATGCCCTCCAAAATAATCAAGGTGGCACATAAAGTCACCCTGAATCCTAATCAATACGCTTTAATCAAATGATTTAATGTCCACAATTAACAATCTTCTGCACAGGCAGCTGGCAGCTAATGGTTAAGAGTGTAGTACAGGACATCTTGTTCTGTCATTCATCTGTCATTGATGAACTGAGTCACCTTCCTGCAGCTGTAGCTGATGCCAGACAAAAAATATATACATATTTTTACAGAACATGATTCCCACAAAGAAAATTGTGGTGTTACCATCATGAACAAAAAGGAGAAAAGCAAATGTTAAGCATATAAACACAATCGTTCTGTTATTTTGTTTTTTGGACGAGTTGCAGCGTGGAATCAAAACAAAGCCCAATCAGAGTAGGGCATGGCCTAATTGTTGTGAGCTGTGAGTCACTAGAGAGCCAGCTGTCACTGTCCGACGTGTATTGACATATCTTAACACTTTCGGACTCACTACCCCGATTTTGCAGACATGCTGACATGTGCAGGTATTGTTATGAACAGTGTGACTAATGAACACTGGAGTCCGAGTGATTTGTGTAAGCTTGTGAATGCTTATTCCAAATCACCTGAGCACAGTGACTTTGACGCAGAAATAATGAAAGCACAAAAACTGCACTGCACATGAACCCATACTCACGCAGTTAAAATTACGATCAGCATAATCCACTTAGCCCCTAAGCCATAAACATTTAAGTACTTGGTCCCCACTTTGACAGGCTATTGCACAGATAGACCACCTGGCTTTTCAGACCACATTTACCAGGTCCACTGCGCTGTGTTTTCAGTGTTACGATGATGTTACCCTCCCCCCCCCCAGCCAAGGACTGACCAACAGAAATGTAGATTCTGAGGTCATAATAATAATAATGATAATGTTGTCACTACCTACAGAAAGTATAACAATCTCCCAAGTCCCAAGTGACCACCAGCAGACAGTACTAGTACTGTCCCTACGGTGTCTCCATTTAACTTTTTGAGATAGGTTTATTGGGTGATCCATGTAACTGAACACTGATAAAAACTTTTAACTCTGGGCGTGTTCCTCTACCCTTCCCGGACTCCTGCCACAACACCCTGGCCTTGGCCTGGATGACGTGACAGCAGCCCAGTAGGTCACGGGTATGTCACGAAGGAACAAACCCCTCCTCAGCTAAGACTAACAGAATTAATCCCTAGAACTATGACCTCCATTGCCAGACTATCTGCTTCGTGTGACCACTTGTGGACCTTCTCTAAAGGTGGTCTCTCAAATGAGGTAGAGTAAAACCTCATTACAACAACACTGATATCTGAAGTACTCACTCAAAGGAGGTAGAGTAAAACGTCATTATAGCACCACTCTGATACCTGACATATTCACTCAATGACACAGGTATTGACAGACACAAATTCCTTTTCTGCTTGGTTTATTCATGGACCATTGATGCCTCGATGATCTATGGTTTATTTACCTGATATATTCAGACTGCTATCAGACACATTTATTTGCATGTATACATGTTGAAGTTTCATACATTTTGTATTTCACTGAGTTTTAATACCAGTTTGGATAAAATACCCATCATAAACAACTCCCAACTTCACAGATTCACTTTTTTCTGTCCTGAACATTTTTTTTTTCTTTATTTGAAATCATCTTTGTACCTATTTTCCAAGGATTTTTTTTTCTGGTTTCCTTTTTTATCTGAACTTTGCATTACGTGTTATGAATAATACAGCTGGAACGTGCCGCGGCATGCGACACCAAAGTTTGTTTGTAACCAGCTTACAAGTGGTGACAAGTGGAGTGATGTCATATAAAATGATGATGTTCTCCAACAGACAATTTTGTGTCAAAACAATGAGACAAGGCATAATTTGGGGTAAATTTGGGTGATTTTACCTAATGTCTCTTTGCTAAAATGAAATTATCAGCATTCCTACATTCTAGTATGTTAAGCTTCACAATGACTTCTGTGTTTTTATGCGACAGAACCTGAACCTTGACCACAGCTGGACATCAGGCATTTTTGTTACCTGTTAGACAGCAATTTTTGTCTCAATGTCACACAAGTAATGGGTCACATCCCTATCAAGATAATTTTGACTTGTCTCAATGGAAAGATGTACTTGTCCTGGACAACAGGGCTAGCCCCAATGTCAAGCCCTGCGTGAAGTGTCCCTTTAAAGCCACAGACAAATGTAAAAATTGTCCAAATTTGTAATCATGCTCCAGTTTTTGCAAACTTGGCACATCTTTTCCCTGCCAAAAGATGCCAAGATGTCAAGCTTTGTCTGCTTCAGCATTACACTAATTTACAGTGGTCCCTCTTTGAGAGACCACCCCTAGGGTGGACTACAAGTGGTCACATGAAGCAGGTGGTCTCTAATAGGGCTGGGATGACATATATTGAAATACCGAAATACTTCCCCTGTACCGAACTGTATCATGATGTTCCTTGTGTATCAAATTTTCACGCAACAATAAAAAAAACTTCAATTTTGCTATAACTTATGAATTTTATATGAAGAAATTTAAGAACATCATCATTCATTCCCTTTATGCAGATAAACAGCCAATAAAACACATTTCACAGCCTACATCATCAATTTGTTGCTTGTGTATGCAGCACGGCAGAATTATTTCTCGAAACACTGACAGAGGCTGTGATACTGACTGTTGCATGTATATTCACAGAGTGTGATCACTTCATACACTCTCATGATATATCGTGATGCACGGCTCTGTACTGAAAATTATCGTGATACAGAAATTAATAACAACACCCAACCCTAGTCTCTAATGTCATTAGAGGTAAAATAACACGGGGGGAAAAAAAAGACTTTGGGACCTGGTAAATGTGGTCTTCAAAGGCAGGTAACTGGTGTCTCAAAAGACAGACTACTGTATAACTTAATTTATTCCTGCTCAAATCACCCAAAAGCACCAGTTGTAAATTGTCTGCCTTGACATTTTTACTTAAATTTCTCATTACTAGAAAACATTTTTGCTGAGGTGTGTATTTAAGACCATTCAGGACTGCATGCCGTTTCAATAGCTTTCCTTCGCATGGGTTGGACACAATGAGCCCAACCCGTCATGGAAAGCTATTGACTCTCTGGTACTCTGACCAGGAAAGGGTTATACCTGTACAAGTAAAACCCTGTTGACTCAGATCTGACACTGTCTCTAGGAAGGATTAATGAATAACATAAGGAGCCTGAAGAATAGGGCGATTTTAAAGAACAGGTGGCCTTTCATTGCAGTGGTCTCTGAGGACGGGTTTCCAAATGCCAGGGTTTGATGGGCTGCCCCTCAGGCAACCCGAGCCAGGCATTATGTATCACATCGCTAAAATCTAACTCTACCATCTAAGCCTGTTCTCCAGTGAACTGGGTGACCTATTTGACTATGCTCCAGGGATCACTCATCCTATTACCACCATTTAGCTTGTGATACCAGCAACAAAGTTGGACATTGTGATATTTTCAAGCTCCACTCCTGATCCATGAATTATTTCATAATACCAGATATTCTTAATCACAAAAATGAAAACATTTTAGGCCATTTGTACAAACACAAAAAAAAAATTGAGGTGAACACACAGTGGCCTATCACGTATTTACATCAAATACCAGGCAAAGCTTGTGTTATGTATTGACCAAAAAAAGGGGATCAGTTTACCTAGGCAAATACCTTCTTACCCTGCCTTTCTATAAGTCACAAAAGGGTTGACTTTACCACAGGGAAGGGCAAACTACATAATGCACTGCCACCATGTACAGCAATCTCTTTTAGTATCAAAATAAAATGAAGTCCACAAAGGTTCAATGACAAGATAGGATGCACTGACTTTTATGGGTTACACTAAATATTTAGCAGGCTCTGATGTGTTTATTTTGCCTGTGACAACCGGTTCCTACCATACAGGACTGTAATAAAATTCCCAACAGATCACGCTCACCTGCCCACGGCTGCAACAAGCTTGTCTGGAAATTAGAAGTCCAGGTGACATTTCTAACATCATCCCACCCCTTCTACCACAGGCATAAGATTGATCTTAGGAAGGTAGTCTTCCAGAATTGTTTTAAAGGTCCCAAACGCCGATAGATTTTTTTTTTTTTGTTCAAAGTGAAGGACTTGGGAGTGTTATAGCACTTTTGTTAAGAGAATTTGCCATATTCACACAGGAAAATAACTTTATTTGCAAAAGAATTTTGTTGCCCTTGATGGGTCGACAAGTTCGCGCCTTTTTGGCCATCAGGCGAGCTCTCAGTCGTGACGTCATGGAAGGGAGTTGATGTGATACAATGGAGGATAGCGACAGAGAAAGCATGGGCAGTAGCAATGCAGAGAATGAGCTGGATCTCAGTTTTAGCTGTTCCTTTTCTGAAGAGGAACTTACAAAAAAAAAAGTTGTACTGAGGACGAGGGAGGAGAGGTAGGGTTAGGACAGAGAAATTCAGCCTTACTGGAAGGAGCAACAACCGGGCTACGACAAAGCCGGTCTGGAGCAACAACCGGGCTACGACAAAACCGGTCTGTGCTGATGCAACTGGGACAAAGTATGCGCCCAGCACTGACCATGCAGTAGCTACCACGGAAGATCACCAGCGCTGGAGCTTAGAAAGTTTAGAATGATAAGGGATGCTTTCAAAAGTCATTGTGCGAAGATTTACATACAAGTGACTGGTTGAAGTTTACAGCACGCCATCTTGCACAATTGCTAATAGGCAATACCGGCTGCATCAGTATACACTGCACAGTCCACGCTAAGACAATGTAAAGGCAAACTCAAAACCAGCTGCATTTGAAATGATAGGGCTACTTGCAGCAGACCCTTCGTTTTATTCTATTTAGCCATTTATAACAAGGGGTGGGATACGTGAAGGTAAAGAATGGCATTGAAACGCATCTGTCAGACTACTGTAGCATGCCCCAAACTTCAAAAGATAGGGGAATACACAAGCACTTGACCACAGCTTGAATACACATTTAAGCCACAGAGTGGGAGGTGCTACTGTTTTGCCTGTCTTAGCATGCAGTGTAACCACATAAGATGGCCTGCCTTCTTGGTTTAAACGTTTTTTATTAAAAAAACACAACAAAAATGATCGGGAACAAGGGTGTATCCCTGTGTGAATCCTTTTCACATATAAAATAGGAGAAAATAAAGCACTGTACTGAAAAAACAGGGTAGACGTCAATGAACGAAGACAAGAAGTGCACACAAGACAGCAAATCACTGATAGAATAAATGGTCTGTGGCCGTATTATAGGCTATAATCTGGCAGTAATCAGAAACCTTAACTTCAACCAGTCATCCCTCACTAGTCTTAACTTCCCAAAGCCAAGCACCAGCTTTGGTCATCTTCCGTGGTAGTTACAGCACGGTCAGTGCTGAGCACACTCAGTCCCAGTTGCAACGGCAAAGACTGGCTTTGTTGTAGCCCATGGCTCCTTCCAACATCAGTTCACCATGGTGGACGAGTTCAGACTGGACAACCAGGAACAGTTTCCCATTTGCATCCCCATTTTAATCTAGTAAGCCATGGGCACACCAACATTCACTGCCGCGAGTCAATGTTTACAATCGGAGTTGGTGCAGAAGCTCTCTTCCATGATTTCACAGACCCTGGTGGTCAAACTGTGACAGAAAGTAAAGGTGCTTGACGAGAACAGCCACCAAATGAGAGGCAATTCTGCATAAAATAGTGAATTAAGCAAACATTGAATCATCGCAAATCATCGATAGAATGGCCATTTTCTTCACACAGTGCTTTAACAATTAAAGTACTTGGCAAGGGGACACTTTAAAACTGATTGAAAATGGCTATGATTCATGTACTGGACAAATGTGACTACAATGTACTCTGTTTATTCCTAATGGGGTCATGAACACGATAACATCCCAGGCAAGTGTAAACAATGATAATATTTCTTAAAGAACATGTAATGGTTGAAACAACCTTAAGATTCCCTTGGCCATGGCAAAAGTATGATGACCTTTGGTGACCTTAAAACAGGTCAAGGTCCCTGAATGTGGAACTCAGCCAAGCTTCCAAAGAGATGCTTCTACAGTAAAAGTTTCATAAAAACACCTCAATTTCTTCAAAAGTATTTGAGTTGGCAAAGATGATGGATAGAAGGACGCATGCACAGACACGAAAATCACAATATCATGTTGGCCAACAAGGCTCAGGGATAAAAACTGGCTTCAAATTCATGATCCTTTAACTCTTTCAGTGCCAATCACGACTGAAGTCAATCTACTGAAGTCAAACTAGTCTGAATTATCATACGGATCCCAGATTTGTATTCCTCATAAAAAGACCTTTCATTCAAGTACCAGTATGCCTATAGTTCCAGAGAGAAAAGCTGTTGACTTAGTCCAAATTCGACTGGGCGACCGTCAATTTTATGACCTGTTATTCAATAATTAGCTCCGAAAGTTTGCATTATAATCATATTTGAAATCTGTGAATCATGTTCTTTTTAGTGGTATCGAGTTTTAACGTGCTTCCATCAATACTTTTTAGTCCACAGGCTTTGGTCCAGTTGACAGGGTGCTAAAATTTCTAATTGTTGATTTGCAGTACTTAGCATCACTCGCCCATTCGCGGGTGGAGGGAGGGGGTAGGGGAAAAAAACGGGTCACAAATTAAAGAAATAAATGGAACAGCAACATGATACATAAAATTTACCTTTAATAAAACAAAAAAAAAACAACCAACCCAAACAAAAAAATATAGTTCGTAGTCAATTTATTTGGTTGTTTTGGTTGCAACAAATGAACAAATATTTCAGGCTGGCCACAGTCTGCTCTTTTGTAACAACTGGGGATAGTTGGTTTTACTGTCCTTATCACATTGGCAATGTGTTTTCAACGATAAAACTATTCTCTTTTTTTCCCCATGAATAGATCCGTTTTTCTGGTTTTACAGGAAACCACAAGGAACAGTTCCAACAAGGATATCATCTACAATGCACATGATATATATTATGTGTGGCCAATACTGATACAGTGTAGTAACTCCTTCCCCTTCAGTTCATGTCCAATCAACAGTGAGGCCAGATCTGTTATCTGTTTCCGTGCCAATTTCAACAAGAGTCTATGTGGACTGAATTAACATGACGACAGTATACTCTTTGCAAACCAAATTTCCATACAAGTACCAGCAAGGCATTAGTTGCATGAGACCGTAAGAATGGCCTGAGTCGACGGCTTTCCCCACAGTGAATTTGGGGTGCATTGTGTCCGAACTGTTAACTCACACACAACTTGCCCTGATGGAGTTGAGCAATGTGAAATATTAGATTGCGAACCGAGGCTGCGGATGTTGAGCAGCAACAATTGGTTCCATCCTGAGCTCCTACACAAATAGGGATGATGATATGATCAAAATAACTTGCTGCAAAATAACCAGCAGGGCTCAACACTTCCGATCCTTCCCGACCTGCCTGTATATCAAGGCATAACATGGCATTGACTTGCCTTGTGTTCACACGGGCTCCCTCAATCATGCAGCAGGGAAATATTATGCAACTGTGTCATGAACACACGTGTGTGTCCCAGCACCATTTGATGCCAATTGCAACTCAGACTTGTCTGGGGAAGCATCATGCCAGATCTCTTGTACTGTGACTAGCATCTCTTTTTGAGTGTGTTTATGACTGGTGGCCATGGTACGGATTAGTGGGAATAACAGACCACTTAAGAAAACTTACAGGAACTGTGATGCTGGCAGCAGCCAATTTGAGCACTGTATCTATGTAGCCAGGTGGCCCTGTGTACGTGTTCTGTATTGTGCTGACTCAGCAAAAAAAAAAGTCCGCTATTCAGGTGCCGTCTGGTGCCAGCTGATACCCTGTATATTTTGGGATGGTTACCAAACACACTGTTTATCCATAAGATACCCATCCGACAACTTTTTATAAATACACGTACTTTGATAACTAGAGGTGCCCCGCCATATTTTTCGCCAGGCAATTTTAAAATAGAACGCCACCTATGGTAAGCTGAATGATAAAACTGATATACATGTCATGTGCAAGACATTCAGCGCCAGTGGCAAATGCTGCGTAGTAAACTTTTCCACAGGCTGATGAGCTTATGCGAGTCAGACACTGCCAGCTATGTTATCATGCCTCAGTGCCAGGTGATAGGTCAAACTGATATAAACACTGCCATTTGCCCATTGATTTTCCTTGGTAATCTGGGACCTGAGGTTGACTTCTCAGTGCTCAAGGCCCTGGACACCATTATCCTACCAGGAGTCATCGTGTCTAAACAAAATATCCAGAACCTCAGTACACATACAAATAAGAGCTCATTTACTGTTATACACCAACACAATCCCTAACCCTTGTTATCCAGTTGCTAAAATTCTTGTGTAGATTTACTTCAACTTTCAAGGTTCTGCATCCACTGGGAAATGGAGATGTACAACCAGGGATAAACAGTCACGGATCTGACACCAATGTATCAAGGTACCAGTATGCTTCTCTCTCTCCCCATTAGCCCTTCCCCTTGACAGTCACACACACATCCCGAAAATGAGTCTACACTTACTGTGAACATCCTCGGTATCAAAGTGTATCCATACTGAGCCAGCCAATCAGCATCCAGAAAAATCCAATATGGCGGACACAAAGGCAACCTATGCATCTTTCATGCCCCAGTCTTTTATGTTTGTATATAATCCTTAATTTACCTAATGAAAGCATAAACTATGAATGTCTGATGCTTTTTGGGAGTTGATATGTTCATTTCATCCAAAAAAATATCCATAAAGTCAGCCCATAGGCCCAATGAGAGGCAGCTCAAACATTCACGTTTAAGGGGTACCCCCTAAAAATTCCACTGTGTCCTACTTTCAAATTAGCTAAACTTGCTGGAGACTTTCTTTGAAACCCGAATCCCTTAAAGATTTAGAGACCTAGATATCTACTGTGCCCATAAATAACATCCCCTTTGCACTCAGCCCACTTGTTAGCTTGATGAGCAGGGGAGTCTGAGATGACCTCATTTTCCCATATTTCTAAAGAGGGGTGGTCACTTTCTGGGGACATACACCCCTCATAGATCTTGATATGGAATCACCAAGTATGGTATTTCTGTACTGGAGGACAAGTCTACTTTCATAAAATTGGGGTTAAAGGCCACTGTGGCCCACATGTAAGGGAAGGCAACAAGAAATCCGACCCCACCCCCATTTCAACAGGGGACAGGCCCCCATCAGCGAAAATTAGCTAAAATCATAGGAAGACTGAAAATAAATGGCTCAGAAATATTTTAAAACATGGACCACAAACACCTCTAACATATACATAAGAGACACTTGTGTGTGCTGACTCCAATTAAAGAAATTCGAGTTTAACCTACCCCCCCTCCTTAACAGAAAATCTGGAAATTGAACTCTCCCTCATTCATCCTCTTCCAGGCCTATCCCCCCTGGGTCCCATGGCCCAATGGTGCATATTTGTGGTCAGTAATTACATCCAGTTGTTCAACTGACTCCCCAGTCACAGTCCTGTTTCCATCCTGAATGAAAATCACACTGCAGACAAGCTTCCATGGGTCAGATTTAGCCTTACCCTGTGTTGGGGCCCAACTTTTTTGCTGTAATCTTTACCTGTTAATGTCTGTAATCCTCAAAATTATATATCATCAACTCTGACCCTTAGATGAGAGCAATACAAGCAAAGAAATAATTGGTTTGCAGCAGAAATTAACAATAAAATATGTGATATAAAAGTTGAAGGGGGACGGTCACATGACCCAAATCGGGCACTGTGATTGGATTACATGGGCAACTGGTTCTAAGTGTCATGGATACTAGTAAACAGATGCCATCGTGCTGATGGTTCTTCATGGAAATTATGTGAGTGTTTTGATAATTTAATTGAGAAATCATTGTTTTGCTGGGTACAAATCATCAGGATATAATTCATCACATACCAACAGAGAAAAACCACCAAAAAGGTGTTTCACAGGTAAATAACCTCACACCAGCAAAAAAAAAAAAAAAAAAAAGAAAGAAAAGAAAAGAAAAAAAAAGACCCCCCCAAAAAATCCTTGCATGTCTGTACATCTGTAGGTGTCCAAGCTTCCCTTGATTACACTGTAACTCAATAAAACCAAGATATACCCCACCCCCATACAAATACATTGGTTCCCTGCCTTGAGAGACCACCTTCTTTGAAAGACCACATTTTCAATATACTTTGCTCAGTACTTTTCTTGATATTATTCCTCCTATGAGAGAGCACCTGTCTTGAGACACTACAATTGGTCATCCCTAGGGTGGTCTTACAAGAGAGGTTTCAAATGTGTTTTATTTCAATTTAGCAGCAAGCGAAATATGATATTCAGTGGCTTCCTGTATATCTCATTTCAGTGTTAAACTAAACAAATACTTCAGTGGTTGCAGTTCATCCGTTTGCCCACACAACATTAATCTCCTCACGCTTGAGACATTACCCTACTGGTATGTTAATTAATTGGCATACCACACTATTAGTCGGGGCCCACATGCTTGTGTATGGTCACATGGGCACTCCCGATGCCAAACCGAGGCCCTGGTAAGAGCCCCTAAGACTAGATTGACCCAGAAACACGCATGTGTGCCTGACTGTGAATTAACAGAGTCAACAGTTTTCCTTGGTACTGGCTGGGTGCCAACCATCCAACCCATGCTTAGGAAAGCTGTTGACCTAGGTCATGTTATCTTGATAATAATCTACAATTCTCATTCTCCAACTGTTTTTCATTTCTGTTGTAAATTAGTCAAAACCTTTGAAGCATCTATGACATTAGCTGCTTTTGGCCTGTTTGAAGGGGAAAAGGGTTAAAACATAATTAAGCAGCGTCTGCTGTTGGAAATGTCATTCGTCAACAGTTTTCCTTGGCACACTCTCCGCCTAACACCCCCAGTGCCCAGGAAAGCTGCTGACTCACTGCCCAGAAGGTTAACTAACATATACATACACGTAAATATATAATGTTCCCTGAGTGAATCCAGAGTTTAGCATTATTTCTGCCTGATAGCCACTAAATGTACACAGCACTGTGGAGGGTCAAGCATTACCACAATATTTGTATGTCCCCATGCCTGGTATGCAAACAGTCACTAAAATAAATTGTTCAAGCTTATGAGCAAAATGCTCAAGTGCCAGTCTTCCCTCTGATCTCTTCCAAGTGATACCAGATTTCCATCCTGAAGAGAAACTTGAAAACACTCGCTGTCTTCAACAGATGTATTCATATTATTAATGCAAAAAAAAAAAAAAAAAAAGGTTTTTACTAACCCAGCCATCCCTCCCAAACAAATTTTTCGCACCTTGACAAAAGGACAACCTTCAAATACTGGTCTATCTCCACGACATCTGAATGATCAAGAATCAGACCCTAAACCTTTTACATTCAATGATCTTTTTGACATTATTTTACCTATGCGAAAGTAAGGTTTTAAATTGACTGCTCGTTATAGTGTAATTCTGTCAGCATTTTGATATGCTCCACATGTACCCACTCATTATGCAAGTAGTTTCCGGAAAACAGCTCTGAAAACTGTAAGAAAATCCTACCCTCAGCTGAAAGTTCGAAGAGAATCCAATAAACAGTTTTGGAGAAGAGGTTACAAATTTTGAAAATATAAATATAAAAAAACCACTGGAGTGTGACCAGTTGAACATTGTAGCGACCCACCCAAGGCACATTCCCATCAAGTTTGGAGTGAATCTGGTTGACTCTATAGGGGGGGGGGGGGGGAGAAGTTGAAAATGTAAATTGTTGATGGATGACAGACACATGGACAATGACAGACTACCAACCATCCCATATCCTCAGCTGACTGAGAAGTCAGCTGAGCTAACAAAAAAAAAACATAAGACCCTACAAAAATCACACCATCGCCTGTTAAACAAATTAAAGTTATGTCCTAAAGTCAGTCTCTGTCTCTCTCATCATGCATATATATATACATACATGCACTTTAAAAACGATCAGCCCAGCTGTTTCAGATGTTGCCCCCCCCCCCAAAAAAATAAATAAATAAAAATTAAAATTAGAAAATCATCAAATATCCAAAATGCAATGACCAGGATAGTAATACAGACTCTGCAAATAAAAATCGTTGGTCTGTTCACTATACACATTTTGGTTCAGATAAGCAACATTTCAACTTTATTTTAACATAAAAAATATTTATCAGTCAAAAGTTGTGCTCAGACATAATAACTGTATGAAAAACATATTTTTTGTACTGGCAGTCCCTGGTCTGGCAGGGAATCACTCAGACAACAGCAGCAAGCAGCTCGCCCACCTGGTGTCAAAAACAATGAGCACTGCCTGCCTCAGACACAGAGCATTATTTCACACTGGCCCTGTTCGTTAGCTATCTTGCACTTGTCATTGTGTTGGCAAGCTGTCTTCTACAGCCATTATAATTGTGATTTAACCCTGTGTAACTTCAGACTTAAACTCATCAGCTTTCCCTGAGCTTATAATCTTCTTTTTAAATAACTTCAAGTCCATCTGTTTGCTGACTGATTTTGTCATGTTTTGATTATGGCACTTAGCCTGAGCTACCAAGGGCCAAAATGTTTTAAGTTATGTGTTGCCTGGACTTACGTTTTAGTTTTGTGTCACTGTTGAGATTGTCACCAGTACACAGGGATAAGTACTGGAGTTTTAGTGAGTCACACACAGAGACAGAACCAGTAAGAGACAGAGTAAGACTCTCCGTACATATATTGGAGCTGCTGTTTCCTGAGGAATAAAGACTGACAACAATTTGTTGAGTAAATGTCGTGTTGGATGGTTATTCTGGAAGGATCCCTTGGTCAATCCCAAGCGAGTGCTTGCCAAAGCAACATTCCCTTCATACCCTCGCCCCCTCCATAAACCACAGTGGTGACAGTCTGAGACCATTTGAATGCATTTTGTCAGAGGCCTGCCCAAAGCATATATATGCACCTTTAAATTTGAAAGGACAGAGGGGATTCAGCCAACAGTGTTTGACAAGAAGTCCAAATGTGAGAAGGAATGGATCAACAACAGATGAATCAGCTCCTATAAGCTCTAACTGACAAGTCATCTGAGCTAAAAACTGCACCCATGGGCACGGCACACACGGGCATGCATGCATTCATGCATACATACACATACATGCTATTGATTACCAATACATAATGATCACTATAAGTTACAGCCCTTCACATCTGTGTACAGATTAAGATCTGGTTCAATGTTGCACAGGTGAAAGTTACTGCCATCATTAAGATATGCCCACACATGCTACATTCATACAGTTGTGGTTCTGGTAGGTTGCGTTTGCAATGTTCCCTGAACCTCAAATACCCTGTCTTCTAATTTGCTCTCTGCCTTTTTCCTGATTTCTCCGTCAAGTTAACACTTTCACAGTACATATGGTGTCTCACAAGTACTATGTTTGAATTTTTAATTTTTTTTTAATATGCATGAAGCACTTAATTCACTCTGATTTAGTTTACCCTTTCAAAGATTAATTTTCTTTTTTCTCATCTTGCATAAATCTGCTCCAGGACTTTCATTTCTTTATGTGGCCTTTTTGCTCCCTATTCAACTTTTATGTGTGCCCTTTAAATATACGTTGCCTTGCCCTATTCAAAAGCTGCAAGAGACCACTGGCTTGGCAGGCCAGCTGGTACATGTGAACAACGCACGGAAGTCATCTCCTCAGGCTCTTGACACAGGGTTAAACATATCAAACAGTTGACCGAGAAAACTGACTAAGCATATTATATTATATGGGTGGCAAGTTACCAGGTTGCTTGATGCCTTGGGATGTGCACCCTGGCTTGCAAACTGTCACATCACTGCTGCTTCTAATTAACCCTTATCCAACACACACACAAAAAAAAAAAAAAACGGTGCCCATAACCTTCCTTGCCCCCACCACACTGGCCCTAAATTTGTGGACCTGAACACTGGCCAAAGCACAGCCCTTCTTCAAAATCCCTTTGTTGGTTGGTGGTGGTGGGGTGGGGGTGGGGGAGGTATACTAATTACTTACCAGGTTGAGCTTGCTGGGTTGAATTATGTACAAAAATGCTACATTCAGTTTAAAATGCAAACTTTTCCAAGTACTAGACTTTTTTTTTTTAATGTGGCATCGGGTTTAAACGTTTTCTTCTCAATGCTGACCTAATCCAGGACTTTTGGGTGAACTTTGATCAAAGGGTGCTGCGGGCTGTATGTTTAATAAGGTAAGACAACTCAATGGTGTTGGATCAAAACCAGCAGCAATGATTTCATAGTATTCATCATCCAAGTGCTCAAAATTGGACAAGCCTGCCCATTGTTAGCATAATATAGCCCAGGGGTCTGAAATCAATTTCTCCCCTTTTTCCACAGGTGACAACAGGACCATATGCGTTCAGATACACGTAAAGGCAAGTGTGTGATCTCTGATGAAAGAAGTCTTGACTGTGCCTGATAAAACATGAAAAATTCTGACAGGCTAAACTTGACACGCAATGATTAGAGGTAACAGCCATCCTTTTTATGTCAGGAATGCTGCATGATTAGGTGTAATAGCTGTATTTATACTGACTGGGTTAAACTATCATGACACAGGCTTCCTGTGAGGACTTCAAAGATTCTATGTTCAACATACTGTGTACTCCTACTGCAGGTACACAAAACTACATGAACATTATATTTTTCCTATTTTCACACCTTCTGACATCATCAGTTTACTTAGTTGACAAAAAAAATGGTTTCACAAAAAAGAAAAATTCAGCATAAACCTAGCGCACATTTTAGGCCTACTTAGAAAATTTTGATAGGTAAACAGACTAGAGCTCCCCAGAAATTTGAAAAGCATAAGATCTCCTGTTTGTTGGCCATAAAAGTCACTCAAATTTCACTTTCTCACACCTATTTGTCGGTCCTTTCCATTAATGGGGTTCCTGCTTGTTATGTCAATTCTCTCAATCTCCTATTTTCTGTACCCTAGCTGACAGCAGTTGGAGTCTCCAGGTAAAAACTGCTATTCAATGTAATTTCTTTCTGAATTTTACATAAAACAAATGTAGTATTATTGCTTCCAGAATGAAATTTTTTCTTACACATCAAGCACAAAAACATGACAGGTAACAATTACAAGCAGAGCATCGTTCTTGTATTCTTTGCAGCATACTTTGCAAATTGCCTTGCTTTATGTCAGGTGGCTGGTTCTGTTGCGGGGTTCTTTAAAAACAAAATTAAGACAAAGCTTCAACGCAAAACGTTGACTGAAGGATCTGCCAGGAATTAGGCTGCCATTTGCTAAATTTACATCATGGTGACACCAAAATCTAATCAGTTCATCTTGCCAGGTACGATAAGCATACTGCCAAATTTGAGCAAAATACATTGAGGCATTCTGTAAATATCGCGGTAATGAGATTGTGCACATCCAGACGGACGGAAATCCGAACGGACATCCGGGCAACCCAAAAACATAAAGGGTCCCCCCATGGGACAGAGCCTTAAAAAAAAACAAGAGGATTATGGTGATCCTGTGGTCTGCTGACTGGAATCTGCCTTTATAGTATTGCAACACATGCACTGTACAATAGTGCAAATTTGCAATAGAGGCACTGGCTTGCCATAATTATATACCTGTACCTGAAGAAGACGAAAATGTAAATACAACAGCCATATATACTGTACAGTGGTAGCCCTTACCAATGGTCGCAAAGTTTGAGTTCCCATGACTTCGTCAAAAATTAACATATCCATATCATTTTCGTACACTTTTATTGTCTAAAGTCAAATTACATTCTGATAAAGTTTTAAGCAAATCTGCTCAGTTGTTCTGAACAAGTCTAAAAAAGCCTTAACACACACACAAAAATAAAAAATTCTAGCACCACCTGGTGGTCAAAATATAAACTGGGTAGCCCCAGGTGACCCTTGTGATATAAAAGCAATTGGCCAAGTAGTTCTTGAGGTGAAGATTTTTTTTTTCAAAAAATAAATTAAAAAATAAAAAAAATTATTGCATCATCATCTCCGTCACAAACTTGGTACAGGTCCACCTGGAGAACATCTAGGTGCAATTTCAAAACATTCCATACAGTGGTTTTTGAGAAGAAGTCAAAAATGTAAAAAAAAAAAAAAGTCTAACGATGGACACAAACGAATTTCAATAGCTCTGCTGACTGACAAGTCAGCAGAGCTAAAAAAATATGAAATAAGCTCAGACATCATGCACTTCTGGCTTTGCCAGAATAGTTGAAGAGCTCATCTTTGGGTTCATGCCACTGCCTTGAAAGACATGTTGTTGTAAGGCTAGCACATGTATGCTCCTGTCACTGCTCTTTCAGGGATCTCCAGCTAGCAGTAGCCAATCAGTATTATCTTAAGAATTTTTTTAAAGCCTGCCTCAAAGGTGTTTTTGCTGTTTTGAGTACATAGTGAAGACAACCACTTGGGCTGAGCTGGGAATAATTGTCTCTTTTTATTTCAGCAGGGGGGTTCCAGGCACTAGCATCCACTCCCGTTCTTCACAACTTAAGCAGCTGTCTGAAGGTGGTTTCCCAAGGTTTTTTTAATAGTCTATCAGAAGATCACTGGTACGATCACTCATATCTGTCCATCCTTTACTATGTTAAGTCAAATGTGGGCTTGTGTGAAAACCAGACCATGTCCTGGTATAAGTATGATGGATAATGGATGGGCCATAGTCTGTTTAGCAGGCAAGTGGAAAGTAGAAATAAATACATGTATATCCATGTTCACCGTGGACAAATTCAGGTACGACTGCACCAGCTCTGACTGAAAGTCAATAAGCTTGTACATGTATGATCACTCATGTCCATCCATTAACATACCAAATTGTCTGCAAATAGTATTTTATGTATTGTTTCTCTTTTTTTTTTTCCATGATGGTCATAACTCCTTAACTTGTGTACATATATCCATATGCCATCACAGGCGTATTATAACGTTGTTGACATTGCAGGCAGAGCTCATGCAGCCATCACATCCATAATACGGCTAAAGACTGCACCCATCATGAAATACATATGAAATTTTCTGTGAATGCAGAGCTCTACTTATTTTTGTGTTGTCTCCTTTCAAGATACATCTTTAAATTTTGGGATCAATGTCCATTTTGGGAAAAAAGATTTCAGCCAATTTGGTTCACTCATACTCCAAGCTCCTGAAGGCAACTAAATTTTGTGTTGCAATTTGATCCTCAATTTGAAATCTGAGGTGACAGACAGGTCTAAAATTTGCCAAAAAAACTACAGTAGCTAAAACTGTGACTAGCAACAATGCCTTAGGCTTTAAAATACAAAATATATATAACACCACATTATTTATGAATTAGCCACAATTTCACTCCTCTATATCATTCATCTTACAATCACATGCATATATATATATATATATATATATATATATATATATATATATATATATATATATATATATATATATATATATATATATATATATATATATATATATATATATATATATATATACCTAGAATGTACTTGTAAATCTATTCCTTACAGCCTCAATGATGAATACAAATTTAGACCTATTTCCACTGCTCTTTGATCATTTTTTTCTTCAAGCATACAAGGCATGTAGCCAGGTCTAAGTGACTGTATTAGCCCACATAATGTACAAGGTAGGTGAACTGCCCAACTGATCCACAAGATAACTTGGTTTCATTCCAAAACACCAACTTCACTTATCTACAAACATGTATAGATTACGGTGTATGTGTCCAGACTTGGGGACAATCAATTTATCAAAATACTTCAATTCCCACACCTTTCAGTTGAGCTGAAACACTAAATAGATCTGCACTCAGAAGGGACAGTTCAACATCTTTTCAGCAGGCTGCGGGGTCCACCCCAAAGTCTATTAGCTCTATTTTTTATGTGTCCAGCAGTTCTGGAGGCAAGGGCATTTAACTCTTTAAGTGCCAATCACGTCTAAAGTCGATCTACTAAAGTGAAACTAGTCAAAATTATCATAAAGATCTCAGATTCGTATTCCTCGTAAAAAGACCTTTCATTTAAGTACCTGCATACCTCTGGTTTCAGAGAAAATATCCCAGGTCAAGAGCTTTTCTCAGCATGCATTGGGTGCAATGGGCCCAATGCACACTGAGAAAACCTGTTGACTTGGTCCAAAATTTGGCACTTAAAGAGTTAACTCTTTTAGTGCCAACTAGGATTAATGTTGAACTACTAACAACAAACTGATCTGAATTTGATAAGGATGCTAGATTCCTGTTCCTGGTAAAAAGTAGGGATGAAACAATTCATTGATACATCAATGCCAGTGGGGTTACAATCTGCGATGCAGTACAGTAAAAAAAACAAAAAAACAAAAAAAAAACAATAGGATGCAAACTTTACTTTTTCGAGTGCCAGTCACGTTGTCTGCCATGCTCACTACATGTCTAAAATTGCATGTATTTATTTTGCAGTAATTTGTTTGAAAGAGCTGTTACCACTTGCCATTAATTTCCATGTTATCAAACCTTATTAGTTTGCTTATTTCACAAGTTATTTACAACTAGCAGTTCGCTTTGTTGAAAGCAAAACCAATATGAACGACAAAAATAATACTTCTGATGTGCAAATGGAAGAAACTTTTGACAGAAGAACTATTTGACTCCTAGTCCTATAAAAGTATCAAAGTTTTTACACTTTAACAGCATCAAAAGAGCCAGATTTCCTGCTTTTATTGTGCCCAGCACCCATGCTTTCAACAACGGCGTGTTATTGAGACTTGGACAGAAGTGCAGGGAAGAAGTGATGGTCTGAGCGATCTCCATGCTCCTATTGGTCCACGTGACCAATCTTCAGCATTAACTATTCAAATAGGTCATATGATGATCTCACTACATCACCATCAGCCAATAGATACGATTGTCTGAACCTTTGAGACAGCAATGTTTGGCATAAATTAATCAAATTGCTGTCACATTTAGCCAATAAGAAAGTATCTTACTGATGCAGACGAAGTTCTGAACTTTCCATTGACACTGGTCAAACATACGTTGTTTACCAGAAGTGATCCAGTCCTATGGTTATGGAAGGGAGAAACCACTGCAATTTTACTGCTGTTTTCACATTGTTTTGCCAATTTTTAACCCTGACAGTGAGAACACTGAAGGACAGTACCACAGTGAACATTCTATGTTTACATTCGTTTTTTAGCCATTTGACAATGCAAGACCAGTGTTGCCAACCTGCCAAACTGAAAATCTGGGAGATGGAAAGTAAGACTCCAGGAGATCCGTTAATATGAAATATCTATCGAAGGAAAATATTGATGAAATTCATTGAAGTGGCTAACAACAACACTGCCATCATGTCGTCTTGAACTAAGACTGACATAATGTCACTGTTGTCACAGTGCAACATCACATTTGTATTGATATCATTTATGACTGATTGAATACACAGTTATCAAAAAGTTACAACCAAGGCAAGATTCTTTGTAGATATATTTTTATTCCATTTCCAGTAAAGAAGGGATTGCAATTCTTTGACACTTTGATGTGATTGATATACTTTAACTTCCAGACAAAATAAAACAATAAAATATGGTGATACATATTGTATCATGAGGCATGTATCAAGATACGTATCGCATCGTGACTGAGGCATATATCGTTTCACCCCTAGTAAAAAGAGCTTCCATTCAACCTGAAGCACCAGCGTGCCTGTAGTTACATAAATATCATTAGTCCGGGTCAACAGCTTTCTTTCGGGTGTGCCCAAAGCGTGCTGAGGAAAGCTGTTAACTCAGTCTAAAATGTGGCACTGAAAGAGTTAACGTAAAAACCTAATACTTGTATCTGATGATGTTCAAAGCTGGTGAAAACTGAATACATAGTGTTGAGGAAATACATCACAGAGCTGTGGTAGTTAGCGGGACAGGACAGAGGGCTATGTGTATACTTTAAAAAGAGCTCTGACAATGATTTACGGCAATTTCCACAGGGCTCTGCGGGTGACTGCCAAACAAGCTGTCCAGGTTCCATGTTTTTTTTTCACTTCATGCGAGGTGTAAAAAGACAGGCATTGCACAGTCTTCTTGGGAGGCAATGCAACTTGTGACAAAATGAATGAATAGTTTCACTGTCACCAGGTGAACCACAATGGGCCCTCTGAAATCAATTAGGCCCAGTTGTTTCTTGTAAAATCTGTCACATTTTAAGTATGGATTTGCTGCTACCACAACCTGTTAATGTCTGGCAGGGCTCTGTATAATTTATTGATCCAGTCTATCGGAACCTTCAATGATAGTCCCAACCTATAAATTGCTCAACCAAAACATAACAGTCAATTGTATCTGCATGGTTACATGGCATAAGGTGAAATACCAAAATTTTAGCAAACGGGAGCTTTTCAAGGGGTTCACGTTGCATTGTTATGTGAATATTAATTCAGTCTGTCACATGTAAAGTCCTTTGGTACTAACCCACCAGGTGGAGCCCAGTGTTATGTTTCCACTTACATTTCTCCATATCCTGGTCAAGGATTGAGAGCCACTAGACTCATGGCACCATCCCCTCCAAGACCAACTCTAGATTTGATACCTTCTTACCTGTTATAATTCAGACCTGTAAGGTATTTCACAGTGAAATCCATCTGATCTTTTGACATACATAATTTTTTTTTTTTTTCAAGGTAAAAAGTAACCGTAGTAGTCTTTGGGCAGTCTCTGAAGAGTTCGGACAGAACAAAACCGGTCAGACTAACCTGAAGTCTTCACAAACAGGCACTTTTCGTCATCTTGGCCCTTGCCTAGTAAATACATAAACTTATGGCAGAAATCACTGTGCTTGTATGTACAGTGAAACCTCATTATAAAGACACTCAGATACATATCCGACATATTCAATACAAGTTCCATTTCAAGTCTGCAGTCAGAGGAGTTAATGATCTGACTGTCTTCATTAATTTTCAAACACAGGAAGGCTCAATGACTTAGAAGCAACTGATCTAAAGTTATATGGTCTAACCATTCATCTCAAGCTGACACTTAAGATAAATCTTGCTTTTCTCCTTGTTTGAATCATCTGAACTGTGTGATCCTCCAAAGTCACATCAAATGAAAATGGAATGAGAAATGGCAACTTCTTGGCATATTTAGTCTGTGCACAGTATGTACCCCAGTCTGAGAACAGACATGTGCATGTACACTTACTGTTGCTTGGAATAAGTTTCAGGTGCACAGAAAATGTATGCTCTGGGGGGAATAGATACAACTCCCACTGAGAAGACCTATAGATCTTGAGCTTAAAACTTATGGTGATTCTCCTTGAGAACCTGTCAAAGCATTACAGGAGCCAAACTTGATCCAAAAATGCCTTTCCCAGCATTTGGCTCTGTTGGGTGCCGTATGGCAAGCCAATATTGACACAGCAAGCTTATGATCACTTCCAGGCAGCACCCTAATTGTAGCTTTTTTTGTGTGTGTGCAAAGTCTGTCAAATAATTATTTTTATGATTTGAAGATATTAAATACCATTTTGTTGCTCAAAAATTGGTTGTTATTATCTCCATAAAACACTTGAAAGCAGAGCCTTATTACCCAAATAAACAATAACACTCCATCACTGGTGGAATAAGCTCCGATGTATCAGCCTTGATACAGTGTGGCTAGAGTGATACGCCAGAGTATACACCGGGATAAAACGTGTTGGTGAAAGTACTGTTGATGTCAGTAAGATGTGTATGGATGAGGCTGTCCCCGGGCCATGTCACATATGTGCCATGCCAGCTGTCCATGTATTGCCCAGGGTACTGCCCCGATGTGACACACTTACATACAGGTGCCCTGCAAAGACATGTATGTCAGTCCTCTTTGCTGGGGAAAAAAACACACACCCGCTAGACACTGCCAACTTTAAAGAACGGAAATTCGGAAATTTCAATGCAAGTTGATTTAGCATTTTTGACCCATCTTTAACCTTCCATGTCAGAAATAAAGGTTAACATTGCTGGATTACTTGATATGTCAGGGCTCAACATTAGCGGTTGCCCTTCTGCCCCAGGCAACTAGATCTTGAGAATACTCACTTCAGGGCAAGTAGATTTTTTCGCTGTACGTGTACTTGCCCAAAATAAACAAGGAAAAGAAATATAGAAAAGAGATCAAGATGCGTCAAAAATTCAAATACATTTAGGGGGTCCAAGCATGTTCCTAGTAAAGTCAGTGTTGAGCTGTGTAGGTGATTAATTCCATGTTTCTCGAATCAGACAACTTGCCAACTCTGATGAGGGCTGGACTTAAAATCTCAATACAAAAGCCCCCAGCAAACCTCAGGACAGACTGTGGACTACATATCATGGACTGTTGGCACCTGAATGGTTTGGTTTTGTATGCTACATTTGCTTTCGCAGTCCAAATGTGATACCTCAGGGTGCAGTAAGAGTTACAAGATCCAATGCAAAACTGGTCCAATTCACAAGTCAAACAAACAACTTTCCACACATGAATCAGCACCAAAGGTGTCAAAAAGTAAGGTGAGCTGTTGACATGCAACACACAATTAACAAAGCACAGCCTTAATGAGCACAGGCACAAACCATGTGTCATGAGTAACATGCGCACCTGGAGTTCCCAGATACTGACATTGTAGCTGTTTCCATGGCCTTGTGAACGTGGCAAAACTTGTGATTTAGATTTTCATTTTGATTTTGAACTGAGCACTTTTCACGAAATACCAAGCTCTGTGCTTTTTTTTATACACAATAGAGAACACATGGAACTGAGTCTGTTTGGGCCTGCAAACACACTCTGTTCATATCTGTATATATTAAAATAAACAGATATATTCAAGTAAAATGGAATCCAATCTGCAACATAAACATTGTGCACACTCACGCACACTGCAGGCCCAGTCATGCCAGAGCTATTAATTTCCAATTTCCCCAGACTGTGATTAAATCAAAACATTACTTTGGCCAAAATGCTATCAAAACCCCACCAGCTAAGGCCAAAAGTGGTAAATGATTATGACATCCACATTTAAGAGCCCTCATATCGCAGGGGGACTGTCAGTTTGTCAGCAAACTGGGTTTTCATGACAAATTGATCAAATCACCTGGTCAGGAACACAGATTCCCCCATTCTGCTCACTTTGCAATAATTAAGGCTCCATCAGCAAGAAACAGGGTGGCCGATCCAATGTGTTTTATCTCCTCTGCATGAAACTACCAGAAGGGGGATTCGGCCAACCTCGAGGAGGCCAGTCAAACCAAGTGGAAGGGAGGGACCACACATCCTTTATCTGCTATGCTCCCCAAGTTCCCCTTAGTATCAACATCAGATCTGTCAATACTGCAGCAGTTCACGGCTTGACACAGAGGGTTTTGTTATTTGGCCCACACCATTTATTTTGGTCTAACATTCAGACATGCAGTGGACTAAATCTATCTATTAAGCTGAAATTTTCACTTGTCCTGTCTGAAAATTTATTTGTCCTGAACAACAGGACTTACCTTAACCCTTTCCAACTGAAATTATCCAGAAGCACCTAGATGTAAATTGTCATCTGCCTCAATGTTTTTACATAAAGTTCAGGTTTATAGAACATATTTTTTGCTGAGAATTGTAAATAAGTCCTATCAGGATGCCACAGGTCGGGTGCAATGGGCCCAGGAAAGGGTTAATCTCAAGCCCTTTTGTTCATCCACTTCAGACAGCAATTTTCTGTTTTAATGTTCTCTGTTTTCTGCCTAATTGTATACTATCCATGTCCATCTTCAATGAACAGAACTGCCACCTTGCCTTGTGACCATGTCGGAGCATTTTCTGGCTGCCGATACCACACTCCTGGTGACAGTCAATATAAATAGCCATGGAAACACAGCCTGCCAGTTGTGGTGTTTTCTATGACAGCCTTGTTTAAGGGCACTCAGATGTTACAAACGGAATTTGTTTTCCCCCCGAAAAATCTATATGTTAAGCAATTTCTGTATCAATATATTCTACTTACAATGTCTGTGCAAAAAACAAAGAATCTCACCAAGCAAATACATGTACTAGGCATATTGACCTTGGACGTCATACGGCTATACAGGGTGGTCAAATTCAGACTTTGATTTTATTTTTTGGAATTAACGTTCACATTTTTGCACATCCCAAATGTGCGTTCAGACTATTTACCTGACTTCCGAAATAAATGCGGATGGGATCGTTCACACCGCAAGGTTTAACTTTCGGATTTACCTACCGAATTGGCCGGCTTACACATGTTTGATATTCGGCAAACATGCGCCTTTTGTGTTCCCACACGCAACAGAACTTATACAAGTGGACACCACCAGGTTAACATCTGCAAAAGTACCACCTCCATCAGTAGTTTTGCTTGTAGAAGCAGCTTGCACATTCTTAACAGATTGCGGAAGAATTTTCACTAATCTGAACACTACTTTTGCAGGTCTTAGGAGTAAATGCGGTAAATTTTTGCACTGTGAACGGGGCTATATATCCCAGCTATATATAACAGCTTCTGTCCTTGGTTGGGGGGGGGGGGGGGGAGGAGGGTAATTAGCAAGCAGAACTTTTACAATAAACATACTACCAGCCACTGGTGATGACAGAACCCTATAGCAAATGCTAGGCTAACTGGACACCAAGAAAGCCAGGTAAGATATAATTACCCACGGTGTAGTGTTACACATGGCTTTCCTGGCTGAGAGGAAAGCACAGACACAATTTTAACCCTTTCCTGACCAAAAGAGAGTCGCCATCTCTCCATCACAAGACAGATGGATGACCAACACTCACTCCGTATCAAGGAAAGCTGTTGACGTGCAGCATGCTTTCTTGGTAAAGCACATCTAAACTTTTCAACAGTGCAAAAATTTTGTATGATACTATTGTCTGAGACAAAGGAAATCTTTTCATGGAGACAAGCAATTGTCCAACTTCACATCAACTCTGGACAAGTTAACGTTAATACCACAGGCTAAAAAAAGCTAGGATATAAACTGCGATTGTCGTAAGTTCTCATCGTGACATGCAAGATCCACGTTCATTCATTTTAATATTTATGCCCACACTCAGAATCAGGGCAAGAGGAAATTTAGAATCACCTGCTTGTCCTTTCAGCATACTCGCGCAATCAAAAATGTTCTTGCCCTGGTTTCCAATCAAAGCATTTTACCATAATGAGACACTCCAGAAACATGTTTCAACCAGGCTTATATCCAGAGGCTTCTGGACAGTTTGAGCCAGGAAAGGTTAACAAGTAAAGCACCAGCACTGTTTCTCGGCTCGCTTAGCAATCAATAAGGAGGTCTTTAACCAGAGGGCAGTCTCTGTCTATGCCAGGCTCCAACAATGCTAAAGCAAACAAACCTACCACCCAGCCTCATTCCTCACTAATTACTTTTTGATCATAGGAGACTCTGGTAAGACTGATGGATAACAGGCTGCAGGGCCCAACCCATAGTTCACCACGGCATGAAAGCCATGTTGGCACAAGGATTTCTCAAGGTTGCGTACAAATATAAAGTCGATGTTTTGTCTTGATAAATGGGGACCATATATTTTGAAAGTAGCTTGTTAATTACAGGATGTGAGCCCCACAGCGAAGGTGCAATTCACATCCACCCCACACCAAAACAAAAACTGAAGTCTGATGTGAAAGAAAGCATGGACATATGGCATGCATGGAAGAAGATGGTTGGCTCACCCAGCTGAAGAATTTTAACACTTTCCATGTTCCATACCCTAACCACTCATGTCACTTCAATCAAACATCCAGGGTAAGATCAAGTTGTATGCACAATTTTTGTTTTACTTTACAAAATTTCAGAATTCTGGGACTTTCCAAGAGCCCTATAGTGCTGAAATTCCAGGGCTTTAAATTCGATCTTTGGGACCATTTATACTGAACAGGAGGCTTGGGCTTTAATTTTTCCATTGCAGCTATTTCTAGCAATCGCCCTGCTCTTAAAGAATTTCCCAGGGAAAACCCCAAATTTGGCCGAAAGTTGCCACTTGACCTCAGTCATCCACTAACATGACCATACATTTGTTAAGTAAAGGAAAATCTGCCCCACCTCCCTTTCATGCCACAACAGCGTTGGTTGTACGAACACAGACTAACCCATTTCCCTATGCCTGTCTGCTACATACATAGGGCCTGTACTTTTCCGTTTCAAAAAACTAGAAATTCCGTTTCACCAGCCAAAAATGTCCAAATTCCGTTTCAGTAGTTCTCTTTGTATGTAAAACACATTAAGGCAAAACAGCAAATTCCGTTTCAGAGGTGACAAAAAATCATTATTCCGTTCCTTTTCGGTTAAAAACGGAAAAATACAGGCCCTACATACACAGTGTGCTCGTGACAACAGTAACTTGCAACACCCCACAGCTGCCCAGCAAGCCCAGTCTTACCAGACATAGGCCAACTCCATTTTTAATCACAAGCTACACCAAATCTGCAAGCTTCCTATCACTGGCAGATTAGGACTCTTTTCCCCCTTGTGAAAATCCCATGGCATATGACACTGGACATAGTTTTTACACTTTCCAGAGCAACACCACGTAAGTGATACCCAATTACGTACAACCCAATATACAATCTATCCAGACATGGTCTGCTTAGCAGGCAAGACCAGATAACAGGATGTCATTTCCTGGCACGCGTAAATAAATTTCCTCTCCCAAATCAAAATGGCCAATGGCAGCAGATCATACACGCAGCTGATTGGCAAAACCTGGGGATCATCTTTGTTGCCATGATATCTGACCACCAGGTGGTGACAGGGAGGGGCTGTGGCACCCCTCACTATGCAGCCTATGCCTGATATGTGAGGAGGCCTGTCCAGTGGGAGCCAGTCGGGAGTGCGGAGTTATCCATCACTACAGGTGTACTTCTGCCTGTACAGGTACCGAACATCAAACTCCGCAGGGCTGCATGGGGCCTGCCCGCTCCCTTTCAACGCTGTGTCCTTGTCTACTCAGGTATTTGCTGTAAGGGAAGTGTGAAAATTGGGGCCCAAACTGATTACAGTTAAAATAAATCCATATTGAGCTCACGAGAGAAACAGATCTATCCATCATGGTGGCTTGCAGGGCATACTTCACTGACCCCAGCAGGACCAGCCACCTTCTGATACGTTACCTGCAGAGATAAACTGGGGCAAGCTTATCATCCATTCATGAAGATGTAGCACTGGCAGACAGAGATGGTGACATACCATGAAATTAACATCTAAAGTACATATATTTATTGTTGATAAATACGACAGCCATAAATTGCAGAACACATTTGCAGCGACAAAGAATTCTTATTCCAAAGAAATCTGGAGCCCTTATAAATATCAAGTTCAACGCGTGTGTGTGTACAGATTATACGGCCATGACTTCTTGAACTGTTCACTATTTCCCAAGTCAGTAATTTTTTTGCAAGTGCAATGCCCAGTATTTTGTCTGTTTGATAAAGGCATAGAGCCTGCCAACAAATATGGTAAATACATATGTTCTTCCTGAGTAATACCGGCCAAAAGCAGCACCACAGTTAATTTGAATGTCCTGTATTGCTGCTACATGCTAATGGCTAAATCACAAGGTCCTTTGAGAAGAAATTCAATGACTTAGTAACCCATTACAAGTCAGTGACTCACTGACTTGTAATGGGTTACCAAGTCATTGCTTTTCCCCTCACAGGATCCTGCGATTTAGCCATCAGCATGTAACTGTGCAACAAGGGAAGGTGAGCCAGCTGAAGTTTATAGCTCTGTCAACAGACCACAGATCAATGTACATGTACTCTGTTGGACTTCACTCAGAACTATAAACAAACTTGTTTTTAACATGTGTCATCTTGGTCAGTGTGCATATACATGCTCCTGGCTGCCAGTTTATGGCATCACGTGTATCTGTGCTGTACCTATGGCCCAGATCAGTGAACTATACACAGGCCTGCCAGATTATCCCTTCTTGACATCCTGCTGTCCCAAGCACCTCCTTCCAGTGTCAACATTCAGCAAGTGCTTCAGCAACACAGGGGTTTCATCAAGTTTTTGAATAAGTCTCTTTGACAAAAGCAGACAGCTGTCTTCAGAGGAACATTTAACTCATTCCACACCAGTCCCTGATTTTTCCATATATTTACCTAGATTTAAGACGACAATTGCATATTTGAATTCTTCATGAAAAGAGCTTTCATTCAAGTACCAACATGCCTATAGTCTTAAGTCAGTGGTTCTGGAACTGCCTGGCAAGTCATGCTGCAGCTGCAGCATGACTTGCCAGGCAGTGCCAGAATCACAAGGCCTGTCACCATAGTATGGAATGAGTTAAGCTTTATTCTCCAAAGTAGGTGGCTATTTCATCTAGTTTCAATTTTGCAGCAGATTGATTTTGCCTGCTGCTGCCTTCTATTAAAATCTCTGGAAATGTAAATTATGATATATATATATATATGCTACATTTTTACCATTAAAAATAGTGTAATGATATTAAAATAAAATTGGTCTGAAGTGCATGAACTCTCACACTCTGAAAATTTCCTAAGAAGCCTGAGTGCTCAATAGGCATCATACAGTAGGTCGGTACATCTATTCTAGGATGAACATGACTGTGAAAAGACTTTCTTCTGCAGGAGAGGAGGTATTTCCTACCCTTAATATATATGAGCTGTCTTAATGTAGACTTTAACATGTATTATAAAATATTTATCCCATAATGGGGAGGGCAATAATATTAGTAATGCCATGTTTAAAACCCTGATACAGAAATTTGCTTGAGCTGTGGCAGCCATACCACATGAAGGTACAGCCTGAAGGATGTATGGCTGCCACGGCACAGGTAAATTTCATATCACATTTGTAAACATGGGGTGACAAATTTATCCTATGACTGGGAGACTCCCCATGGTGTGAGTGCTGCGTTACGCCATTCACTTGATACAACTTTTTTTTCTACTACGTTATCCTCGTCAAAAGGTTAGCGTGTGCATGTATCAGCGATACGAGGGAGTATCGCGTGCTAATTAACCTATACAAACCATCATTCCTGTGTGTTTCTGGTTGGGACTCAATGATCCTGGGCAAAGAAACTACTCGCCGCTTCGCGGCTCCTGGTTTCCTACCCAAAATAATTTTGTTCCAACCAGAAACACCACTCATGACAGTTCGTTTAGTTATTGCTTGTTGTGAGAACCTGTCATTCAACACCACTTCTTGTGACATCATGGGCTTACTGCGTCATTTGAAATTGTCATAAATTTAAAACACATGTATACACAGACTCAAATGCCCCCCCCCCCACCCGCACATACACATACCACATACATACTGTGTGATTATTTTGAAAAGAAAAAAACTGAGCTTTAATATTTGTATTGAGGTACTAAGTGGGAACATAGGTCTTAAGCATCCCTCCCACCATCCCCTTCCCTTGTTCAACCATTTATTATCAGCAAATGAAAAGGTCAACAATTTTCACTTTGTACACCTAATGGCCCATAAACCTTGAATATTGTGTGCCTGGAAATGCATGTTATGCATGTAAAGCCCACACACATTTCCTTACATCTGTTTCCTTTTTCATAATGTTTAATGATTGGCATACTCTGCTGTAGAGGTCCAAGAAATTATAAATCATTCATCACCTAAACAATAGTTCACAAACAGCACGACAGCAGACTCTGTGACAAAATGTGTGTGTGTGTGTGGTGTGTGTGTGTGTGTGTGTGCGTGTGTGTGTGTGCGCGCACAGTACTGCTGTAGCTGTCGAGGCTGAGTATTGTGATCCCTGTTTTAAGATCATTTCTCTCCAAGTAAATACAACTTGCACTTGATAGTCCACCTTTCAAGATGCTATTCTTGGCACTTAACCTGTTAATTATATCTCATATATGAGATACTACATGTCTTCAGAGACCATACTTTGGCCATACCAAGGGGCTGTCTTTCAAGACTGATTCACTGACTTTATAGATCTACACTTACCTGTATCATATGACAACAATAGCACAATTAGCTGTATCATGTGACACCAATAGCACAATTAGCTGTATCATGTGACAGCTTCGGTATAATATAAGCTGTATTTTATGACAGCTTAAATAGTACATTCATGTGTTTCCTGTGACAGCTTTAACACATTTCACTGTTATCTTGTTACTGCTTTATCACCGCTTGGACTGAGACACTGGCATGTGCTGTGTGAACAAGCTGCCCAAGTTTTACTTGAGTGCCTCTTCATTTAACACCACAGTCCTTCAAACAGCCTGGCAAACCTGGGAACTCAGGCATGGATTTAAAACATACAGGACTGTCTGTCACACTGTGCAAGGTGCACAATGGTTCACAGCCTGGGAGCCTGTGTGGCTGGCAAAAGTAATCATGATCCTATGAACAACTGTCCGTCTATCCCCAGATGTAATAGTAGCTCTGACAATGCTTCCTGAAATGAACACTGACATCTTGCTACCTGAGGACATAGCAGTCCAGAAGTGGGGATGAAAGGTGTACCATCAGGGTTTGGGGAGAGTAGAATGAAGCCCCCGAATATATCACCGTGGGGAACAAGGAGATATCACCAGGTGTAATTTGATGAAGCATAAAAAGGAGTGAACACCATGTTCTTGTCCAGGACTTCTAACAGATCCATTAAACAGGGATAGCTATTGCCTGCTGCACAGAGTGAAGTTCCATGTATTTTCCCCACCCCACTGGTGCAGTGTAAAAAGGTGCACAACTTTTTCTGGTCAGGTCAAAGAACAAAATACCTCTGTTTCTGGTTGCCTGAGTGAGCTACCTGCAAAAACAAACAGAAAAAAAACTTCCCTGCTCAATTTCCCTACAGGCGGAAAAGTTAAAAAAAAAATGCTTTACACCAAAACACATTAAAAATTTAGCAAGTTACTGTAAAAAGCCAGTGAAATTACAGTAACAGTCCAATAGAACTGAGCCCCAAAAAGTGTCCACCTGCATGGAATTTTCCAGTCATGTGACAAGAAATACAATATTTTTTGGTTTGGTTTTTGGAACCAAGGATCACTACTTTGCTCAGACTCAAGACTGCACACCCAGAGTCATGGCAATTCTACCATAACATACCACACCACACCTTGGGCCCATGATTTTCTGGGGGATATTTTTCACAGACCTTACCTATGTTCTGTTTCAGTCTATTCATTTTCACACTTGCAGTTTTTTTTTCTTCTTCTTAATTTACATCATATTCAGTGAAATTCTGTGGCTAAATGACTGTTTTCTTTGGCTTATTATGTGATTCTATGTTGCTGGGTTTTTTTTCCATGATCACGGAATATCATCAGTACTATAAACCCTACAGACGGCAATCACCTGCCATTTCTTGACCTGAGGGTTAATATACAAATGGGGGAGCAACTTGGGCCAGCACTAGGAAGTGTACAACTGTAGCCACTTTGGCTCAACTAGCATTAACATCTTTAGCCAAATGGTGATCATGTTAGCCCAAAAAGGAACAAAATTTACATTTTGAAATTATGCTCAATAAACCTAAATAATTTTTAGTATCATACCATGAAAAAATATGCATGTAAATTATTAAATATTCTTAACTAATGTGGCTTAATCTTATAAATACACCCTTTCTATGACTTGCATATCTTCTGTTCTAAAATACAGAGGTTCCTGTCTTGAACAACCACCCATTATGATTGATCACGTAAACTGTGATCTCTAAAAACCTGTAATCTTTCATCATAGGTATGTATAACACAAAATGTACTAAGCAATGTTTTTTTTAATTTTTTTGTTTTAAATGTGGTCTTTCAAGACCTGTGGTGGTCTTTCATCAGAGGGATTATTATGCATAGGTTCATTTGGCGGTGATACATATCACTTGTTCATTACTTCTCAGATAGCACTTACATGTACATGTAGGTTCTTTCTGATAACAGATCTATACATGTGTACCTCTCGTACAACATGGTAATAAGGATCTATGCAAGTAGAAAGGTTTCCATGTTTTCATTTCTGCTTTGACACATACAGTATGACTGTGCAGCAATTTCGTTTTGATCGGTTTCAATCACCACCACAAACTTATGTGACCAACCCCCCCCCCCCCCACTTTGTAATCATTACCACAAACCTGAGGAAGAGAGAGGCTGTGCTGAAAGGCATGAATTATTTAATGTAGAGTCCTGGAAATGATTACTATTACAGTGCATGTTCAACAGTTGCGTGCATGTAGCCAAAAATCAACAGGGTCCCTGAATTATCAAAGGCCAAGCCCATGCAGTCAAACGATCTCTTTTTTTCACCCGACCCTCAAGGCAAGCAGTCTTTGATCATAAAACAATCTTAAAGCAATTTCTCTTAGCAATTGTTTGATAATGCATTATATTGCAGCACTCACACGGCACAACTTGCCATCCTCCGTTTAAAGTAACTTAACCCTTGTTCTGAAGGCACAGAAATACATTCACCCTACATCGTGACTTTCAAGCAATAACTCTTTATTCTTGGTATCTACAGCCCTTGTCATTCAAAATGAAAGAAACTGGTAATTAATCCTGTCAGAGGTGACCCTGATGATACATGGAGTCTACTGCCTGAGTCAAAAGATTTCATCAGCATGCTTTGGGTGCATTGCACCCAAAAACAATCCAAGTCCAAGGAAAGCTTTTGACCAAGACCACTACATTCTCTGGAACTAAAGGCATGCTGGTACTTGAATGAAAGGTCTTTGCACAAGGAATAAGAATCTATCATCCTTATTATAATTGAGAGCAGTCTGTCTCATGTAGTTTGACTGTAGTCGCAGTTGGTACTGAAAGAGTTAAGTACCAAGTTTTGACTGAGGCAACAGCTTTCCTAAGTGGCGTCCTTTGCACCTAGAGTACACCAAGGAAAGCTGCTGACCTGGACCATCTTTTATTATCTCTGCAAGTACAGGTATACATACGAATGAAAGGTTGGCCTAAAGACAACATGAAATCTGGTATCAATGTGTCAATTCAGTTCAGGACACATCAACCTTTGTCGAAACGGGCAATGGTAGTGTTAAATTATTAGGCCTGTCTATGGCAACCTCATTGCAGCTGCAACAAGCCGAGTATTACCGCCATCTGTGACACCTGCCTTTTATAACCACTCATTCTGTTCCATTAATATGGTTTCAGATGATACGCATTCTTTCATAACAGGTGATCCCATGTACAATGGAAACATTTATTGATCAACAAAAAAATAATCTGGAATCCAGCAGATTGTATATAAAGCGGACCAATGACTTTCCTCGGCAAAGGTTGAGCACCACACCCTACCCACAATAAGGCAAGTGGTTAACCTGGGGCATGTTAGTTCAACAGGTCTTATCAATACTTCTGCTTCAAAATGTTTTCTAAAATTAATTAAAATATTGAAGCACATATATACATCTAGCACTCTCATCTTTAGTCAAGGAAGGATACAAATAAGAGGTCTGCATTCGTAACCTTTACACAAGCTCCTTGTTCTTTACTAGTTCAAAACCTACAGAATAAGCTTCTGTAAAGAACTTCTGATAGAAACCATGATAAGGCTCACCCTGCAGGACTTGGACTGTCACAAGGGAAAGCTGGTTCCCATCACAAAAATCAATGCATTTAAATCAGAATGGTGCCCTGGTCCCCGGGGGCCCAGCCCCACTGGAAGATAAGTGACCTGCACACCCGTATCTGTCAAAGTAAGCTACATGTAAAGGGCAAATCATCCCTGTATCACACACAACACCTGCAATTATACATAACAGCCACCGTCTCTTGTGGACCACTACAGGGCCTGGTGCCAATCTTGCAGTCGATAATTATCATGCCCGTATCTGCATGATCTACGTACTGTTTTCTAATAGTTTCTTCCTCCATATTGATAAGGAAATGCTACGAACATGTGCACACGAAGTTTGACGGTTGCATCTTTTTTTGTGTATGATGTTTTCCATGCAACTAACCAAAACATGATGAATACGCAAAGGTAACCAGATGGTCATGCAGCCATAACTGGATACGATGTACACTGCATTAACCACCTGACTCCCAGATGATTCTGGTTCTCTCCAACATGCAGTGCATGACGAAATCTGATACAACGCAGCAAGACATTTAACATGACTGCATAAACACTGGATCATGTCCTCTATCGATTTGGAAAACCCTAGGTACACAATTTTCTTCATAGTAAAAAAAATACTGGTTTGCTTTAATCCCCCCCCCCCCCCCCCGCCCCGTGTCCATCTTCATAGCAGATGAATGTTGATCATGTGTACAGTATACTTAACAGAGTTAATTCCATCTCTAATCAAACCACATAATATACAGATTTTGAAACCCACAGAATTTTTTTTTCTAATCACTGTACATGATGGTACCAAGCTTTTTTTTTTTTTTTTTTTTGGTAAATTTTGTTAACCTGAAATACAGTATGACACTGCCTCAGGGAATTCACCGATAATTAAAATAAAATATGTAACACTGTTCTGCACACAAAGTGCAAAGTGTCAAGCAGATAAACATGCAGACACACTTAATGAGTGGGACACTCTTTGTTCCATCCACAGAATGAGGAGTGTCTGTTCATGCTGGCGTGAAGAGTCCAGACACAACATTACATTTGTCATGTACACATTTCAGTTGGCCTGAAGCTAGAATAAGAGGCCCAATCCAACAGAGAACTACATCGCAAGAAAGCTGGCCAAGCAGAAAGTGCTGTCACTGTCTCTGGTAGTTTGTGCATCTTCATGTATCGGTAAAATGCAGATTGACAATTTTTACTCCAAAATCATGTATACGAGAATGGAAAAACATGTGTTGATGCATTTAACAACTTTCAATCCGTATCATTATTATAAGTATGCTGTACAAGACAGCACATTCACCCAATGCATTTGACTGCATTTGTGTACACATAGAATACAAAAACATTTGGCCATTTAGTTAGTTGGTTACATCTTTTGCTCTTGCCTTCAACAATTTTTCTTTTTAAAGGTCTGAATATTTCAAGTTTCGGGGGGGGGGGGGGGGGGGGGGGGGAGGGATGCAACAAAGACTGATCCTTGTTTTTTCACTGCGGTCAGGATGAAGACAAATCCTAGTCATGAATAATGATGAACAGGAATGACCTGTGTAGCCACTGCTAGTTCTACACGCTGCTCTTATGTATGTGAGGTACAGGGGCAATGTATGGTAGCTTTTTCTGATGTTTCTCCCAGGCATTTTTTATAATGGCCTTAAATTGCTTACAGTGGGTTACAGTGACCTGGCTGTCTGATCAGTTCAGTCCTGAGAAACACTGGATGCAATTTTGACACTGAAAAATAACGTAAAAGTCATTTTGAGATGACACAAGTCTATATATATGTGGCAAGTGACCTACGTGTTTAGACTAACAAAAAGCTCTTCTTTCAGAAAGGGGACACATAAAAATTGATATTGTTCACATGACAATAGTTTTGAGTTTACATTACAAATAAATGTATACCCCAGGACATCAAGATGAACTTTGACAGATCATCTGTTATTCTGTGCTGAATGACTGCCCACTCAGTGTTTGACAGTACAGTGGTACCTGCTGTATGCAACCACTGCTGTGAGCAGCCGCATTGCCTTTTGTGGTCACTAGGCTTGAGCACACAAAGGAGTCAATTTCTTAGGAAAATTTACCGGTGGTGACAGGTCACCTGCTGTATGTGGCCACTTTTTCTTGGCAGAAGGGGTGGCCACATACAGCAGGTACCACTGTACAGGTAAAATACTGGTAACAACACACAGGATGCTGGTCTGCTCTGACCACAAAATGTGCACTCAAGACACGCCATGCAGTCCACGACATTTTATACAATATTCATATATATGATATGTACTGTGAAGTAATGATAAAATAACTTGACCACACCAAGTCACAGGGGCACCATCAGGCTGTCCCTGGACAAAGTGAACGTGTAATGAGGTTAAATAGTGCCCTTGCTTTTAAACGTCTCTGCCGTACAACAAACACTGTGACATTTTCAGGTCAGTAGTTTGACAATTCTTGCACAAACTTGGTGTCATCTTGTCCACATTACTGTATTGTCCCCATATCAAATGTCAATTATGGGTTATTTTTAACAGTACCTAAAGGCTCAACACAATGTAAGATGATTCTCATGCTGACTAGGACATGTTTGAACTTACATGATGTAGGCTATCGGCAATCAGAGACAAGTTATAGTTTCACTTTTTGTTGCACTTCAATCTTACAGGTCCTAATTTTGATTAAGATCACACACACACGAATGCAAACTTACTAGATCTGAACTCTAATCAATCCATCCCATGCAGATACCGGTAATCAAACTGACAAGGTGTCAAACTCTTTTTACCTTTTACTAAGATTCAGTAATAGTTACTGTCTTGAGAGACCATCATGTGACCAAAACCATGAGGCAGTCTTTCAAAACAGATGGTCTCTCATAATAGAGGCAGAAATTACAATGAAAGAATAAGATTTGTGGCTGACTGCCAAGGAGGGTGATTTTTCATAGTATAAGGGGCCTTTGAAGACATGGACCCATTGCTGTGCTCTTTTGCGCAACTTTCCAAAATTTATGTAACAAAACCAAATGACTGAATTTCACCTACAGCACAAGCAACAATACATGTATGGTCTCCACTCTGGTGATATTAGTACAGTAGTCCCTCTTTGAGAGACCACCACTAGTGCAATCCATGTGGTCACATAAAGCAGGTGGTCTCCCAATGGAGGTTTGACTCTTACAGCACCTGCCCAACAACAAAACATTACTTGAATTCCCATGGTAGATACATGTACACTTATTGTCCATCTTGCAGTCATGTGTTAACTCATTTATTGGTAAGATTATAAACATATTTCGGATTTGTACACTGCTTAATTGACAAATAATTTCACCAGTCTTGTTCACAATAGATAGGTTTTACTTAACTGAAATGCAGAATTTCTGGATGGATAGGTGGTCTTTTGGGGTCATTTTGGGAGGTCACTGGTCAGGTTCTGCATGTGGTCTCCCGGTAGAGGTAAATTATCATTAGAAGGTGCTTTTGCACAGCAAAAAATGGTCACAAAAAGCAGGTGGTCTCCCAAAAGAGGGACTACTGTACATGTACTTGTATATCCCAAGTGCCTGCAGAAACCACCTGAAAAATGTGCAGGTTTATGATAATGACATTTGTCCTCATGCAGGTACCAGCTTGTGCAGTATATTACTGTTCCAACAACTGCCTATAGACTGTGAGATTGATTCTGAGTAACAGCAACAGAATGATTAAAACTTTATTAAATTTCTTACTTGTATATACATAATGACAGCTGTGATTTAATACCTCCATCAAGAGAGTGTAAGTTCAATAGTTCCATGATGCAAGAACACCTTCTGACAGAAGTTGTTTACAAATTACAAAGACAAGTGCAGTATACAGTTACAATCTACCTGTCAGGGAATTGCCCATCAATTTGTATCAAAAGTCAGGTTCCAGATGGAATGACACTGAAGACAGGTTTTACATTCACTCATTTTCTTTCCCCCGCATGTAATTTTGGGAAACATAATACAGGTAACAATGTATGCTGTCATACCCAAATTTTTCTGCCATCAGCATGAATGAAAAAAAAATCTTTTCATCCAAGTGCAAGGCTTTTCATTGAAACAAAACAAAAAAAAAACTAGGAATCAAAAACTGAAATTTTCAACACCCAAAAATAAGGCAATTTACAGTATTTAGGTGGGAGGGGAACCTGTTGTGAACTGAAAATGATCCACTTCATCCACATCCAAGTATTAAAGTTTGCATTGAATTTGTTTGTGTAAGATACTAAGATTGCCCATGGATGTTGACTTTCCAGTGGCAGTGTCATTTTACTAGTTATATTGGGTTATGCTTGGTTTGGACAATTGCCGAAATAACGATAGACCAACAGAATATAATAGGCCCTCTGGTAAAGCAATTTCACTGCACAAATGGACTTGATGATGTCCATGATGGAAGTTCCATCCCTCTGTGGCATGACACAATAGCTGATGACTGATCAATATTGCTAGGGAACAAATAATGACGTAGCAGATCTACAAGATGTACGCAGTCCTCTCTTGAGTATGAACAAGTGAGCTAGGTTATTATGGGTGTGTCTTGTTTCTTTTTGATTGTCAAAAGACAAAACATAATGATGTTGTACACACTGCCTCACGGGTCCTCGTAAAAATTACTGCAAAAATATTAACCGCATCAAAATATGTGGCAACAATGAACGGGAGCATAAGGTTAATTGTACATGATAAATACCCATCAGGAGCATACTGTCATCAATTTTTCACAGATACCACCTGTGTCCAAATAAAGTATCCTAAATCTTAAGACAAGTGGTAATCCTCATCACTTCAAAGCTGTCTAGTTGAATGGCGGCCATCTTTGATCGAGTCCAATTGCCAGGTGAAAAACGAGAACCGCATAGCGTTAAATCAGTTTAATGCATACAGTGTATTTGGTAATATCTGACAGCTTTACCATACGAAATGTAGGGAACACTACAATTTGCTCCCTTACATGTTGATGTATTTACGCATGGAAGCCACATATGTGTACATCTGCAGGAAAACAAGACCCCACAGTGTCACTTTTTTTTTCTTTGACATTTGACAAACACTATGACAGTGGGCTCATTCATTCGGTTGCTTTGACAGATCGGCACCCTTCAAACCCGTAAACAAACGCCAGCACATGTAACGAATCGTACCCGCAAAAAATTTTCCCCGCATTGTATTTGAATCTACTTTAGTGTTACGTCTGCGTAATGGTTAAATGGTAACACTTAGATTACCACAAACCAGACTAAGCAACGGGCTAACACGGTGACAATATTTATGCTTACCTTACAGCCACACGAACACTTGTGTCATCCGGTTTGTCGCTCATTTTCTCAATTTCTATTTGTCCAATACACCCACCAAACCTTCATCATCCCGCTAAAATTTGCCGAATCCTGCTGTCAGAGGATCGTCGGCATGTTATGCGTCTCGACTGCGTGGTAAACCGCCCAAAATAAGCTTTCCTTCTGCAGATATTGCTAGATCTTGACACTTGATCACTTGCAACGGACCATATTTCCGCGGTCCACTGATGAATCATATGTTCGGATTGCTTCGTAAAAACTTACGAAAACTTACGAAAGCATGCATTGCCCCCTGTCGGAAACTCTAGTAACTAATAAATTTTATAAACCTTTCCCCCACCAGATGGCATATTAAGTCGGACACCACGGACTGTTTTTTTTTTGTTTTTTTTGTATGTTTTGTGTCTGTAGTTGGGTGTGCATGCAGACACATTGTTTTTCCCAATGTTCTTTGTTAATTTCTTTCTTACTTATCTTTCCACTTTTTTATGTCGACTTAAACTCCGACACCCATGCAAGACAGAAATTAAAACCTTGACAGGTCTGCGGTGAAGTTCGCATATCGCTCCCAATTTACAATTAACACCACCAGTCAGTAAGTTGAAAATTATGCAAATTATGGACATTAGAAAATTTTGATCCCTTGTGGTTTGCAAAATATTCGACAAAGAGGCCCAAATTGTGGTTCTATTGGGATGTTTGTTGGGGTTGTGCATTTATTACACACATTACCATCGCTGTAGAATTCAAATTTATGTAAATTATGAATCCTTGAAAGTTTTAAAGTTTAATATCTTCAAAACTATTATAGATAAAGAGGCCATTCAAACTCAATCCACAAATAGGTCAAAATTTCACTCGGGGTACCATTTTGGCAATTTCATGCCCCATACAGTTAAAATAACATACACTTTGATAATATCTGTATGCAGGCCCTGTCTGTATTTTCTGCAAGGGCTCTTCACAAAAGTGATAAAGCAGACATGTGAACAAAATCTGTCACATAGAATTTTCATCACCTACCAATTAAAAAACATGTTTTTAAGCGTCCATAATTTTTTTTTGGGGGGGGGTTGTGTGTGTGGGGTGGGGGGTGTTTGTTTTTGTTTCTTTGTTGTTTTTTTGTTTTTGTTTTTTATTTTGTTTGTTTTTTGTGTATTTTGTTTGTTTATTTTTGTAGTGAAAATTGATATTCAAAAGAAGTCTATGTGTATATGTCTACTTTGTACACCTGAAATATTAGCATTGTCTTATCCATCTGTAATCTTGAAAGGTCAGACTTAGTAGAAAACAAATTATTAAAAATATTGTCCGAAGCCCTGTCCCAGTATTTCAGCCGAATTCCTGAACTCCGTAACCACATTGTCTTATCATTGACATTTGACACGCACTGTGTATCAGTGAATGCTACCATTCCATAGCAGGCTTCAGGTGAACTCATATATTTCTTAGCTTTTGTAAAATTTTGAAATATTTTATGCTCAATTACCTACTAAAATATCCACCACAAGTCACTTGGTTAGGTTTTTACTTCTCAACTCCACAACCAGCATACTTTGAAATTTATTAAACCGTGGAAGTTCCCATATAGCGAGGAGCCCTTGAGGGTATTTTGTCATACTATCTCATGTGACTCCTGGTTGAGTCCCATACCTGGGTATACAGCATCAGGAAAAGCTAAAACCTCAAATCCACAACCATGTAAAACTGGAATCATCATCAAGGTTCAAATTATGTATGGAAAATTTTTCACTAGTAGCCTTTCATTGTCTCATAAGATGATTTGTTTTTATCATGATTCAAGGTTTTTATGATTTAACATGGTTGCGGAGTTCAGTGTTCCCATTGGAATAATGTAGTTTTTGACCATAGCGAATTTAGGAATACGATGTCACACTTTTGGGGGGCAAATGACTGGTCCATTTGGTGCCCAAAGTGAGATTTTAACCTGTGTTTGCACTGTAGGTGGATCCGATGAACCACAAACAAAAGTTGTTAAATTCAAATTTATGCTAACTAGGGACACGTGAACATTTTTGAGGTTGAATAATGATGAATATTTTCCAAACTATCGTAGATAGAGGTGTCATTCCAAGTTCAGTACACATGCGATTGTCCTATGGGTGCATGAATAGTGACAAAAAAAAAAATCATTTCCCTTTATTTCTGTCTGAATTTTGCGTGCGGTTTATCTTTTATATGGCTACTGAGAGTAAGCCAATAATTGGCATGGTCACAGCACGGTTGTTGGATTTATCCTCTGGACTCCAGATAATTTTCTTTTTTAACAACATGTAGCCTATATTAGAGACAATTGAAATTTTGCATCTTTCATTTTGTCAAGATAGTAGATGTAGATAGAGGTGCCATTCTCAGCTCAATACATGGGTTTGTGCCCTGAGCAAATCCCATGATATTCAAACGTAAAAAGTTAAGGAATTTCACTTTATGGTAAATTCACTAAATTTCCACCAAACTAAACCAGAAACGAAAGATGTACAATTTTGATAAATGCAAATAAGGAGCACCTGACTAATTCAAATGTTGAACGTCATCAAAACTAAAATAGGCGGATGTGCCATGCTAACTTCAATTAACAAGTTCATGTTTTAGGCGCTTCCCATGAGGTACAAACAAAAATTGTAGAATTTTAATTTAGGCTAATTAGGGGCGCTTGAATTATTCAAATGCTGAAGATCTTCGAAACTATCAAGGCCACAGCAGCCATTCCAAGGCGCATCCAATGAACAATGAAGGAAAAGATGTAGGATCTCAGTTTCATGGTGATCGTTCAAATGTTGAACATCTGCGAAATTATTGCAGATAAAGTGGTCAATCCAACTTTAATTCCCATGCATGATTAATTCTTTATTTCAAGCCGGATTATGTGCATGAGTTCAACATTACAAAGGCCATCGGTATTCATTCTCACGATCCCTGGTGTTTTGTTGCAGGTACCTCCAACGGACACGAAGTCAACACTGTACAACTTCATTCTTATGCAAGCTCTGAAGGCACAAAGACCGATTTACCTAGCAAATCTTCTGTTCTAGTTTATGTTATTCTGTCATTCAAGGAGAAAAATGAAAGCATGAATCCATCATGTCAAGATGTGCATGAATCAGCGGCATAAATCAGGGTTGTCTGGGCGTTTCTCGTTTGTTTCAAGAGCATCCGACAGGCCCATAACAAACAGTACAAACAACACTTGCCACCCTTCAACAAGTTCAACAAAAGTAATGACTACAAACAAAAGCATATCTGTCTGTGTGTGGAAAATTTGCACATTTTGATAACAAATATGTATATGACTATACGGAGTAAAACTCTCTCTGCAACAGTTTCGCAGCTGAAATTCAACATTGAAAATTTGTGTATTAGCCCAGTATTACAGCATCACGCTGTGCAGGACAAACATATGAGTGGCACATCCAGCAATAATAGTTTCGAAGATATTGATGATTGTAAATTCAACCTTTCAATTTGTGTATTGTCCGAAATTAGTATAGATTAAAAGCAGAAAGTTTTCAGTCACTATCCATCGGATCTGTCCATAGCAAAACATGTAAATTGAAGTTAATGTAGGGCCTTGTACTTTTCTCTGTAATTGTTTTGAAATTAATTCATCATTATTCAGCACTTCAATTTTTGTGTATTCGCATAAAATAGCATAAACTGACAGCTATAGTACAGTCACTGTTCGTCAGAAGCGCAGCCCCAACAAACAACTTCAACAAAAGTAATTGACACACAGACAGATATGTTTTTATTTGTAGCAAAAACATATGCCTCAGGCTGGCTAAGGGAGATGTAAATTTAGAACCTCTGAAAGATAGGCGTGATAGGCAAGACTTGGTTGAAGTTTACAAAATCATGACAGGGAAAAGCAAAACTAAAAGCGATTTGTTCTTCTCGCAACCATCCAGACAACTAAGAGGACATCACCTGAAAATATACAAAGAACAAGCCTCAACAGACAGCAGGAAACATTCCTTTACTCACAGGATAGTGGACGCCTGGAACTCATTGCCTGAGGACACCATATCACGACAGAATACGAATGCCTTCAAGGCGAACCTGAAGGGTACCTCAATCGAGGGCTAAGATTTGCAAGTATCAAGTAAGTATCAAGAACCCACATCTATGTCTGAATGTCGAACAGCTTACAAGCCATAAGCAATTGGAAGTTTTGGTGGCCCTAATTTGCACAAAAATTGAACAGAAAGAGAGGGGAAAAAGAAAAAAGAACGAAAGAAATTATCTGTCTTCATTCAGACGTAAGTATGTTTGTGTGCGTGTGTGAGAGAGAGAGAGAGAGACAGACAGACAGACAGACAGACAGACAGACAGGGATTGCTTTAAGCTCTTGCCTGATCCGCAAAGCTATACTTGTTTAAATATTGCTACGACCATATATTTAGCTGAGCACAGTTGTATCTTTCATCGAAGAACAGAACAGATTATACAGTGTACTTCTGCTAGTGTTTCTCTTGGTCTTGTTTTTCACAATACTTTTGGAATGTTGTCAGAATTTACGGCACAGTTGTGACAATATTTAGGATACTTTCGTATAACATCCACATTGATCCTGGCGCAACAAGCGGTTATTTTTTCCGCTTGCCCCGACAATGTCCCTTTTGTGTAGCCTCCTTGCTCAAAGTAAGGGCAAGTTTATGATGAATGGCGGCTCCTTGTTGAGCGTGGAATGTTCGATGGCTTTACCATAAAATCTCAAAAATATAACTTGGTATTATTTTCTTTATTTAATGAGTTTATGCCATTGGTCGGCTGCAGCCCCCTTTGCCTATGAACCTTTAAACAGGTTTGCGAGAGCTGTTGTCCTTTACTTGCAACAGGCCATGAAGTTGTGTTGAACTTAAAAGCTTGCTTAGAATTAAACTGGCCGGCCATATTTTTTTTATATTCTATGAGCCAATCGGAATTACGATTAGGGAATGATTGGTGGCAATACGATACCACATATTACCAGTTTCTGCTGTTAACAAAACTTGCTTGGGGACATTTGGTCGAAATCAACATGGTTGAACAGTCATTTTGGTGAAAGCCTTTCTTGGTGAAAAGATGATCTGTCCGACTGATTCAAGAAACGACCAATTTTCTGTGAGTGGACCGACAACAATGTTCGTATCTTTCATTTATAGAGCCACAGCGGTTGGACAAAAAGACGAGTCCATGCAGTTTTCATTGAGATATTGCATACGCCAAATTTGGACGGTAATCTATCTCGTAGGAATAATTGTTTAAAGCAATATATAACAATATAAGAAGTTGGTGTGATCAAATTGAGGACAATTTTTATCTCAGGTCTCGTGGCCATTACATGAGCTCCTTGTAGTTTGGTTGCTGCACGCTGCCCGTAAACATCGTTCAAACTTGTACTCAATCACGAAATAACAATTCGACTAAGTTCGGCGAATTTTTGTGTGCATCAGTTTTAAATTCTGTCGCACCAAATTCGGCTGAATGTCATGGTAGCGCCATGTTTATTCGAGGCAAATTCTCGAGAAAAAAATGAGTCCCAACCAAGTTGATTTCGACCATTGATAGTCGTATAAAGTGGTATCTCTCTTGACAGACCCCTGTAATGGGAGACCGCATATCTTTTTAAGACCGCTCTCTCAGAACACTGTGCTATCTTTTCCATGTTGTTGTACCTCTAATGAAAGACCACCTGTTTTGAGAGACCGCATTTTGACCTGCCGTAGGGGCGGTCTCTCAAAAGAGGTACCACTGTATATGTTTCGACAATGTCTCCTAGATTCAGCAAAATTTTACTCAGCAGGAAGGGAAAACCGCAGATTAGCCAGGTAACAATAGCAATCAATGGTTGGGCGTGTGTCACCAGGCATGTGCCATACACTATGTGTTGCACTTCCTTGGTGTCACAAATCCCATTGAGGTGAGCATTTTCCTTGACGTTCATTTTTCTCAGATTTTTCTTTGCAACAATCCCACAAATAATACAAGTACTATTGAAGACCCAAAAGAAATTTTGCAAATCACTTGGTATATAATTAATGGCAAAACTTGGGATAAAATGAAGGAAAACAACGAGAAGCTGAAATTTTAGAGGACGAAGTTTGTGACCTTATATGCATCATACGGACGATACTACAGGGTTAAATAATACAGATATAAATTTCGAAAATGTTTCCTCTGCTATCCGCAAATTAAAACATGGTAAGGCGCGTTGCATAGATCAGATACCCAATGAATCCTTAAAACAAGGGGGATCCTCTTTATCCAATACATTGGTCGACAACTTTAAACTATCTAAATTATGAGCCATATCCAGAGCAGTGGTTTCGCGGTTTCATCAAACCCGTCTATAAAGAAGGTTCGAAAGAAATGCTGTCAAGCTTTCGAGGCATTACGGTGACATCTAACATATATAAAGTGTTTTTTTTCACCAATGGAATATCAATTCATGGATGAAGATTTTTGAGAAGGAAGGAATCTTCGGTGAGTTACATGGAGCATACATAGAAAGCATTGGAGACTAGAGGACCAAATATGTATCTTTAAAGGTATATGCAATTTAAGAAAAAATAAGAAATTCGAAATTTGGCTAGCGTTTCTTGACATATCGAAAGCCTTCGATGCGGTCAACATAAATAAGCTCTTTGTGTCACTTTGGCAAAAAAGAATACAGGGTAAAGTATGGCGAATGACAAGAAGCCTCTAAGAAAAAGTCGAAAGTAAAGTTATTTTTGGTTATTTTGAGAGCTGTTGGTTTGAGATATTTAACGGAGTCAAACAAGGACGTATCCTCTCTTTGACGCTTTACTCTGTTGCGATGTTAGACCTCATTGATATGCTCCAAGAAGAGAATCTCGGGGTACCTCATGGCAGTAGTCATGTGCCTTGCTTATTATATGCAGACGATATTGTTTTGACAACAGAAATTAAAAGTCAGTTGTCAGTAATGCTAAATATCGCATATGTATTTGTTGAAAAATGGGGCATTGAATTTAAATGTCAAAAATGTAAGGTTATGGCAATTGGAAAAAAGATGGATTGCAATAAAGATGGATGTTGGACAATGTGGAAATCTCGGAATGCAAAACATATTTAATTTCTAAGTGTAATTATTGCAAATTCCCTTTCGGATTTGGCGCATGAAAAGAATTCAGTGAAACCTAAAGGATACCAGCTGTGGGGATATCTTTCAAGCACTCTATCTTATCATGAAACGTAAATCGTGTAACGTTTGGTAATAGTGCATGGAAAAGCTTAGTATTCCCTTGTCTTACTTGCGGGGGTGCTGTATGGTTGTGCAACGCGAAAGAGTCGGAGGCCGCTTTAAAATCAAAACAGTGTTCTGTTTCTAAGGCAATTCTTCAGGTCCACTCTACACCAGCGGCAGTCGCCACAATTGGCGAGCTAGGTTGGTTACCCATACACACGATGTTAGAAAGAATAACGTAAGGTATTTTCATAGGATGAAATTTGGCTTGCCCAACACACGTCTCTGCAAACTAATGTTTGATGCTTTGTTGGAGGAAGACAGTAGTAGCAATCAACAAGCCACAGCATGGCCATAAACGGCCGAAATAAAGAGAATATTTAATAATGTATAGCCATGGACCGCCCTTTTCATTCCGGAAACCCCGAGTGGCTACGAAACTTCTTAAAGATATCTCTGGAAGCATACACAATAAGCCTTTTCAACGAAATTGATGAGAAAAAAAAATCATTAAGATGATATCAGACGTTTAAGCGGTCTACTTTTGGCGATATATATTTATTTGATGTCTAGGATTTTCCTGGTACAAGTCTGAAATTCCAAGCACGCACAGGATGTCTTGGGTTGGGAGAAGATAAGGAAAGATGGGGTTCATCCGATAGTCTGTGTGAACCATACAAATAGAGAGGATTTGGCTCATTTTCTATTCTTGTGCCCAGCACTGAGTGATGTCAAAATGCAATTCTATGATACATTGGACAAAAAGTGCAAAAAGTGCAAAAAGTTACATTACGATTATGTTTGATCACGTTTTTCTGCTGCTTCTCTGTGCACCAAAGTATGCTGGTCCCTGTGAGAACATACATGTGATTTTGGAAAAGATATCGGTGAAAAAGTTCAGCTGCTACCCCAATCTTAACCGTGTATATAGAAAGGAATGTAATGCATACAGAAATGAATGTACAACACACGGGGTGGTGTGTGCTCTGGCGGCACCTCTCCGGACCGCTATAATGTCCCGCTCTGTTTTTTGTTTTTTTTTTATTATTATTATTTTCCGGGTTATATGTGGCTTGCGGTCCGGCGGGGGTAATGTAAGGGCTCCGACCGCCCCGCGTTGAAAAGTAGCCCTGGGCGAACATTGTCTTGTAAATATGTGCCATCATCACATTTAGTATGCAAGGATGTTAATATTTTGTGAATCCTGGTCAATTTTAATTCCATGGTCACGGTACTTCTATTTTGAAGCAATGATGGACGTATCCTGGACTTACCCCTATCCTTGGTGCCCTCTGTTAAACGGGTAGTTTTCCTTAATAAAATTACTATCATCATCATCATCATCATCATCATCGTCATCGTCATCGTCATCATCATCATCATTATTATTATTATTATTATTATTATTATTATTATTATTATTATTATTATTATTATTATTATTATTATTATTATTATTATTATTATTATCATTATTATTCTCTTAGTTAAAGTTAAATCAACTTCCCCAGTTCTGCTCACAGAGACCATAGATTGGTGACTGCATGTCCACAAGTATGTAATTGTAAATTACAAAAGCGATGGTGCGAAAGGTCGAGGGATCAAATCCCGCAGGAGGTTGACGAAATATTTGATACTTTTTATTACTTGATTTAGAATTTCATATTTCAAATTTCTGTTCAGCATATATATATATATATATATATATATATATATATATATATATATATATATATATATATATATATATATATATATATATATATATATATATGTCATATAACAATAAAATATAACTATATTCAATTGACGTAAAACACAGAAAGAGATGAGGACATTGGTGTATAGATTGAGATGATAAATTCACAAAACAAAAAAACACATTTTTAAACAGAAGTGAAAATGAAATAATTTTCACGTAGGGAGCCTGAAGCGAAACAGGAACATTCACAATGAGCTCCAGTATGTGGCGCCATCTGATGACATTTATGCTCAGTATTTACAGGTACATTAGCTGAGGTGCATTTTACCAACTGATTGTGAGGGCAGAATTATTATCATGAAAAATTGCAGAGTGTTTCATTACGTTGGGTAATAGTACAGCTAATAAATGTAAGAACAAAGATCACTATTTCAGAATATCTTCTTTTAAGCCAGGATAAAAACAAATTGATCAGGCTCATTCAAGATTTCAAAGTTTATCAAACCATGTACATGTATGTGCATCATTTTCAGACTGGGACAACTCATTATGAAATACGTGATGTCCTCTGATGCATCACTTTTACATAATGCACAAATTCTTTATTTGGAGGTAGTTTCGGCACACTATATCTTCCACCATCGATTTGAAGAACAAGAGCACTAATTCCGAGTTTTGGAAATTGACATCTTTCACATTTTCTTTGTTTTAAAGTAGTTTCAGAAGTATCATCTTTTCAAATCAAGAGGTGAATAACTCACGAACCATTTTTTTAATGAAACATTATTGACTAGATCACCAATGGTCTTCAAGACGGAGGATGACAAGTTAGCCAAGAAACACGTATGGTTTTACCATATTCAAGGTATTTACAAAGAGTGTGGCACACCGATGTTCTGTTCATGTCAAAACGCGTTATGAAGACCCTACTGGAAAGTTCGCAGAAGGCCACCCTGTCCATTTTCATTTTAATATTTTACCAGTTCGCAAGTAAAAAAAAAATGAACATGTAAAATATCTGGGGAAGTGACCCACATGTCATACATTTAACACCTCAGCAATACAGAGAAGCACCTAACAAATACTAAATATACCTACTGTAGCATTGTGGACGCAAGCACAGCGTCCTTCACATGTCAACTAGGCCACCTTAAGTTGACGCATGACGGTATACTAATAGGCTACAGACTACAGTTATAAATCCTTCTATTTTTCATATTAGCATTTTCCAGTCTAAAAAATCAGCATTTTGGTATTTTAAAATTTTGTCAATGGCATTCAATTGATAAAAATGTCAGAATAACACGGACAAATTTTTGTCATACAATTCCCAGCTCATTATTTCGTGATAATTGAAATACGAAACAACACCTGGATGTCAGCTTTATACAGGTGTATGAACTGTGCTCTGGCCGGGGTCACATCATTTATTAGGGTGGCAAGCATCTGTGGTACTGCATTGAAGTTACAAGCATGTGAAACAAACGAGAAAGTAGGAATAACGCAAATGGCACAAAAACGAATCGCATGATGGCATCCAAACAGGAAAATTGATCATTCGAGAACAGAGTGGCAAAATCAGGAATACACAAGTTGTGCACTCAAACGGAATGTAGATATGTCCCCTCGACTTTTCTTTCAATGAAGACCTGTGAAGAAAATCACGAAGAACTGTTCCTATTGGCTATCGTAATCCTCTGATGGGTGTACTCGGACTCATCCGTCACAGCATGGATGTGCTATTATAGTTGAATATTATTTTCGACATTGCCGATTTTATTTTCATCCAGCTATTACCCCCAACAAGTTTGCAATGATAGAAAGAAAAACAAGAGAAAGAACAAGAAAAAACATGCTTTAAAGGTTTATTTCGCATGCAAACTGTATATCCGTCTGCGAAAAATGACTAAACTCTTTGCGTACAAAAACAAAACAAAAAATCACTTCCTACGGGAGGGTATGGACAACCTTTTCCCTCCAGTCTGTCCTCTCCAGCTTTTATTCGTGATACATCTATAATTATGGATAAAACATCAGGATAAATTGAGGAAGCATTACACAGTCAAACTATACGTGAAAGTTAAAATGACATCTCTATTAAAGTTTTGAACATATTCAATATTTGAAACTCAACATGTTTTCTTCAAATAAAAAGGCAAATATATTACATAGATGTACATACGCATGCATAATTCAAGAGTTTCTAGATTTTACGATGTCCGAGAAAAACTTCGGACTAATCCGCACACTAATTTTTCCATATACTCTGCACACAATTCTGGTCGCAAAGAATTCCTTGGCACACAGATATAATAGAGCAGTAACGAAAGGCTACATGTACATGTGTTATGTGTGCTTGTTTTAAAAGTCTGGGCAGACTCCACCATGAGCAGCCTTACTCAGCATATCATTATTTTCCTCCGGTCCTACCCAAACACACATGTATATTTGTTTGTTTTTTATTTTGTAATTTTGTGTTATATGTCTTGTATGCTTAATAATAATAATAATAATAATAATAATAATAATAATAATAATAATAATAATAATAATAATCTACCACCACAATCATCATCATCATCATCATCATCATCATCATCATCATCATCATCATCATCATCATCATCGTATGCTTGACTGAGAAATTGTCACTAGGAGCCAAAATAACTGGAAAAAAAGTTTTGTTTATGGATAAATAATTCTAATAGTGGTCCAGCCGTCCTACTGTGTATATCATATACGTGATCATGACAAGGGTCCACAATTTAAAGTAGACATCTGCCAGCTGCATCTGAATATTCCTAGTCTCAAACTGTGCAAAGGTATGAACAATATGAAAATGACGGAGAAACATTCAAATCTCCACAATACTACAGAGTTTCTACAACATTTAGGTGCCAAATTGGCCAGGTTTGACTGCACATGATAACTTGTACAATAGAATTGATGACCAAAAACAATAATTTATATGATAGAATTGATGACCAAAACCATTAGACAATACGCGTGTATGATGTGCTTGATCGAACAACGGATTCCGCATTCATTACACGGTCAGCGCCCCCAGGCTCCTATTGTTTAACAGGCTATGTGAACAAAAATCTGAACACAGAACTCTCTTGTTTGCCAGTGCCAGCTACGAGGCACCCTGTTTTAGAAATAACCAGACGCAGAGTCTGTTTCGAAGGCAAACTCACTTTCCATCCTCGTTTTACAAGTTGTCCACTATTACGTATTAGAGCTCACTTTTCCACTTAAATTTCTTCTGTATACCACTGAACAATTTTGCCCTCCAAACCACGCAATTACTCCACTGACATCTAGAATCGAATCTTGGGTGTCAGCAATGCATGGATCAAATGTAATCCTAGCTGTGTACATACATCAAGTGCATGTATAGTGTGCGTGACATACATGGCCATCGTCCAAATGACACAAATAACTCAAACCGATCTTTTGAACTGCACCGTGCTTTAAATCAGAACATGATCATAAATAGACCTTGAAACACTTATGCAAAATAAAGTTAACACAAAGATAGCTTGCACAAAGATAATCAATAAGCTTAGTATATGATTGGGATGGAGCGGTGGGAGAACTGCGCATTTGTATCTCGTTTTCATTTTTTTTTTATTTGTTTGCTTTCTTGCTGAAATCGAAAGAAGCAAGTCGATGTTTTCATCAGACAAAATTTCATTATTTAAAACATGACATTTTGACAAGTAACAAGTAAAAGCACCTTTACGCAAAGTCAACCCCAATGTATGGCGGTGATTATGTACCTGCAAGTATGGACGTTGCAGAAGATACTTTGAACATCGATCGTTTGCAGATTTACTTTATATTCAATTAGAATAATCACTGTAATTTAACCTCTTTGCTCATTTCCCTCGAAAAGCACTGGTCAGGCCATCGTATTATTTGGTTGTCCTTTTGCAAGCAGTCTAGCAAATTAGAAAATTATGGTTTAAATAATTAGGCAGCAAAAATGACGCAATGCACGTGATTGGCTGGAAGTCGTCAGCAGAATAAAAGCCTATTATTCTGCTCACGATTTCCAGCCAACCACGTTGATTAGCTCATTCTCTGGACGGAAATAGAAATGACACGCATCTTGACATAAAAGTTTATCAAAGACTGCAGACTGGAAGAGCAGTTCATTAGGGAATCAGGCAACGGCATGTTTGAATAAACTTGCAATTTCTTTACATGTCTTTTTTGCACTGTTCTTTATCCCTGTTATTTGGGGGTATAAAATGCACGATTCTTACTTCAGTCATATTAAATATATAGTTTGTGGTTTTTATTTCATATTTACGTTGACACTCAAAATGCAATATTTTGATTTGTTTTCCGAATTCTCATTCATGTTTATGATCTGTAAACCGGTACCTCTCTAATTTCCCCCAAAGATGTAAAATATTAAAGATCACCACCAAAGTAGGATGAAGGAGGTTACACGACAAGAACGCGGCACAGTAATCTGAATACAGCAGTAATAAGTAAAACCGGTCAATATCCGTTAATTCTTGGTCGAGTGTATAAAAATTGGTATCTCATTGTTAATTCAGGTCCAGGAACTTTATACCTATCGATGCAATTTGGAGCTAATGACTATCCACAATGTACATGCATGGTATCCACAGTGAACGAATCTTTGGATGTAATTGGGCGTGGTGATATTTGGAATAATCGCGGTGCAGATTTCGATGATTTTCCAAGCAATGTCTTTTATAAACTATTTTAAGGGAAGTTCACTCAATGGAAATATGAGATGGAAATGAACCTGCTACCCGACAAAAAAATCAAGAACATACGCTAAATTTAAACACAATTTTAAGTTTGAAAAATATCTTTATGTTATGAAAAATGCTACTGTAAGAAAAAGTTTAACTCGACTAAGAACCAGCGCCCATCACCTTCCCACTGAAACCGACAGACACAAACGTCCGAACAAAATTCCTCTTCTGCACCGAATCTGCAATATATGTACAGATATTGGTGACATGTGGAAACAATACGTATTCCCGGAATGTTTTTGACTGCCTGTGTTGAATTAGATGGTACAATCTAGTTTAACTTTTTTTATATATTTTTAATCAATGTGTATCGACGCTTTTGTGTTTTGTATTATATTATATCGTATGGTGTCACTTTCGCTTGTATTGTAAACGTTGTATTGTGGTGTATTGTCTTGTGTATTTTTCGGCAAAATGCCTTACATTTTTTCTTTTCTTTTCTTTTTTTTTTTTGTGAGGTACAGCGAGAAAAAAGTTCATTCATTCAGGTATTTTTGGCTTGATAGATACGAAAGATCATTAGCAGGACCGGTGACCATCAAGCATCGTAGCCTCAAATTCTCAGACACGGTTTGTAGACACTTGAAAGAATGGTAACTACATGTACCAGCAAATATATAAATAAATAATGCAACAAAGTACTTGCTTATAATGTTAACACTGCGAAATCATACGAACCAGGAAGCTACTGACAATGATGTGCGGAAAAGTGGCAAAATTCAAATTCCGACTTCCCCCGAGAAAAGGATTATATATATATATATATATATATATATATATATATATATATATATATATATATATATATATATATATATATATATATGTGTGTGTGTGTGTATGTATGTATATGTATGTTTGTGTATATATATGTATATATGTATGTATGTGTATATATATGTATGTATATATATATATATATATATATATATATATATATATATATATATATATATATATATATATATATATATATATACATATATATATTCCATATGAACCTTCTCATAGAGGGGCACCAAATAAACATGGCTGCACAGGTTCGGATTCATCAGACAGTCTGCTTTTACACTATTTCTCCAATCTTGTGATTTGTCTTGTTTGGCTGCTAAGCGCATATAATTGGAATCCCTGAGTGAAATAACTGTCAAAATCATGATGCAGAGTATATGCATATACTCTGACATGAAAACTTCGTATGAGGCAAACATTAAACCCTCAGATTTAGATAATTACTCTGTAATTTTTTATTGCCATGGCCATGGCCAGCCCTGTCATCTGAGCCATGACACTCCCTGCAAAGGAGTTTAGTGGCCAGGGCCAGTAACAGGCTCTCAGCCATACCTTTAGTCAAGGGATGTCCTTTCCAAACTTCAAAGCTTGTTCTGTCTTTGGAGGGCTTGGCAGATAAAAGGACGACATTACAATGGAATATCCATACACCAGCACACAGAAATGTTAAACATGAACAAAAGTATGGAAACCCACCAGAGAGTCAGCAAGTGTAACTCTGTATGATCTCGAGTATGTAGACAAGAATTACTGGGACACAAATGCTACATCGCTTCCAAGAATTATCGTATGGGACAATTACACAATCTGGTGCCCACCACGAGAGATGTACCGAAGCATGCATTGCAATACAACCCCTGCATAAATGCACAAGATTGATTACCAGGCAACATAACTAAACTGGTCGGGGTAATCTGTGTAGTGATTGATGCAGTTATTTGATGCGCTTCGTGATAGAAAAGATTAACAGCACTGGACATATGGATTCACGGAAATATTGTTGTTGGCTGCAAAGAAAGCAGCAGGTCAGCTTTTGATGTAATAAATAAATCTTCCACATGCTGGCACCAAAATGCAGTCTGCAAAAGAAAAATACCAGCAATATTTTCTACACTGGCAGTGACAGAGAACCGGAAAATTTAACTTAATTTTCATATTTATTAATAATACTTACCTCTAAAACACAAATGGGTACTTAACCTCTCAGGTCAGGTCTCTCCAAAGATTACTGCCCCAACAATCTTTTCTAACTGTGCTACTCATTGTCTGGGGCCACTGCAGCCCCATCTATACCAGGCAGCTGATCTCCAGCCTTGATCTAATACATCAGTTATTCTTTTGGTGGACTTACCCCAAAAATGATCTGATTGGGGGATTTGGGGTGGGCTTCAAAGTGAGGTAAGTATAATTAATAAATATGAAACATGTTACATCAACAAGGGTGGGTTAACAATCCCAGAAAAAATATCAGTCCTCATAAGGATTATAATACCTTTAATAAGATCATGTCAGAATTGAGAGACTAATGTCAGGCTGTGAGCATTTTGAGTAGCTTCAATACAAGATAAATCCCACAAGCAATAATCAGAGAATGTAGAATGGGATCACCACCGACAGGCCACCATAATGTCCTTAAAGAACACTAAATGGCCCTAACTTCAAGTGCCCTGAACTTATGCACATGTTGCAGTTCAGGGACTTTCTCTGTGGATATATAAGTGGCTTTAATAGCCTTCATAATCCAGCTCAAAATCATGTTGGCATGGATCTTGTCCTTCTTAGCTTTCAGAGGAAGGAACAGAGGCTTCCTACCTTTCCTGGTGGATTTCACCCTGTCCAAGTAAAATTTAAAAGAGCAAATGACGTAACAGCCTATCTGGATCAATCACTATGATCAATACCAGTGGAGAAGGTCTTGATCGATGCAGAAGCCCTGGAAAGCCTTAAGCGGCTTATCTGGAGCCTGGATCTCTGCCATGAAAAATGGATTACGTTGCAAGAAAACCTTAGAGCCATCATGAAAACACTTAGTCTCCCAAAAGTCCAGTGCATGTATTTATCCTCTTCTAGCTCTTGAGGCCAGAGTGATGAGAAACGCAGATTTGTAAGTCAACATGTTCAAGGGAATTTGGGCATGTGTCTCCTTTCAGAGGGGTAGGCACGAAGCCGTGATAACACACTGGATAAGTCCCATTGTGGGACTTATCCAGAATAAGAAATTGGGTGGAACCTAAAACCGGACAAATAACTAAAGAGAACTACATCAAATGTTTACATGTATATACCAGCTCTTTAAAAAAGAAAACAACAACAACAACAACAACAACAACAACAACAACAACAACAACAAATACATGTATGATGCATTTTAGCCCAGAAGTAGGATGACTCAGTCGGAAGTGCACATATCGGGACATATATATGGCAGAGAAATCATGTGAAAATGTAGCAGAGTTGGCCTAGCTTCCCAGTCCTATGTATACATCAATAATTACATGCACATATGCATGCATATATACATCCACACACACACACACACACACATTCTTGCACAGGTGTAACATATTCATGGAGACACTTTTAAACTGCCCCCCCCCCCCAAAAAAATAATAATTCAACAGAACTTGCATTCTTTTTTTCTAAATTGCAAGCACCTGTACATGCACATAAGGCAGATATGTTTTTGTACAGACACCACATATTCATGAAATAGTCTATTGATGATTTACTCTCGGGATCAATTATTTAATGTATGTATAATCTATATTATTGTCCCAGCCCAATCTGTAAGCAGAGGCTGAATATAGGTGTGGGTACTCTTAAACCACATTCAGTTATTCTCCTTTGATGTTACTAAAGAATGTGATATTACATCTAAGGGAACATACATGTCACTTATAAAAATGTCATCTGTTCCTCAAAATAGCCTGTCTTGCTCAGCCCGTGGAAAAAGATTGAATTTAATCCAAAAATGTGTACATTCACGATGTTGTAACACGCGGTCCACAAGTCCAAAGGTGGGATGACTGGCATCACTACGTGATTGAAATTTTTCATATTTTCTTGTTTCTTACCACACAAACATGAGATTTTTTTTTGTTGCACGGATTTCAGTGTCTCTGTGTTGTGATGATTTTATATCTGTAATAAGGGGATCAATATCAGAGAGATCTATATAACAACCCTTCTGTAGATACCCCTCAAATAGGGTTTTTACATTCTTCTTCTCCCTTGCCATTTCCCTTTTCATGCCAATTGCCTTGTTCAGAAACTGCCGAACTGTGCATCCAGATTGTGGTATGCAGGAAGCAGTTTTTTTTCTTTTGATGTGCATGTACAGGTGTTAAAAAAATTAAAAGCCCTTTATTTAATCATTCTTTCATTTATTTATTTTTTGGGCGGTGGGCGTAGGTGTTTCAAGATAATTCCATGATGGCATATATTACAAAGAACATATACATGTGTTCATATGTGTGCAATATTGTGTGTGTGTGCATGTGCCTATGTAAGTTAAATTTATGTATATGTCAATAGGACTGGAAAGATAGGCCAACTGTGCTACAAGTGCAAATGATTTCTCTGTATATACATGTATGTATCTCAATATGCACCACCCACAGAATAAATGAAACCATCTTAGCTTGCTAGAATATCAGGCATTGGCTAATTCTGGGCTGAGATACATCATACATGTTTTTTTTTTTTTTTTTTTTTTTTGGGGGGGGGGGGTTACAGACCTGGTATACACTTGGAAACATTTGATGTAGTGCTCTTAAAAGTTACTTGTCCGGTTTTATGTTCCACCCAATTTCTTATTTTAGATGTAAAAGAAGGCAGTATTCAAAAGACTTGCGGCAGAAATGTTATTAAGAAAGGCCTACCGCAGGTCCCAAAAGGCCCCCACTTATCTTTGGCGGCAGATTGCGGCAGAAAGCGGCGCTACCGCCAGCCGCCGAAAATGTACCATCTGCCGCCAAAAGGTTTTACTGGTGCTTGTGGTTTGAGTCTTTCCAAGGCCTAACAAATAATTTATTAAAACAAAGTGAATTAAATACGATCAATTTGAATATCCATTGGTTTTTGTTTTTTTAGTTTTTGTTTTATTTTCTATTTTTATTTTTTTGTCAATCTGAGTCATTTTCACCAGACAGATAAAGGTTTTATGAGGATGTCTGTGGTGTAAGTAGCTCCCTGGTCTACATGTGCCAGTACACTGCAATTGAAGTGGTTTTCTGTTGGGGGTACATTGCTTCAGGTGGTTCTGTATGTGGACTGATTGTGGCATTACACACATTAATCAAAATCCAAGGAATTTCTTAAGCTTCATTTTCCCTGTGCTTCATATTGGATGTGATAATGGGGATCCTGGTTTGGGGTAACTGACCATGTTTGGCAGAGGTAGTTGCATTGATATATGACTGAAAGACTGTTCTGTGTATTCCTCTGTAGCTCTTGAGACTGATTACTGTAGGTATTCATTCAGTCGGTTTTCCACGAATTATTTATCCAGATAGATGAGGCATGAACAGAGTTCACACAGGTTGGCAAATATCAAATTGAAGGACTTTTTTAAGACCTTATTTCCATAATTCAAGTACTCGTCTGGTTGCTCTTTTCCCAGTTATTCCTGTATTATATTTAAGCATAAGCTTGTGTTTAACTTATACTATACACAAATCTGAAATATTTGTACATCCTCATGTCCAAGTGACATACTTTACATAATTATATTTTAATATTTTTTTATATAAAAATGAAATTTAGACTTCTTTATTTGCATTTATTTTCTTTAAAATCACGAATTCCGTGACATGAATGAACACAGCTTAGATATCTTGCATGATGGGACACTCAAATCTCAATGATGGGCACAAGTTTACCCAGTTTTTTTTTTTGTTTTTTTTTGTAATTTGTGGTTTTGTGGTTTTAAATTATAGATTCTGGTGCATGCTTAAATAACGAAAACATATTTATGTAATTGTAGGTGAAGAATTTCTTTGAATTAAAGAAAAGTGTTTGGTGGTTAGGCAACAAGTTTAGGTATGGATCCTACTGAAAGTTATTTTTCCAACTTTTTAAAATCTCAAGGTGTTCGTTTCAATACAAACATACATTTATTATACTGAGGTATACAAGCTTCCTCCCCATCTTTTCTAGCAAAGTGATCAACTCTGCAACCTACCAGAATGATACATTGTATCTGTGTCTACATGAAAGCAGGCCGTACAGGATTGGTTTGACACAATTTGTTAACTGCCAAGCCCACGTGTTAAAAGGGGGTTAAAAGCAAAAAGATAATGTAATTTGCAGTGTTACATTTTGACAAATATGTATTTGCCATTTCAAAGGAAAATGACAACAGAACATTCAATCAAAATGTGATTCAAGTTTATAAATGCAGGTTTGGTTACTAATGTCGTATTTTTATGACATATTAGAACTTGTTTCACTGATTGATCTTTAAAAAATGAAATTCAAGGACCTTTTCCAAAAACTTGGATTTTCAAAGCCTTGAAGAAAATAGATGTAGCAAATTCAAGTACTTTCAAGGACTTCAAGCACCTGTACCAATCCTACATGAGGGGAAAATTTTGACTTGCAACTTTTACTACTTGCCTATCATTACCGCTGGTCTCATTAAAAAAAAAAAAAAAAAAACTAGAAAACTCATAGCATAGCAAATCAGTGTGTCTGTCTTAAAAGCTTATGGGCATGACAACGTACAATTGGTATTTCAGAACTACAGTAAATTATCGGTACGACAATGTACAATGGGTACTTCAAGCACAACAGTGTATGATCGGTACGACAATGTTACGACCGTGCACAATGGGCATTTCAGTACTAAGTGTATGATCAGTACAAATGTATGAAACATACATTTAAGTGCATAATCAGTACAACGTTACGAAAGTGTACAATGGGTACTTCAGTACAACAGTGTATGATCGGTACGACAATGTTAAGACAGTATATAATGAATAATTCAGTACTACAGTGTAGAACAGATACAACCAGTTAGCGTACTGGTTTTCAAGAGCAATGTTGGTAAGCCACACTTGACACAAGGGAGCCCAGTGTAACAAGCTCCAAGTCTTACTTCAATGCACCCAACTTATATCTTGGATGATGGAAAATACTTTACTTTGTCAAATTGCCCCAATGTGCTCCAACTCAAGTTCAATTTTACTACATAAACCTCAGTGTAATCCCAGAAGTATGTCTTACACAGCCCAGCCAAGCTTGTGTGCAAGCCTGTCTCCGGTATGTGATGCAGGCACAACCTGCCAGTGTGCATAGTGAAATTATGCAACTTTTACGCATATTACTTCGCAGCATCTAAAAACAGAGCTCTGTCACAGCTGAGGTAGACAAATTACTCAAAGGCACACCGCATCTTCCCATCCTGCTCTATGGTTCCTATTTAGGCATTATGTTCTTTTCTGGTGGTGGCTTCAAGGCAGCCACTGAAAAACTAACCGAACATGCTCAAAACCGGTCTTCAAATTAAAGCAGCTGAACTTGCTTGACAATTGTATTTGTGTCTTTTTGCCCAGAATCACTTCCTAATAGTCATTACCCTATTCCGCAGTCCGAACTCTTTTCTCTCCATAAGCTAACCTGTCCCTGTCTAAACTATATACATATGGAAGTACTATTGTCCATATTGCACACGTTCCTCTGTAAAATTTTGACATAGGCTGTATTAGCCCAAATTAATTAAAGGGTCTTCAGCGGGTAACTACTCGACATGTTTCGGAGCCTTTTACCCGTACATGTCTCTCTGAGTAGCGGCTCCTTGTCTAAGCAAAATATTCAGCAAAGACAACCCACATAATAATGAATAAATATGAACGTGGCAAATGATGAATTAGCTAAATACGTGAAGTTTTGCTTATAAATGCAGAGCTTCATTATGAAAGAAGAATACCTGTCAAACAAACCATAATTACTTGATTTGTATGGTACAGGTTCAGATAAGAACAATTTGACTTCCACCTGAACCAATACGTACCCTTTCTAGCTGGACAACTTATCCTAGTTAAACCACCTGCCAGTGTTTAACTGAAGTGGAAACAAACTGGGGCATTATATTCAGTCCCAGTGATTGTAAAATAAACAGTTGCAGCTAGACCACCTGTACAAACCAAGGGAAATCATAAAAAGGACTGCAACAATGTACATCCTGCACCAGAAATGTAAAACAAACTCCATGATGACACCTACTCCTCACTTTGAAAGTCTACAAACAATTAAGCTCTATTTCACTGCCAATCCTGAGTCAATGTATCAATGTAATGTGTCATGTTTGTGACATTTGAGAAAATACTGTCAATTTTGAGTTTTTTTTTTAATATTGAGTAAATGTGCATTTAGGCATGTCAGAAAAGAATGAAAGTCATTAGCATTTATGCCAAAAATAAGTTATCAAAACTTTTTTTTTTCCTGAACAGGATTTTAAGTACAATTAGGCAAACATGTAACTGTCGTAGGCCGCTGCTTGCTACCGATAGCCCCTGGGGGGTTTAACCTGACAGAAAACATGTAATGTCACCCTGGCATTCAAGTTATTCCAAAGCCTCATACTCCCCATTTTAAGTTATGAATGTGAGGTCTGGGGCCCATTTTACTTAAAGGGCCTTAATAATACAAATTTTATGAACTTGTGTGATAAAGCCCCCTTGGAAAAAGTTCACATTAAATTCTGTATATATTCACTAGCGGTTAACAGACAGGCCTGCAATGCAGCTGTCAGAGGGGAACTTGGTCAATTTCCTCTACTTACAAATTTCACTATACAAGCACCCAAATACTACCTCCGCCACCATGTACTTAACTCAACTGCCCTGGTCCACAAAGCATTTCTACACATGGAGAACGCCCCACTCCTAACAACTGGAACTCCCATATGAACAACATGGGGGCCAATTTTTATCCAAACCATACTCCCCTGTGTTCTAGTCTCGGCAACAAGAAAATTCTAACGTCAATGAAACAGAATTTATATACTGCATATTTATGTCTGTGTGTGAACACAGACATATTGTTTTACCCAATATTCTTTATTTCTTTCCTATCTTTCTTTCCGCCAGATTTTTGTGTCGTCTTAAACTCAGACACCGTGCAAGCTAGAAACTTCAAACTTTGCTTGGCTATAGCACCTGCAGTGAAGTTTTGCATAACGTTCTGAATAGTACAAGATTTTGAAAATTATGCAAATTAGGGAAATTAAAAAAATTCAATTGCTTCTGGCTTCCAAAGTATTCATCCGATTTTGATGATGTTGGACCCAAATTGTAGATATTGTAACACTGCACATTTTTGTAATTTACATGTGACCTCTAAAGGTCAAAGGTCAAGGTCATTTGTACATTTGAAGTATTCATCCAGCCATAACTCAGTCAATTTCCATTCAATTTTGATCATGTTGGACACAAATTGTAGCTACTGTAACACTGCATATCTACATGTGACCTCTAGAGGTCAAAGGTCAAGGTCATTTTGCCATTTGAAATATTCATTTAGCTATAACTCGGTCAATTATCATCCAATTTTGATTTTGTTGGACACAAATTGTAGCTACTGTAACACTGTACATTTTTATAATTTACATGTGACCTCTAGAGGTCAAAGATCAAGGTCATTTGGACCTTTGAAATATTCATCTACCCATAACTCGGTCACTTTTAATCCAGTTTTGATTATGTTGGACTCAAATTATAGATATTGTAACATTGCACATTTTTGTAATTCACATGTCACCTCTAAAGGTCAAAGGTGAAGGTCATTCGGACCTTTGAAATATTCATCCAGCCATAACTCGGTCAATTTTCATCCAAATTTAATCATATGGAGCTCAAATTGTATATATTGTAACACTGCACATTTTTGTAATGTATATGTGACCTCCAGAGGTCAAGGATCAAGGTCATTTTGTCGTTTGAAATTTTCATCTAGTCATAACTCGGCAAATTATCATCCAATTTTGATCATGCTGGACACAAATTGTAGCTACATATGGGCACTTGTCTATGTGGGCAGGCGGGATGTTGCTGATATTTTGGAAATAAAGAATACTTTTTACAGGCAAATTCTAATTTCTTTTGATATCCAGATAGTTTTCATTTACATTTGACCTCTAAAGGTCAAGGTCATTTTGCCTTTTGAATGTTTCAAGTAGCCATAATTTAGTCACTTACCATCCAAATTTATTCATGTTGGACTCAAATTGTAAGTGTTGCAACACTGCATATTTTTGTAATTGTGCAAATTTTTCACACACTCAGATTTGCTTTCAAGCAAATCTTTCTTTTCTAGTTTGTTAACTGGTCTTCCTGACTGAACCGATCGAATGGCAACTCTGGAAACCATGGCAATAAATTGCGTACCTACAATAAATTTAAATCTGCCTTCAAACTTGAAAACTATATGCTCCACTCCAGTATAATTGTGCCCTAAGAGTAAGACGTGAATTTTCTAAATTACGTAAAAGTGCCCATCATCTCCAAATTGAGGTTGGCCACTACATGACTCCAAAAGTGGCCCCTCATGAAAGGTTCTGCAGATCTTGCAATGATGGTTCCATGAAGATGATATGTATTTTATCCTTTACTGCAAACCATATTCCCCGTAGAGATGCTCAATGTTTAATTCCTTGGCCTCCGTCTCTAACTGTAACCACCAAACTGACTTGGAAAAGTTTTCTTTCATTATGTCTTATAATGAAGGAGACACCGAGGTACTGAAATTTGTGATCCATTATGTAAATTCCTGTATGTCCCCATCCACTGCTACACTGAACTAGGTTAAAGCGGCTGTATTACTAAGACTGGAATTCCCCCCACAACAGCCCTTTCGGACTGCCCCTGGTGTAGTTAGTACCAGATTTTAATGCTCCGTAGGCCCAACAGGTGGCGCATCTGATGGCCTCGTACAATGCCTCCAACAGACCTGTGGATAACCATTACCAAGAGGCATTAGTAGGTTCGTATCCTTTGTATTTATGTACATATATCGAGGTTTGTTATTATTATTGTACCTGTCTTGTATTGTCCAGGCACTTGTCTAATTGTATTAGATTCTATGCTGAATAAAACTTGAAACTTGGTTCCACTTTCAGCTCGTTTCACCAATATACCCGGTTCGTTGCTAGGCAATTTGCCTTTCCCCTATGAGATTATGCTTTCCCAGCATCAGCTCCATTTATACATACACCCAGAAACCTGGAATTGCTTCATTTCACATCATTTAACTGGATAAATCAGCTACACAGCCATAGAAGATACAAATGGAAGCTAATGTTGGGGTTTAACTGTTCTATTTTTGGTGACCAAGTCAACCTTCAGACTGTTGCATTTTCACTTTCTACACCTACCAGGGAGCTGAACAAATCAGTCTTGTATGCATACTTTTAAAGACATTCAAGATTTGAAATTTCAAATGCCCTCAATTTGCATAATTTAATTTGTACAGCCTCCATCACCAATTCATCAGATGTGTACTAGTCCATAACATAGGAGTAGAAGTTGGATTGGCATCTCTATTACAGCTTAGAAGTTATTCAAGATTTAAAATTACCAATAGTGCTTCTTAGCATAATTTAAATTGCTACAATTTTTGTTTTCAATTCATTAGGTGTGCAATGATCAACAATCCTTTAGAAGTTGGAATCATATTTCTATCTATTCTGTATCTACTCAAGTTTAGATATTCAAGATAGAAAGATTGGGATATTACCAATTAGTATAATTTGCAACCACTTTTGTTTTAGAGATACTACCTTCACTAATGGCCAGTAATCCTCTAGTAGAAGTGGACATGACATCTCGATCTATAATAGTTTTGAAGATATTACAGATTTAAAATTTCAAGTGCTGCTCATTAGCATAATTTACAATTTTTGTTTCAAATTCATCAGATGTGCAACGTCCAATAACCCTTTAATAGAAGTTGGAATGACATCTCTATTATACTTTTGAAGTTAATCAAGATTGAAAATTTCAAATGCCCCTAATTTGTGTAATTTTAAACATCTTCATTCTTCTGCATGCAAAGAAGAAATTAATTGTATGGAGATATAAACATGCCAAGTTTGGAGTTTCTATGTAAAATAATGTCAGACAAACCCACTGGTAAAAAAGAAAAGAATGAACTTGAGGAAAAACAGAAAAGTGTCCTCAAAACAGAAAAGTGTCTGTTGACACCCACACTTTAACTACACACAGCTTCAATATACAGCATTGACTGAAGGGTCCACCCTAACGAGCTAATTAGACTGCCATTTGCTCATATTAGGTTACAGTGACACCAAAATCTAATCAGTTCATCTTGCCAGGTAAGATAAGCATATTGCCAATTTTGAGCAAAATACATGGAGGCATCCTGTAGACATCATGGTAACAAGAATGTGCACATCTGGATGAGTGGACAACCCAAAAAACATAAAAGCCCCCCCCCCCCCCATGGGATGCACCATTAAAAACAAACTTTCAGCTTACTTACACAGCAAAAACAACACAAAGCAACAAGTTTTTTCAACATTTAATTTGGCAACTTTTACAACACAAACTCTGTAAGATCAAATCAAAAATAAACTTCAATGATAATTGCTTTAATCAGTCAGTTCATGTAGTTCTAGAGTGTGGCCACAATGTGCCACAAACTTGAATAAATCTGCACAAGTAATTAATGTTGTTTCATTGGAATTCATGGGATGAAAGTTCAGCAATTGATCCTTTTTGTTTGTCAGCAATTTATCCATTATACAACGTACTCTGCACCGTTTGTCATTAAGCAGTGCAAATGGGGTTACACTTCCAGGTTGGACTCCCAGTTCTTGATGGAGTTCTTCACTTGAGCCAAAAGAAAAATTTCTATTTGCCCCTGTTAACCTCTTTAGCATTTTGAAATCGATGTTGCTGTCTTCATGGCATATGACTAAATAGAACTGTCCCTTGCGATCTTTCAGAAAGAGGTTCTTGCAAAATGTGCCTGTCATACCACTGCGGTATGGCCTCTCCTTGTAAGGGACAGTCTCAGTGGAAATGCCCAGTATTTCCAGGGTGCGAAAGAGATCATCTCTTCCGCACCCAACAGTGTTGTGTGCCATTGTTGCAGGTGTGGTGAGGAGGTGCCATGACACCCCCTCGCTCTAAGCTGACTGCCCATGCTCCTGCCTTCCTGCATAAAAAGAGCCCTCCTGTGACCCATCTTCATCGCAGAAGGGACTGGTTTATAGTAATGCTTTACTTGATCCAGAAATCAGCATCCGGTCTCGTAGGTCCTACACACATTCGCGTGGCCTTGGAACAAGGACCAATGGTCATCAACTCGTCCAACTCTCAGCATTTCTGGAAGTACGGTATAATATATGTTTATTAGTTACATACCGTAATTCTGAATAATAAAGCATATATACATAAATTACTTATGCATATTTAAAATTGTATGTGAAGTATCATTTGACTAGTACTTTGCTGAATTGCTATAAAATGAAAAAATAGCAGCATTGAATTCAAATTGGATTTAATCTATATTTGCACAATAGTATACAAGCAACTTTGAGAAGCATGTTTTATGTTTGTAGTGAGGGTGAATTGTCATTTTTAGAGTGAAATTCAAACACAGTAACTCACTGTAGATCACATGACCTAAACATTGTTACAAATTGTGACGTGCCTGCATCATTGACGCAGTGCATTAACACAGACAAAATCAAATGCATGGAATGGGTGTTTGATTATAACGACACACCAGGTCGGCACTGAAAGTAGGCCTTGGCTATACTTTTTGTGAAAAATATCAAATTAAACACAGAATAGACAAACTCTTAAATGGTTGGACTTGGAGCACGAGTTACTTTTTTCCTCTCACTGGGGATCATTGTGAGAAAAACCACACGACCACAGGTCACAAATGATTTTCCCCACCAACGTCAACAATCCGAGAGAAAAATAATAACCCACTCTCAGCCATGGAAGATTCTATTTAATTTATGCAAATTATGCTAATACACAATTATGTTGAACAATGGCAAAGTGTTGCATTTTCAAACTGTTCTCGTTTGGAAGGCACCCAGCCAGATTTGCTGTGATTGTGAAACGAATCTTCTTTTCTAGTCTGTCATTTGATGTGGCCAGGGCTTTGGTTGTTGCTTTCGCCGTTTCGGTCTAACTCTGAGATACAGGTTGCAGTATAATCATATTACCTGACACACATAACCTTTTTCTGTTTAATGTCAACAACGTTGCTGTACACTGTTTACCAACCAGGTATCCTCACGTGACCTGTTTTCTGCCTTTCGAATCAACAAGGCAAATTCGATCTGGGGGCCATTTTGCACGGAGCCCATTAGAAATATTTTAAGACTCGAGTCTCGACAGTGAACTAAACCATAAACAAGATCTGAAGTACTCCGAGTTTCTCGTCAATATGTAGTTATAAAAGATACATACCAGCTTCCGATCCGCTTTCAGTTCTTGACGTGAATCTTCATCTTGTTGTTACGGTTGTTGTTGATAAGTTTCTGGGTGGTTTTGCGAGTATGTCCAGCCGGATCGTGATGGTTTGTATTCTGACTCGCTTCCTTCTTTGATCTACCCTTTCCACTTCTACCAGAAAATATGTGTTTGTCATGGTCGAAGTTCCAGTGTTCGTACTCGTCAAAATGTGCCTCCATGTTGCTTGTAAATTGCCCGCACTTTCCCGAACAAAGTGACTCTTTGACGCTTTCTGTGACGACTTTCCTTCGTAGCTGTTGATTTTGTACAGCTGGTCCGAGTCAGCTCACGCTTGCATCATTTTCCTACAATTTCATTGGCTGTTTCTGTCCAGAAAACAGCGTGGCGATTGGACGCGCACAAGATTGTTGACAAACAGTTCCATATTTAGCCATAAGACCTATGACCTACGCAGCAGGCTCAATGTTCGGCGTACCAATCCGGACATGCGCAGTCCTGTCCATTCTGGACCACTCGGAGCGTGTGCAAATCCGATGCAGCGGTACCAAAATCCGCTGCAGTGGTACTGGGTCCGATGCAGGAGTACAGAAGTTAGAAAAGATCTATTTTACGATTAATAACTTATGTTTAACGTATATGGGTACATAGTTGTATATAACGACCAGCTGGCTTCAGGCAGAATGAAGGATTAAGTTATTTGTGTGCAGTTTTGTTCGACACCTGATCGATCCTCAAGCTGCTTCGCATCGATCGGTATTTCTTTTGCCGACCAGGATTGATTTTTCTATGAAAATAACAAATGCATACTGTTAAAATATATGTGATTCTGAATTGAATATGCATATCTTGGTTATGTATGAATAAAGCTCACTTTGAAGGTCGTGAGTTGTTGGCAAAACCGAACAATAACACTGTTATAACACTTTTTTTCTGCTTCTTTCCTGGGCCAATATTTATCGGACTGTGTATTAGGATTTCCAAGTACACGTTCATTCAAACTGTTAGACTTTTACTTTACTTTCACACTTTTACTGTGAGTTCAATGGCTATGCACTAAATATAGAAAAGAGCTCTATTAAACTCCAGATTTGATTTATTGTTACTAATGAGTCAACAATGTCCATATTTCAAATATGGTGTATCAAACTTGAAAACATTCTTGTTTAATTGGTCCCTCCATTCTAATCTATTATACTATGTTCATTTCCAAATACTGAAATAGGCAATTAATTTTCTAAAAAAAGTTGCAAATCTAGACGGCCATCAATAAATCATACTATTCAAAATATGTATTGTCAATTTTAGATAGTATTTCAAAATTTATTTTTGAATGAAACATTGGTATTTGTCCTCAAAAATTTAAGAAGGGACCACCAATGAAGCAAATATGAAATTTCTATATGTATTGCAGGCAAAGCGACCATCTGTTATTCTCAAGTCTAATACAACTTCAGTGATAAGAGTTAACTTGTACAAGCAAAATAGGTTCAATACCCCCCCCCCCCCCAAGAAATTACTGAAACTTTGGTGTCTATGTACAATCAGAGAAACACTAACTGGGTAAGGGCAATGTTAATAAATTATCTGTTTCTCATTTCCTGACCGACCATAAAAATTGCTCCTGGCCATAAAATAAAAAGGGTTTTTTATTTTCTACAGACCCTGTAAAATTTAAACAGGTGAAAACAAGAAATAGCCTCTACAATGAAAGGTTTAGTATATAGCATCATTGGCTTTGAGGTTTTTTTTAGTTTTTTTGAGTTTTTTCTTAATGAAACTGATTATAAATAAACTTATGCGATTCACTATTCTTATTAAAAAAGAACTGTATTATTGGATGTAGTCACCAAGAATTGAACATATACGCACCATCCTGATTTGGTACATTAGGACTCCTCCCGGTTTTTTTAACCTCAACTGTTATTTTTTTATTTTTTTTTTACTTATCTACTCATTTTTGCTGTGGTGCCGGACGGGAGAAACTAACAATTTTCTGACAGTGCCCTAAAGCATGGATTGTCCACTAATCCTAGTAAATATTAATAAAGTTCAGTGAAAACTCATTATGAGACTGCCTGTAAATACACGAAAGGAAAAAAATAACTGAACAAAAGGTCAAGATCCTTGTCAAAAAGATAAAAATTCCTGTGTCTTTACTTGCACTTTTTTCATAAAAGTCAATTTAAAATGAGAACAGTGGGAAAATTAGTTCCAAATTCTGCCACAAGGGTTTTTAATATGCTAGTATTCTTCACATGCAAAACACATGAACAAGGCAAAAATTCGTATATTCTCAAAGCAGTAACTCAGAATGACCTAATAGACTAGAAATTTCGAATGCATGAGGTAAGAGACCTACATTTACAGTGAATTTTCACTGTAGAAACATTCAGCAACAAGCAAAAAAAAAAAAAAAAAAAAAACGCAAATGGCATTCATTTCAATAACAATACTTTATTATCATAATAATATCCACAACAAAATAAGGAAACAACGCATGCATGCATTTTGTCTCATCTGCATATGGCCATAAAGTTATCATCCACACATGTATTGAATATGTATTCACATGTAAAATAGTCCATATACACTTGTATCCGACATGTATTATACACAAATAAATTCTAGTCTCAATCAACCACATGAAATGTACATAAAAATGTAGCTTATAATTACAAACATACAATGATACATTTATGATTATCTCCGCCAAACATTGTGAGAGAACAATGTTTGCCCAGTGTGCCCAGGTGACGGGGGAATCATCCATTATGATAACATTAGTCAAAGAAGAGAATAACGTGCATGGTAAACTGAACATAATCTGTTAAAATCACATTCTTTCATGCTCTATGTTTGTTTGATTTTGTTTTGTTTGGTAAGTATATGTTTTTTTATATGTGTGCTAATATACAATGTTTTTAGCAATTGAAATTTATTACATGTAACATTTGCTTTTTAAATGTACCAATGATGCAACCTTTCAGTTCACTAAATAGCAATGAACTGACGAAATGTGGAAGTTCCAAGATGGAACTAAACTAAATTACACACTGAATAAAACCATACTGTCAATCTTTTTATGTACAACAGTGTACAAAATCACCTAACCTCGCGTAAAACATAGAAAATGTAACATTCCATACTTGTGGCAAAGAGAGATGTGGTCTTTGTAGATGGGGTAGCCTCTCTTCAAGAGGGACCATTGTACATCAAACTGGCTTACATTTCTCTTAAGATCTTTCTGTGTCTTATAAGAAAAAAAGAAAAGATAAAACTTTCTTAGCACAATACATCAGCACTTTCATGTTTGCCATATGCATTGTTCAAACCAGTTTGACATAATTAAACTGCCAGGTGACTCAAACATCCTTGTGAGTTGCTCATGCCACATAGGTGATAATCCATTATCGACAGTTGTGACAAACAACTCCCCAGAGTTGCCCAAGCCACATTGGTGTAATAATTCATTATCAACAGTTGCTGCAAACAACTCTGCATTGGTAAACCCCCTGTGAATGCATTCCAACTTCGAAAGACTTTTTTTACTTTTTTGTGTTCAATTGAAATGATCAACTTGTTTTGGGGTGTAATAATGAGCAATGTACAAGCAGAGAGAAAAATAAAAAAAGGAAATGAACTTGTGCTGTTTGCGTCATGAAATAACTGAGCAATTTACATGAAAAATCAAAACAAAAGTCAAGACAATTAATCAAGCAAAAAATATGAAAAAGATGAGTTGGTTTTGCGGTATTAATTTAAACATATTTATTTCACACTGGATAGCCCAATAGTATACAAGTCGACTAATCGAGGGGTTCTCCAGAGTATACAAGGTAAACAACATAAAAAAAAACACACACAAAAAAACACAAAACAAAACAACAACAATAACAAAAAGAAACAAAAACAACGAAACAAAACACACAAAAAACCCAACCAAACAAAATAGCAAAAAAATGGAAAAAGTGAACTTGTTTTTTTTTTGATCTTAATTGTGAAATAAATGAGCAATGTACATGAATAAACAAAACAAACAAGCAAGCCAAAAACTGACAACAAAAAAGTAGAAAAATAAAAATGATGAATTTGTTTTAGGCATCATGAGGATATAGAATGGTCCCCCTCTTTTCAGGTCCCTTTCACCAGAGGTCCCCCTCTTGAAACGCGAGCTTTCTTATGCAGAAAGTATGGTACTTCCATTATATCTCTCCCCCACACACCCACGCATCCCTCAAAAAGAGGCCTGCCCTGAACAACAAAACTAAACCATAAAAATGCACACACAAAAAACAAAACAAAAAAAAAAAAACAAAAAGAGAAAACAATGCACTTGTCTTGGGATAGACGTCACAATATAAATTAATCTATGCTCAGAGATGAAATTGTCAAACGACAAAAAAGTCTGAAATTGGAGTGTTTGCCTGAACTTAAGTAACTTTCAAATTAACCGAATTTGTGGGAAACAGGTCCAAACAGTCAGAATTCCTACAAAAGTAGGAACTGTAATCACTATATACCTGCTCATTTAGTTCAAATGGAACTATAGCTAGCTGGGGTTACACTCATTTCAAACATTGTTTATCATTCATGTTCTTTTAATGAAGATACTGAAAAGGTTAGAACAAAAGTGTTGTCAGTTCTGTTTTTCCACCCTTCTTAGGATTTCACCCTCCTCCCCAATTGTATTCACTTCTACATTTGAATAATGAAAAATGATTGAATAGAGCGAGTTTACAAAAAAATTCCGAAATTTGCTTTTAATTTTTTTTCTTCTCTTTACATTTATATGATAGTTGTGGATAACAAATGCGGTCAAATGTACAGTACCAGAAGGAAACAATAGATATTTTAAAATATGACATTGAGCTGAATCCTGGGAAGGTTGGGCTTAAGATGCCATATGGTACCTCAAGGCCAACCTTCCCTGGATTCAGCTTAATGTCAGGCCATATATGGCACTTGGTAGGACTTGGAACTCAAATTCAGTACAATACTACCATATGTAGAAGAAACAAGTCACAGTACACATGCATGGAAAAACAAAAATATTTTCTTCTATAAAACAAAATATCATGTGGAACTGCCATTTTGGAGCATACGATTCAGTTACATCACTTGCTACATAATAATATTCTGTGGCACTCCGCTTCTTTGCCGCAGTCCTGACTAGCTTAGTTGCTAGTAGCTGGTCAGGTGGCCTTCATTTACACACAAACACACACCAAAAAAAAAAAAAAAGCCCTATCCCACTGTCGCAACTTTGCGCTTGGCATGCCCACAGGTACATGCATGTACGGACTCTGATCCGAGGTCTGAGCGGGTCTGCGCATGTCCGGACTGTGGTCCGAAATCCGAGCACGTCTGCGCATGTCCGGACTCGGACAATCCGAGAGGTACGCCGAACATGGGACCATTTGCATGACCTACAGAGCTAGTCGCAACGACATGAAAATAGCAGTCGTATTGACCACTGTGTTATTAATAATATTATTGTAATGGCGACATCGATTACGAATAGGTATAAGTTATAACAATAGGCCTACTCATTATTTCAGGGATCAGCCCAGAGGTTGCATCAGACTGTAAAATATGTACAACGAAACAAAAGGAATGGTAAAATTTTCTTATTTTAGGCTACTTTTAAAATATTCTTGTTTTATGGTGTAATTGGTAGGCCTATACTATATACATATATTGTGTTCGTCTGTATTTTCATGTAATTTCCCGTTAACAGACATTAAATAGTCTTATTACATTTTAAACACCCTTTCCCTATTGTCCTATTACCCTAAATATTGTACACAAACACAAACAGATCTCAAAAGTTTAAACGCACGGACGTGATAAGTTAATTCTTTCTTTCTTTCTTTCTTTCTTTCTTTCTTTCTTTCTTTCTTTCTTTCTTTCTTTCTTTCTTTCTTTCTTTCTTTCTTTCTAACTGTAGTTCCATGGACAGTTTCATTCCATAAAGCGTGCGTACAACGGGTCTTCTTTGTCTTTCAGAGTTCTTTTATCTTTTATCCAGTAATTAGGCTTCTAGTTTTATAGGTCCTAAAAACATGAAAATATGAACTGGATGATAACCCGATCCATATCACCCAAGTGGAAATCCATGTGATCCTAGTAGAGCTTGGGACCTACTTCTAAGTAGTGCGCTTGTGAATTTCAATTGTTTTCAGAATATAAAAACTGTTATATTTATACATTATCTATGTCAATCACTTTTCCAATACAGCTACAATTACCGGATTAAAAAGAAGGGGAAAAAAAACAAAACAAAAAACAAAACGAAAACAAACAAAAAAAAACAAAAAACAAAACAAAAACAAAAAAAGCGCGTGAAGAATAGGACAGGCAAGTTCATGGCCGGATCATTGTACACTTGGTTAGTTATAATGTAGGCTTATGTATACATTGTGAATGTAGCATAATCCTGGCTAATTATTTTGTTGACATCTTTCATTTTATGATTCGCTTCCGTGGCCAAAAAAAACAAAAGACCTGTCTCAAGTTAGGCAATAGTCTATACTTCTTACATGTGAGAGTGTATAAAGTGTGACAGATTTACAATATAATGCATATCCACATAAGTTTATGTGCAGACTTATCGATTTGTAAGGTATACGATATGGTTATCTGATACATTTACAACGGACGCCATGGACTTATTCTTTGTTTTGCTTTTAATGTTGATTTCATTGGGCGTGTGCGTGCATATCTCTGACGTACGAGTGATTCATGAACATCATACATAATGTATGATATGATAAACATATCCCTAAAAGAGTATACCATTTGATAATATACATCACCCGTTGAATTTAAACATATGTAAACTGAATGTAGGCCTACACCTACGGTGAATCCCCGATTTATAGATTGTTTAGGTTCAGCATAAGAAAATGAAGCCCGTGAGAATGAAGCATTTGGGGGACCACAATGAAGCGATAGATAAGATATCAAAAGCTGTTCGTGTTCTTAAATGAGTCATATTAACCCTTTCAATGTTTGGTCAGAGATTGAATCAACAGCTTCATCGACGCAGCTCCCAAAGAGTACCAAAGAAGCTGAAGACGCGGGCTTTTTGGGTCTCGGGAAATACAGTTATGCTGGCGCTTGAATGAAAGTACTTTTCACGAGTATTTCAATCTGGAATTATTAAAATATCCAAAGGAGTATAATTTTTGCTGTGATTAGAACTGGTATTTTCTACATTCTCAAACTTACCTACAATGATTAGTTGTCCACTTATTGTCGTCTTTTCTTGTTTACCTACCAACCTACCTGCCTATCTCTTTCCAGTTTTGCATCACTTGGATGTTATGAATGGGCCCTGGAGAACACAAGATCTAATTGCCATTCATTTACCAGAAACTTTTGTCCGCGAGCTTTGGGCGTTGCATTTCGTTGACAGGAAATGTTTTAAAATTTATTTATTTATTTATTCATTCATTTATTTATGTATTTGCTGCTTATTCATTCATTCATTTATTTATTTTGAAGAGTCAAACCGCTATATACACTGATGTATATATATGTGTATATATATATATATATATATCTCACGAGCTGTACATTCTAAGGATATAGTAATTGTTACAAAACTTCACAAAACTTAGGAGTCTCCAACTTGGTATGGTTTAAAACTTTGAGGGAATGTATTCAGATCAAAGAAACTTGCTTTGGGGTGGTGCCAAAACATTTACTCAGTGAGTAGGCCTAATTACTCAGACCTGAGAATATTTCTCAGTCTCTTGGGTTTCTTTACATCTGATTGGCTGGCTCATATTCCTGAACCAATCAACTGCAAGATGTGCTGAGAAATTACTTAGTGAGTAATTACTCAGAAGTTTGAGAAACTGGGCCCAGTCTTACGATATGATTATCAGTTTTGTATTATGTCTCATTTTGTTACAAATATATATTGACATCTGTTACAGCCCAATGAGTCACCGAAATGACACACTCGAGAAATTGATGCAGCACTGAATACACTGGCATAGCGGGACACGCGTGCATGCTGTTTTTAAAGTTTACTGGTTCGGCAGATGACGATGGAAGTAATAATTCAAAGGCACTTGCATGATCTGTACAAGACCATTCCACGGCTATTTTTCAGGACACGAGATACATATAGACATGACAATTTCCTGGGCAAAACAATTGTTAATTCTAACAGTTCTTTCTTTCTTTCTTTCTTTCTTTCTTTCTTTCTTTCTTTCTTTCCTTTTGTTTAAAGTTGTGCTCTATTCATAAGTTTTGAATTAAAAAAATGACAAGAATTCCATGAGGTTAATATGCTCTTGGGCCCAGTCAGCGGCACTGTCATGTGTGCTGCTATAAGGCAGTATCAATTCGGATAGATTCCATCTGGTGGTAAATATTGTCTATATATTAATAATTGCAAGTAGTAATTATTGAATTCTTGCTCTTTTACTGCTGCTTGAACTTCACGCGTCATCGTTATGTTTTACACAAGATCACAAAATAAAGACTGTTGCTTTTGACATTGACCCATTGAAATTGTACAGCAACAATGGACCAATGTTTTCGAGGCCTATAGACTACAACGATTTGCCTTCTTTGTTCTGACAGAAGTGTTGCAAGCAAAAATTCATGATATACCCTGTTCGTCATCGAGCGAGAAATATGTCTGGAAAATGCTTCACACAAAATCACGCCTAGAATCAGACTGGTGCTTCTGACATTGATCCATTGTAAAACACCAACAATGGACCAATTTTCCTAATTTCAACCATATAACACTGTGAGTCTCCCTCTTCGTTCTTTAAACACAGAAGTTTAGCTGGCAAAAGCTCATGATACACCCTGTTCCTCAGCGAAGCAAGAAATATGTTACAAATGTCAACTACATGGATGGTCCAATCTGAAATTCATCTGAAATTTTGAGAGTATTCCAATCTGTTATTTGGTAAGGGACACACGTGACATGGCAATTTCGAGATTTTTATCATTAAACTGATAGCATATTATCATCCAGAATGCCTTAATAGATTGGTTAATGATTCAGATACTTTTTTTTTGAAGATATGTAACCATTGCCCTATCCATCCGAACTTTCGTTCATAATTAAGACATTATAAATCAAACACAAAATGCATATCGGACATCAACCGTCCTTCCTGTCTGACATCTGATGTAGAACAAAGAGAAAGAAAACTAGGAAAGATGATTTGCTGCAAAGCAAATCAGTGTCTGTGCCTTCAAAGCATATTGGTATGGCAATGCAAAACTATACCATAACACAGGGGTAGAAGTTGGAATGGCGTCTCTATCTTTTATTGCTTTGAAGTTATTCAAGATTTAAAATTTCTAATGGTGCTATTTAGCATAATTTAAATTGCTACAATTTTTATTTTTAATTCATTAGGTGCGCAATGGTCAAAAAACCCCTACAAGAAGTTGGAATGACATCTCCTTCTTTAATAGTTTTGAAGATATTCAAGTTTTAAAATTTCAAATGCTGCTAATTAGCATTATTTAAATTGTTACAACTTTTGTTTTAAATTCATTGGATGGGCAATGGTCAATAACCCCCTGGCAGAAGTTGGAATGACATCTCTATCTATTATACTTTTGAAGATATTCAAGATTTAAAATTTCAAATGCCCCTAATTTGCATAATTTTAAACATCTTCATTCCTCTGTATAAAACGGTCAAACTACTTGTATGGAGGTACAATCATGCCAAGTTTGGAGTTTCTATGTATAATAGTGTCCGAGAAAAGTGTCGGACAAGTTTGCTGGTAAAGAAGAAAGAAGAAAGAAAAGTGGAAACTAGAAAAGAAGATTTGCTTCAAAGCAAATCTGTCTGTGTGCCTTCAAAAGTTGTAAATATTAAATGCTACAACTTTTATCCTTTGGTACTTCACATCACATTAAGCTTATGGCTGGATGCAAATTTCAAAGTCCAAATTACCTTGACCTTTGACCTTTGACCTTTGACCTTTACGGGTCACATGTAAAATGCACAGTGTTACAATACCTACAATTTAAGCCCAACATGAACTAAATCGGATGAAAATTGACCAAGTTATGACAAGATGAAACTTTCAATGGGCCAAATGACCTTGACCTTTGCCCTTTTGAGGTGACATGTTCTTATAAAAACGTACAGTGTTGCAATACCTACAATTTGAGTTCAACATGATTAAGAATTGGATGGAAATTGGCCATGTTATGACTGGATGAAACTTTCAAAGGTCCAAATGACCTTTGACCTTTGACCTTTAGAGGTCACATGTAAGTTTCAAAAATGTGCAGTGCACAATAGCTACAGTTTGAGCCCAACATGATCAAAATTGGATAAAAAGTGACCAAGTTATGGCTAGAAGAAAGCCACCACCGCAAGTGGCCTCTGACCTTGAAATGACCTCTACCTGAAGTAAACCTTGACCTCAAAAATGACATTTTGGCTTAAAATTGACCTTTAACCTTTGACCTTGACATGCCCTTTGACCTTGACATGACCTTGACATTTGAGATGACCTTTACCTTACTATGATCGAACCCCTACACACTCGGAACCACATCTACTATAGTACACAAGATATTGAAGATTTAAAACTTTGATTAGCCCTCATATATATAATGTTGAAAAACATGACTTCTCATTAGAAAAAGGCCAGACTTCATTCATAGAAGTATAATTGTGCCAAGTTTGGACTGTCTACGTAGAATACTTTTAAAATGAAATGTCGGACAAATTTGCCTGTAAAGAAAGAAAGAAAGAAAGAAAGAAAGAAAGAAAGAAAGAAAGAAAGAAAGAAAGAAAGAAAGAAAGAAAGACAGAAAGAAGAAATAAAGAATTCCTAGAAAATCATGTCTGTGTTGGCACACAGACATAATAAAGAACTCGAGGAAAAACAGAAAAGTGTGTGTTGACACACACACTTTAATAATAAAAACGCCGCACCAATTTCTGTCAGACCATTTCTTTCACGTACCAATGAGTATGCATTATTGCTATATCCTTACAGAAAATCTTGGAGCAAATGTTGATGAAAGTGCTGCATAAAATAGTCTCAGTAGTTGTATAGGTTCATCACTGTGCTGCTTTGTTAATGATGTTGGACAGTACTGCTGCGGGTGTGATAATACGAGGTACTAGCATTGGCAGACCTGCTTTGTACCCCTCAGTTGTTAGGCAACAGAACTGTGCCTCCGCCATGATGACAGCTCTTGTATTTTGTTATTTTACTCTTCGTAATAACCATCCAGAAATATCTTTTTTTTTCTAAAAAAAAAAAAATTTTCCCCAAATATGTTAGCGTATCTGCCCTCCTTCCTGTTAAGCTCTTTGCTGCAACCTAGGTGGCCGCACAGGAACCCAATTAAATTAATATGTGCTGTTCTTAAATCTTTTACCCGGACTTGACAAAGTTGTGGTGCGCTAAACCAAAAGGCTGTGACTGTCTTGTGGGCGGATTACCTGGGCTTGATGAAAGTCAGTGAAATGTGGAATGTCAATTTAAAGGCAGTACTGAAAAAGTAATATTACATTTAAAAAAAAAAAAAAACGTACATGTGCATGCAAGTACCCTTATATATCTGTACTGACCATAATATGTTAACATATGCCCTCAGTGGTCATTATTTAAATTTTCAAAGCTGTTAAGGATATACTTCTGCTTAGCAGATATATCCACAAAATTGGCCATAAAACACGATAAACTGAAAAATAAATCCAACGAAGTATACATGTTTTTACAAATTGCTTTCAAATTCAAGACAGGTGGTATCTCATAAGAATGATCCCTTAAGACAGGGACCACAGCATACAATTTATACAAAACATGCACTTAACATGCTACTTGGGGTGAGACTAGAATGAATCACAGGAATAAATGCCTGATTGTCACCATAGCCCCGCACTTTCACTCTTTGTGGCCTCTCAGAGACACTCCCCCCCCCCCCCCCCCGCCTAACTTTTAATGCAACTGTGACGATCGAAAGTTTTTAGTCCAGTGTCTGTTTGAAGGGCAGAGGCGGGACACTTACAATGAAAAAGTACCCTACAGTCCTAGAATAAACAAGACAAACCTTCCAGATAAAGACGCATCCGTTGATATAACCTCGTTTGGATTCGACCATATACCTGCTGCGGTATCATTGACGTCATTCTAGACATCCATAAAATGACCCACCATACCACATAGTTTGTGAAGTTATGACGAAAGTGTGTCCTTTAAAAAATCAAGTAAGCGTTGTATGTTTCTCAACTGTTTAACATCCTGGAGATGCAAATTCTTGTCACCCGTTCTGCAATGAATTGTGGAATCCTTGTGAGAGATTGAATCTCCCTACTTTAATGCATAAGACTTGCACTGCAACAATGTGAGTCTACTTCATTCCATTTTAATTGTAATATTGATTTAAACATATTTTTATTTAGCAATTGGAAAGCAGGGTGGAGCCCTATATTAATTCCTCTTGCGAAAGAAAGGACAAGGAACTGGACAGACGAAACATCACAATCTTCTGGTGCGCGACCATGCGGGGGTAACATAATGAAGAAGTGGGACGACACAAGACAAGACAGACGGTGGGGCGTCGTAGTTCAGGGAAAATTGCACGTTACAAACTTGTTTATATATTATTAGGTTTATAAGTGTTAATTTTGAGGGGCAAATCTTCCAGAGCTTTCGATAAATTCTTGCACAGCCATGAAGATCTTAATATTTTTTTCCAGGTTGCAAAGTTCGTGTTCATATAAAACTGTGTGGATATTAAAAGGAGCAAAACTAGAACTAGGAGAGATGATTTGCTGCATAGCAAATCAGTGTGTGTGTGTCTTCAAAGCATATTGATATGGTAATGTACAACTATACCATAACACAGGAGTAGAAGTTGGAATGGCATCTCTATCCATTATAGCTTTGAAGTTATTCAAGATTTAAAATTTCTAATGGTGCTATTTAGCATAATCTAAATTGCTACAACTTTTATTTTAAATTGATTAGGTGTGCAATGGTCAACAACCCCCTAGTAGAAGTTGGAATGACATCTCTATCTATTATAGTGTTGAAGATATTCAAGATTGAAAATTTCGAATACTGCTAATTAGCATAATTTAAATTGCTAAAACTTTTGTTTAAGATTCATTAGATGCGCAATGGTCAACAACCCCTAGTAGAAGTTGAAATCACATCTCCATCTATAATAGTTTTGAAGATATTTAAGTTAAAGAATTTTAAATGCTGCTAATTAGCATAATTTGAATTGCTACAACTTTTGCCTTAGATTCATTAGATGCGCAATGGTCAATAACCCCCTAGTAGAAGTTAAAATGACGTCTGTATCTATAATAGTTTTGAAGATATTCAAGTTTTAAAATTTCAAATGCTGCTAATTAACATAATTTAAATTGCTACCACGTTTGTTTTTAATTCATTAGATGTGCAATGGTCAATAACCCCCTGGCAGAAGTTGGAATGACATCTCTATCTATTATACTTTTGAAGATATTCAAGATTTAAAATTTCAAATGCCCCTAATTTGCATAATTTTAAAGATTGTCATTCCTTTGTATAAAACGGTCAAACTCCTTGTATGGAGGTACAATCATGCCAAGTTTGGAGTTTCTATGTATAATAGTTTTCGAGAAAAGTGTCGGACAAATTTGCCGGTAAAGAAGAAAGAAGAAAGAAAGAAAGAAAGAATTTCAGGAAAAACAAAAAAGTGTGTGTTGACACACTCACTTTAAATAACTGCATGAAGACGGTCTCTGTGAACGATGTACAATGGACACGCAAAAATATAATGCCAGACATTTTCAATCCCTTGACCACAAGAACACATACAGGAGTCTTTGATACCAATTTTATGTACATAACGTTCAGCTGGTTGCAGCCCATTCGTAACCGTGTATGAAGAATTGAAAGATATCGATTTCCTACGTTTAAAAGAGATGGGTACTTCACAAGACGACGTGGGTTGTTGACTAGTTTAGATTTAAATTTAGACAGTATTGGAGTATTCCGAGTATCAAGAGGCAATAAGTTCCATAGTCTTGTAGCAGATGGAAAAAAAAAAAAAAAGATTTATCAAAGAGATCTGTTCTAGCCCTAAAATGAGGGAAGTCAAGACGTCTACGAGTATTGTAGATGTTCGGTGATTCTGCTTTTGGAATATTTGGTATCAAATTTCGCAATAATTATGGGGTAAGGTTATTTTCTATTTTGTACATAAGAATCTGTTTATTTCTTTCTCTTCTCTGAGCCAAAGTTTCCGAACCAGTTTCCTCGTAGAGCTTGGCACTTGCAGTGGTACGCAATGCACCCGTAACGGTGCGGGCGGCAGCCAGCTGAATGTTTTCCAGTAATTGTGCGTCTGTCTGTGAGCAGCCGTCCCAGACCGCATGGCCATATTCCAGAACAGGTCTAATAAATAAAAAGTAAAAAGTTTATTGTGTTTCACGATCTTATCTATATTGTAATGCTTTCATGATATTCAGCTGTTTCATAGCTTTAAGAATGATCTGACTGGATAATATTGAATATAAGGTCACAGAGAGTTGAATAGTAATATTCGAAGAAAGAAAGAAAGAATAAGAAAAAAATGAAGAAAGAAAGAATAAAGAAAGAATGAAGAAAGAAAGGAAACTAGAATGGATAGATTTGCAAGCAAATCTGTCTGGGTGCCAATTGGAGCGTGTTTTGAAACCCCCTCTGATACTGTTTTGTGACATCATCAATCATGGGTCATCAGGTACAATCTGCTGAATAGTAGTAGTAAAGTAACCAGTCAACAGGTGTACATGTATTGTCAATTGATGCAAAGTGATGGGCTACTACAGCTACCATTGTTTTTTTTTTCAGCCAATGGCTGAATTGGATTTTTTTTTTTCATTTTTTTACCCATAACTTTAATAATTAACAATATATCAATAAATCCGCACCAAGTGCACAATTTCAGATGTGGGTATCATAGTGTGTAAAATTTCAATGTTGTAACTTGTATAATGGCTGAGAAAACTGTGTCACTAAATGTGGCGGAAAGGAATTAAGAAAAAAAAAGAAAGAATAAAGATCTCCTACAAAAACTATGTCTGGGTTAGCACCCAGCCATAACACGAAACTGTTTGTGCTCTGTCTAGGGTGTCTGAGTGTCTGATCCTCTAGAATAAGCCAAGTAACTCAGAATACACATAAAACCTTTGTGTCTAAACAAATATGCAACAACATTTGCCTTCCTTTTGCAAACATGCGCAGCTGAGGGTAATATGAATGGAAGCATGTTGTCTGAAAAAAAAAAAGAAAGAAAGAAAGAAAAACAGAAGTCTTTCCAGAATAAGGCTGAAACTTTGGGTTTTCATTGAAAATGCGTGTATTTGTTTAGAAACTATATAGGTTTGTATCAAATGAATACTTCATATACATTTAACGAACAGTGACATCACCGAGAAACAATTAAAGGAATTTCATCATTAAGTGCCCGAAAATCAATTGCCATACATGAATTGTCAGAAATGGAAGTTCTTGTAAATCTTTTTGGATACGGTCAGCAAGTTCCCATCTTGATCCGCGTGTCCCCCATCTTCAGAAATGTTGCAATAGACACAATACATCAGCGTGATCAGGGAATGAGAAATCTGGATCAAGGCAAGCTGAGGCAATGATCATCGATCCCAGAGCCCGCGGGGGGGGGGGGGCCTAAGGGTTGCTCTTCTGAGGAAAAGTTCACACCATGCCAGGATGCCATTCAGGTCTCGTCAGGGAGCCCAGTAACACTGACATACCATCACGAAACAGACTCTCTGTATGTGGACCCAGTGCAAACTGGTTGTAACAGCAGCACCCAGTGTGTTAGAAAATTGGCCATGTACCGAAATTCAATTTTTTTAAAAAAATGTGTAGAATCATATTCAGGGACATAATGGATCACCCAATTACATACAGCATTAATTGATTTTGCAAAAAAAAAAAAATGTATATATATATATATATATATATATATATATATATATATATATATATATATATATATATATATATATATGTGTGTGTGTGTGTGTGTGTGTGTGTGTGTGTGTGTGTGAGAGAGAGAGAGAGAGAGAGAGAGAGAGAGAGAGAAATACACCCTGTTTGTTTGGTGCTTATCACTTGAAATATTCTATGCATACCAAAGCTTTCACAATTGCCCCCAAACCTGGTTACATACTGTGACACACATACAAAAGAGAAAAAAGAAAGAAACCAAAAATCCTGCTATATACAAAAGGACGGCAAACATTCAAGGATAAATCTACAATGTAACCTGGCTTGAAAGGCTACCCCTAGAGTTGCCATCATAATTGTGGTCTTTCAACAGAGATATGAAAAGTACTGCGCAAATTTTACCCAAAAAAGTGCTTTTTCAAGATAGATGGTCTTTCATTGGAAGCTCTCTCCAGTCAAGTTCACCTGCGCTGAGTTCCAAGACCCAACTTGAATATTCAGACTTCTGAACTCCTATACAGACAGACACATTTTAAAGATGTGGATATAAACATTGGAACCTCATACAATAACAACAACAACAACAACAACATCAAAACGGCAACCACCTCACAACCACGGGTACTTTTCAATGCAACTGAAATAAAGCTAATGGAATCCCACAGTGACTCCCTAAACTGTAACCAGCTGAAATGCAAACACATACCACTATAAGCTGGGAATTGTTATCGAAAGTGCTTCTGGGTTGCAGATTATCAGGGCAAAACGTGCGAGAAGAAATGGCAACTTTGAGCACTTATTGTCTTTGATGATCAGTATTGATCATTACAATGTGCTTGGACTATTGATGACTCTTGACATGTATAGTTGTACCGTTCAGAGCTCATACACGTCCTGCAGGTCAGGTGTGCTAATTTGTTAGACTGAACTTTAATATTCCTTTCTCTTCTTACAATGCGCACCTCATACATTATGTTTTAAAGTGGAAAATTTAGTGTAGTAATGCTCTACTTCCAAGGCCTCTCTGCCGTCTACGGATGCCATTTCACCATTTAGAAAGTATATTTTCATTCCATTCCCTCCCTCACATGCACGAGAGGCCCTCTTGCACATTTCTGGCACATTTGGGGCGTCTTTATGAAGGCCGACCACTTTATTATGGGGGGAGGGGGGGAGGGAAGGGCTCTATTATGAGTAAGCAGCAGGCTCAATGTTCGGCGTACCAATCCGGACATGCGCAGTCCTGTCCATTCTGGACCACTCGGAGCGTGTGCAAATCCGATGCAGCGGTACCAAAATCCGCTGCAGTGGTACTGGGTCCGATGCAGGAGTACAGAAGTTAGAAAAGATCTATTTTACGATTAATAACTTATGTTTAACGTATATGGGTACATAGTTGTATATAACGACCAGCTGGCTTCAGGCAGAATGAAGGATTAAGTTATTTGTGTGCAGTTTTGTTCGACACCTGATCGATCCTCAAGCTGCTTCGCATCGATCGGTATTTCTTTTGCCGACCAGGATTGATTTTTCTATGAAAATAACAAATGCATACTGTTAAAATATATGTGATTCTGAATTGAATATGCATATCTTGGTTATGTATGAATAAAGCTCACTTTGAAGGTCGTGAGTTGTTGGCAAAACCGAACAATAACACTGTTATAACACTTTTTTTCTGCTTCTTTCCTGGGCCAATATTTATCGGACTGTGTATTAGGATTTCCAAGTACACGTTCATTCAAACTGTTAGACTTTTACTTTACTTTCACACTTTTACTGTGAGTTCAATGGCTATGCACTAAATATAGAAAAGAGCTCTATTAAACTCCAGATTTGATTTATTGTTACTAATGAGTCAACAATGTCCATATTTCAAATATGGTGTATCAAACTTGAAAACATTCTTGTTTAATTGGTCCCTCCATTCTAATCTATTATACTATGTTCATTTCCAAATACTGAAATAGGCAATTAATTTTCTAAAAAAAGTTGCAAATCTAGACGGCCATCAATAAATCATACTATTCAAAATATGTATTGTCAATTTTAGATAGTATTTCAAAATTTATTTTTGAATGAAACATTGGTATTTGTCCTCAAAAATTTAAGAAGGGACCACCAATGAAGCAAATATGAAATTTCTATATGTATTGCAGGCAAAGCGACCATCTGTTATTCTCAAGTCTAATACAACTTCAGTGATAAGAGTTAACTTGTACAAGCAAAATAGGTTCAATACCCCCCCCCCCCCAAGAAATTACTGAAACTTTGGTGTCTATGTACAATCAGAGAAACACTAACTGGGTAAGGGCAATGTTAATAAATTATCTGTTTCTCATTTCCTGACCGACCATAAAAATTGCTCCTGGCCATAAAATAAAAAGGGTTTTTTATTTTCTACAGACCCTGTAAAATTTAAACAGGTGAAAACAAGAAATAGCCTCTACAATGAAAGGTTTAGTATATAGCATCATTGGCTTTGAGGTTTTTTTTAGTTTTTTTGAGTTTTTTCTTAATGAAACTGATTATAAATAAACTTATGCGATTCACTATTCTTATTAAAAAAGAACTGTATTATTGGATGTAGTCACCAAGAATTGAACATATACGCACCATCCTGATTTGGTACATTAGGACTCCTCCCGGTTTTTTTAACCTCAACTGTTATTTTTTTATTTTTTTTTTACTTATCTACTCATTTTTGCTGTGGTGCCGGACGGGAGAAACTAACAATTTTCTGACAGTGCCCTAAAGCATGGATTGTCCACTAATCCTAGTAAATATTAATAAAGTTCAGTGAAAACTCATTATGAGACTGCCTGTAAATACACGAAAGGAAAAAAATAACTGAACAAAAGGTCAAGATCCTTGTCAAAAAGATAAAAATTCCTGTGTCTTTACTTGCACTTTTTTCATAAAAGTCAATTTAAAATGAGAACAGTGGGAAAATTAGTTCCAAATTCTGCCACAAGGGTTTTTAATATGCTAGTATTCTTCACATGCAAAACACATGAACAAGGCAAAAATTCGTATATTCTCAAAGCAGTAACTCAGAATGACCTAATAGACTAGAAATTTCGAATGCATGAGGTAAGAGACCTACATTTACAGTGAATTTTCACTGTAGAAACATTCAGCAACAAGCAAAAAAAAAAAAAAAAAAAAAACGCAAATGGCATTCATTTCAATAACAATACTTTATTATCATAATAATATCCACAACAAAATAAGGAAACAACGCATGCATGCATTTTGTCTCATCTGCATATGGCCATAAAGTTATCATCCACACATGTATTGAATATGTATTCACATGTAAAATAGTCCATATACACTTGTATCCGACATGTATTATACACAAATAAATTCTAGTCTCAATCAACCACATGAAATGTACATAAAAATGTAGCTTATAATTACAAACATACAATGATACATTTATGATTATCTCCGCCAAACATTGTGAGAGAACAATGTTTGCCCAGTGTGCCCAGGTGACGGGGGAATCATCCATTATGATAACATTAGTCAAAGAAGAGAATAACGTGCATGGTAAACTGAACATAATCTGTTAAAATCACATTCTTTCATGCTCTATGTTTGTTTGATTTTGTTTTGTTTGGTAAGTATATGTTTTTTTATATGTGTGCTAATATACAATGTTTTTAGCAATTGAAATTTATTACATGTAACATTTGCTTTTTAAATGTACCAATGATGCAACCTTTCAGTTCACTAAATAGCAATGAACTGACGAAATGTGGAAGTTCCAAGATGGAACTAAACTAAATTACACACTGAATAAAACCATACTGTCAATCTTTTTATGTACAACAGTGTACAAAATCACCTAACCTCGCGTAAAACATAGAAAATGTAACATTCCATACTTGTGGCAAAGAGAGATGTGGTCTTTGTAGATGGGGTAGCCTCTCTTCAAGAGGGACCATTGTACATCAAACTGGCTTACATTTCTCTTAAGATCTTTCTGTGTCTTATAAGAAAAAAAGAAAAGATAAAACTTTCTTAGCACAATACATCAGCACTTTCATGTTTGCCATATGCATTGTTCAAACCAGTTTGACATAATTAAACTGCCAGGTGACTCAAACATCCTTGTGAGTTGCTCATGCCACATAGGTGATAATCCATTATCGACAGTTGTGACAAACAACTCCCCAGAGTTGCCCAAGCCACATTGGTGTAATAATTCATTATCAACAGTTGCTGCAAACAACTCTGCATTGGTAAACCCCCTGTGAATGCATTCCAACTTCGAAAGACTTTTTTTACTTTTTTGTGTTCAATTGAAATGATCAACTTGTTTTGGGGTGTAATAATGAGCAATGTACAAGCAGAGAGAAAAATAAAAAAAGGAAATGAACTTGTGCTGTTTGCGTCATGAAATAACTGAGCAATTTACATGAAAAATCAAAACAAAAGTCAAGACAATTAATCAAGCAAAAAATATGAAAAAGATGAGTTGGTTTTGCGGTATTAATTTAAACATATTTATTTCACACTGGATAGCCCAATAGTATACAAGTCGACTAATCGAGGGGTTCTCCAGAGTATACAAGGTAAACAACATAAAAAAAAACACACACAAAAAAACACAAAACAAAACAACAACAATAACAAAAAGAAACAAAAACAACGAAACAAAACACACAAAAAACCCAACCAAACAAAATAGCAAAAAAATGGAAAAAGTGAACTTGTTTTTTTTTTGATCTTAATTGTGAAATAAATGAGCAATGTACATGAATAAACAAAACAAACAAGCAAGCCAAAAACTGACAACAAAAAAGTAGAAAAATAAAAATGATGAATTTGTTTTAGGCATCATGAGGATATAGAATGGTCCCCCTCTTTTCAGGTCCCTTTCACCAGAGGTCCCCCTCTTGAAACGCGAGCTTTCTTATGCAGAAAGTATGGTACTTCCATTATATCTCTCCCCCACACACCCACGCATCCCTCAAAAAGAGGCCTGCCCTGAACAACAAAACTAAACCATAAAAATGCACACACAAAAAACAAAACAAAAAAAAAAAAACAAAAAGAGAAAACAATGCACTTGTCTTGGGATAGACGTCACAATATAAATTAATCTATGCTCAGAGATGAAATTGTCAAACGACAAAAAAGTCTGAAATTGGAGTGTTTGCCTGAACTTAAGTAACTTTCAAATTAACCGAATTTGTGGGAAACAGGTCCAAACAGTCAGAATTCCTACAAAAGTAGGAACTGTAATCACTATATACCTGCTCATTTAGTTCAAATGGAACTATAGCTAGCTGGGGTTACACTCATTTCAAACATTGTTTATCATTCATGTTCTTTTAATGAAGATACTGAAAAGGTTAGAACAAAAGTGTTGTCAGTTCTGTTTTTCCACCCTTCTTAGGATTTCACCCTCCTCCCCAATTGTATTCACTTCTACATTTGAATAATGAAAAATGATTGAATAGAGCGAGTTTACAAAAAAATTCCGAAATTTGCTTTTAATTTTTTTTCTTCTCTTTACATTTATATGATAGTTGTGGATAACAAATGCGGTCAAATGTACAGTACCAGAAGGAAACAATAGATATTTTAAAATATGACATTGAGCTGAATCCTGGGAAGGTTGGGCTTAAGATGCCATATGGTACCTCAAGGCCAACCTTCCCTGGATTCAGCTTAATGTCAGGCCATATATGGCACTTGGTAGGACTTGGAACTCAAATTCAGTACAATACTACCATATGTAGAAGAAACAAGTCACAGTACACATGCATGGAAAAACAAAAATATTTTCTTCTATAAAACAAAATATCATGTGGAACTGCCATTTTGGAGCATACGATTCAGTTACATCACTTGCTACATAATAATATTCTGTGGCACTCCGCTTCTTTGCCGCAGTCCTGACTAGCTTAGTTGCTAGTAGCTGGTCAGGTGGCCTTCATTTACACACAAACACACACCAAAAAAAAAAAAAAAGCCCTATCCCACTGTCGCAACTTTGCGCTTGGCATGCCCACAGGTACATGCATGTACGGACTCTGATCCGAGGTCTGAGCGGGTCTGCGCATGTCCGGACTGTGGTCCGAAATCCGAGCACGTCTGCGCATGTCCGGACTCGGACAATCCGAGAGGTACGCCGAACATGGGACCATTTGCTGCATGTACGGACTCTGATCCGAGGTCTGAGCGGGTCTGCGCATGTCCGGACTGTGGTCCGAAATCCGAGCACGTCTGCGCATGTCCGGACTCGGACAATCCGAGAGGTACGCCGAACATGGGACCATTTGCCTTCTGTTAAGATAGCAGACACTGAATGAGCAAACGGACGAATGATGAAGATGACACACAACCTCTAAGATGCCGTGAGAAAGGGATCGGCTTATCGCTATAGATTTTGTTTCCTAGTTCTTCATATTCTTGTGATGATACTGGGACGACCGACAAGTTTCTTTCCTTGAAACAGAGAACAACTGCAGGCTGTAGTTTTGACGGGAGGCAGGGTGGAGAAGGCCCGCGATGTCGTGGACACCAACTCATGCTCAGGTTACTGGTGAGTAAAATTTGAAACCGCATAACTGATAACAGCGTAGGAATGACCCTTTCGTGCATGAAAAATATTCATCTATTGTCAAATCTCGTTTGGATGACCAGATTGCGCGTGCACGCAATTGGGAATCTGCAGGCCTTGCGTGAGATGGCACTGCGAATGAGGGTGCCAGATTGCAGGGAACATGTGCGAGCGCACGGATCCGTCGGCTCACCACTCGGTCACTGCGACATCGATGCCTCACTGGCCTGTCAAGTCTTCTTCCTATGCTATGCCTGTGGGGAAAAATATTATCGTTGCTGGAAAAAAACAATATACATTAAATGCACCATTTAAAAATATTTTGTCCGTGTCCACACGCTAAAATCAAATACACAAAAGCCATCTTACTGTTTTGAGTCTTCGACATTGATATATTTTGTTTGGCCTTTCACAATAGTCATAACCCACTTTCCATGTGTTTATGTGGATTCGGTTCACTGGTGTCATTCAACTTGAATTTCAAGACCTATTTTTTTGTGGCACGCTCGCAGTTTTTACGTGGGAATATTTAACTTCTACATGGGTCCCCACAAATTGTTAATATTGGAGCTAAACTAAAGTGTACATTTGGACACGGGCTCGGCAATTGCAGTGATGGTTGGCGCGATCCAAGATGGCATTGTTGAACTAAAGCCTTATGTTGTATTGGACTGACAGCTGCACGCGAAGTGACCAACATCCCGTTATCATGCTAATGGTGTTTCTTTATAAATTGCCTGTGGGCATTTTATGAGCAAAGCAGTGTATACAGTATTTGATTGATGACCGAAGTTACCATGGGATTTCTGGCCAATTTAGTTCAACATTTTTCAAAAATAAATCACGTCAGTAGACTGGAAGCTTAAAAATATGCAAGTTATTATGCTGTTCAAAGTAATTACAACCAAAAGCTAGGAAGCAAACACCCATTTGCAGTTTTTGTCAGTTGTGCAAATAGTTGTTAAGGGTCTCACATTTAATTTGTTAAAACAAATAAAACCAACACCTGGCAGCCAGGTATTGAAGTTGGGATATTAAATTGTATGGTTGACTTTTGTACGATGGCGATGTAACATGTCCGACACACACATAGAGTACAAAGATTTACAAAAATGGGAATCTGAAGCACTTGGTTGTAAAACAAATTAATTTCTAACCCTATTGTAAAGTGTGTTAATGTTTGAAATGCCCCAAAGGAAAATCAAGATTAGCCTGTAGACACAAGTTTAAGTTGATACGTACAGGTGAACTGGGAGGGGTTATATAACATAACAGTGCATTGTTTTGCGTGTTGTACTTTTAATTTGCATTAGACAATAGTGTGTGCCTGTTATGTATGAAACACTTAAAAGAAGAAAACTCGTGGAAACTTTATAGGACTGAAGTGCCAACTGCTCATTCTACTGGAGTAAGCAATGAATGCCATATTTAGTATCAACATTGGAAGTGTCGTGTGTACAATTAATATATACCTCCCATTGCATTTTAAATGTGAATGATAATTAAAGTAAATAGTGACTTGAAAATGTCGTGAGATATTACCACATCAGGTGGATAAATTACATGTATTAAAGTGAATAGAATATTTACCATATTATTGGCTTCATTAACTAGTTTCCATTCATGCAGGCAGACTAAAGTTTAATTTGATACAGGAGGCAAAATCTGTAGCCAGAAGGAGTCAGCTGAAAATGTTGTTTTCAAAACATGCAAAATTATAAGCATGTACAGTTGGGAGTTAAAGGGACAGTGTGGAATGCTATATACTTGTATATTGACCCATACCTCGGTTACATAGATGCCAGCCCTGAATCTCATACATTTCATATATACACCAACTTTGTATGACAGAAAGTTCATGTGTACAAAAGGTACAATTGGTATAATTTGAATAAATGCAGTGAGTCTTGAATGGTGCAACTGTAAATGAGTGCACTCTCAATAAAACCAATGGTCACATCATGTGGAGAACCATATTGATGTGGTACTACATTATGGGTAGAGTACCATTTAGCAGGAAAGAATAACAGTTTATTGCTGTGTCAGACTTGTGATTGAAGGAATGTTACCTGCAGGCAGATACCCACCAGGAAGTGAGATGGACATTCAGCTGAATACTTTCATATTGCTATATATCAACAAGTGGGAATAACACAAGACACATTATGGTAGAATCTCTTGACTGACACAATTCTAGATGTCCTGGAGGGATGGGAGGCTGGTGTGCAGTGTGACATATGTTTGTATACCATTCATGATTAGTCACTTCCTAGTCATTTAAGAACGTGTACTCTCCCATCAATAATAAGCCTAAATCATAGCTCCAGGTTTGTCCTGTTACACCTGTGTCCAGTCACAAAAAATGCTAACCATTTGTATCGGAATAGTTATGAGTTTTTTGATGAATTAAACTTTTGCAGATTTTTTTTTTTTTTTTTTTTTTGAGGGGGGGGGGAGTGTTTGGTTATTTACTATCATATTTTATTGTGTTCTATGGCAGTTGGGGGTCTTTCATTATTTGTGTATCATAGTTACCATATATTGAAAAAAAACTCAAAATATCTTATTTTACATATACGATTTAAAAAATGTAAAAATGTATGAAATGTATGATTAGGTCTTTATACATATGAACTGGCGAAAACTTACTCCCTTCTCGTTCAGTTTAACAAGAGAGTGACTTTTTAATGCTAGACATCTAGACTACTTAAATGCATGGTACACGTAATAAGCAAGTTTTATTTAGTAAACGAAAAATAGCTCTGAAGGTGTTAGCAGTTTAAATTCATGCTTCAAAAGTGGAAGCAACTGTGAGAAGAAGTATCACATAAAAATTAAATTGGCTTGAATTGGTTTGAAAAATATGAAAAGGTTTGAAGGAATTTCCAGGATCTAATCAGTCCATTCAGCAGTTAAAATTTTGAGTGTGTGCACACGTCTCTAAAAGTGCTCATGGGCTCTGCTCATCTGTATTGTGTGGAGGAAAATCGCTCAACTTTAATAACAGTTTAGAGCTATGGACTGCTTGGCTGTGTCAGCTCCTGTGTAAGGTGCATTTGATATATCTGTAACTGTCCGAGAGTCCACATAATGGCACAAAGCCACAGGGAAGAACATACATGAACAGTACCTCTTGGCAGTCTTGTGCCCATGCTGGAGTGGTCTCCTGGTGGCCCACACAAGTGGTCTCCTGTGGCCATATTCACAAAGAATTTGATCTGATCCTGACTTTGATCCTAAAACTAAATTGGTGCACCTTCGACCCTGAACTACTTCATCCTTGGCCTAATATATGAATCAAAATTTCCAGGGAATAAAAAATCTGTGTTCTGGGCTACAATACTAACTGTATTTTCAACATTTTCATTTGTGAAATTAATCTCAGGGTAATCCAGTACTTTATCTTTTAAACTGGATCAAATTAAGACTAAGGGCAAATACGACCGGGCAAGACCGAATGAAACAACAATTCAATCTACCACGATATGTCAAGTCTGACCAGTTTTGATGCTAACACATCTCATCAGAGACAAATTAAGATTAAGCCATAATCCTGAAATGTTAATCATATGTTTGTATAATAGCCATTAAAGAGATTAGTTCACCCTAAAATTGTTCTTGTGATCCAGGATTAAAGAATGTGGTAGTTGATTTTAATTTTGATCCTAAATTTCTAATCACATTAAATTTCTTTGTGAATATGGCCCGTGGAGCTGAGACCAGCTATATTCCTGGTCTCAGCCCCAAGGTACCTTTGCCTGGGGGACACCCATAGGGTGGCATATTCTCCAAAACAACTGAAATTTCAGTAGTTCTGCTTTTTTTTTTCCATAATGACTACCAACATTTAAAATGACAGGAGATTTTTGAGAGAAAAAAACTGTCCTGAAAAATGTTCCTGAGTTAGGTCCATCAGCTCCCCACCCTCTGTTTTATCATTTATGTATACATGTACAGTGAAACCTCCCTATACCGAACGCCCATGGGACCGAACAAAAGTGTTCGGTATAGGGAGGTGTTCGGTTTAGGGAGGTTTCCACATTGTGGCCTCATGTCTTACCAACTGTACTATACAGGTACCAGCTGAGATCATTTTGGTGGGAGATACTCATGTTAACTACATGTACATCATTAGATAAATGAACAACAAAGAAGTAATTTTTGATTGTTTTATCATTTGGGAAAGATGTATTGGCTATGATAGAGCAAAGTTCAGATGTATACATGCACATGTATATATAATTATTAAAGAACATTATAACATATAGTGTATGTTCATATTGAAATAATATGCTTAGGACCTTGCACCTATTTTAGCAGAGCTGTTGCTCATTTCAGTCTACAGAAATTAAATCCCCTGGCTTTGGTGAGACAAACATAATGACTTAATTTGTAAGTTATTGTTCGTTAGAATGATTAAAGAAAACACCCCAAACTGGTCCAATTATCCCTGAGAGGATAGGAGCAAGGTGCTAAGTGACATTGACACTTTCACCCTCCACCCTGTTGTTGCCATCTATAGAAGAGGCAACAGGTGTTCAACAGTTTGCTTGTGGATTGTTTCTATTGCTGCTGGTATAAGCAATAATTAAGCCTGTCTCTGAAGTTAATCTGGTTAGTTTCAGCCTTATCAGTAATTACTCCCTGCAAATACACAAATATATGCTGAATGTGTGTTCAGTATAGGGAGGTTTTTTGGGAAAATGGTGTTCATTTGGGGTGTTCATGTTCATTATAGAGAGGTGTTCAGTATAGGGAGGTTTGCTTATAATGGAAGCATATGGGAAAAAAATTGGGACCGAGAAAAAGTGTTCGGTATAAGGGGGTGTTCGGTATATAGAGGTGTTCAGTAAGGGAGGTTTTACTGTATTTCAAAATTAAGTTACGGAATAGGGCTCAAAATCAAGCTTTCAATTGTCGAAACCTCAGGAGCTTCGTGGCATTTTTCCCTCTGGGCTCCTACAAGGGGCACTGCCACAGGACCCCAGTTAGGGCCCATGCAGCTCGCCTCTAGTTCTGCACCAACAGATTACCACTTGTATTCTGTGGGATCACAGAATTGGAATAATTATTCTTGGAGGAGGGGGGGGGGTATACCCCTGGGATTTTTATTTTGATTACATTTTGGACATGTGGAACCAGTGTGGTGCCCTGTCATCATACCTGAAGTGTGTAAGAATTTTACAACCTGGGCAGTGGTACATGTACTAGTATGTGGCCTCACCAGTGGGTATGGTGCAAGACTTTCTGCAGCACTGTTCAAATATGGTAAACATTGGGAAGTCAGGAGTCAATCCCTCAGCTTCCTGGCTGTAAGTTGAGGTTACAAGTGTCATCTGATCTTTCGTTTATAATACCCTTCACATAGATAATGGACCTATTATGTAACCACTGTAACCTAATAACTGTGATTGTGAATCTGCATGGCCGGTTTCCTTGCCCTGGATGGATCCTGTTCAGTGCAAAGGCATGCATGCATTCTCTAACAGCAGAGAGACATTATACAACAGCTACATAAGCTCTAATAAGTTATCCAGCATACATGTGTGCTATTGCTGCCATGTATGTGGAGATTTTAAAAATTTACAGGAGCTGTTTTGGTCCAGGTGAATGTCATCAACAGGACTGGTTTCAGGCAGGCAGGCATGCAGGCAGTCATCAGCCGCCATAATCCAAAAGTCATCCCATGTAATGGCACACAACCTATACACCAAAGACATTGCAGTACGTGTACATGAGTGCGGTACATACACTTTGCCTGCCATGTTTTGCTTGATTTATGGGTCTTGAAACCAGCCACTGGGGTTTTTTTTGTTGATGTCCAAAGAGTACGCCTGAACCTACACCTATATATGCTTAAGTGAAATGCGTGGAACACTAGGCCCATGCACTGTGCTGGCTCCTCAGTCTACATTTCACATCCATCTGAGTGAACCAGTCAACAGCCTCTGCATGAGGTATATCCTTCTGTTTTTTTCCAGTTTCCTGTTTCAGTTTTGATTTGTGTTTGACAACGTGCAGCATTGTAGTTTGATATTTTGTGCCCACTTCATTTGTGTAATGAGAGAGCTGGAGATGTCATGGTTGACCTTTTGAACCCGTGACTACTGGACATCCCTCAGTTGTCGTTATTATTGTAGCTGTTGATGGTCAACCCTGTGTGCTGGTAGGTTAAGTTAGTTCAAAACAGCCCATGACTGACCCTTGCCCTTGATTTTCATTCATAATTATAAAAGAACTTACCAAAGATGTTTGGGATAAGAGATCAAGACCTCACATCTGAATTATCCAAAATGAAATCCACTTTATGTTTTAATCTTTCTGAAATTCAGCTGGATGTGAATAAGTTATTCAGAAATCTTGTCTTGGGGTACATGAGGTGGGAAAAATCCTGCTTATTTAAGGTTAATTGTTCTGGATAATTTAAAAAGGATCAGACTTATGCAATATCAAGGCAATTCAGCGTTTGTGGGCCAATGTTCTAAATCTGGGTAACTTTTTTTTTTTGAATTTTGGATTGCCACATTATGTTCTTGTTCTTCTTTTATCTTGAGTTGTGGGACTAGTTATTAATGAGTTATGGGGGCATTCCATGATAACAGGGACACAGATACCAGAAGATAAATTTGCACATAGAGAATGCTTAATGCCACTGAAAAGTAAAAACTTAAAAGTATTCAGGTTGTTTTGAATTTTTTTCATATAAAGCACCCTATGCTCAATTTATTAATCTATATTTGTGCAAATTAGCATTTCTGTGTCATGGATGGGACATTTTGTTTTGTAATGTATATTGTCTACAATATAGATAATGTTATGTGACTTTTATCCCTTGGGACAAAGTAACGTGGGAACCTTGTTTATCATGCATTATGCAGGGTCAGAATTTCGAGAATCCATTCTCGTAAAGATTCTCCTAAACTTGTCTTTCTTAAAAAAGAAAACTAATTGACAAAAATCAAAATAGATTCTTGCAAAATTTTGCAAAATTCTGGCCCTGCTATGTAATAGTTGGTGAGTTAATTATTAATGCTGGTAGGAATAAAAAGTTATTTTATATTCTCTGGATCCATTATGAAGACTTTTCAAAGTGACAAACATTATTAAGACTGGAACCTTGTCAACATCAAAATATTGAAATCATAATGTCATGGACAGGACATTTTTGTCATGGATGGGACATACCTATCACTGAATATCCATGCATAGTTCCCCAGACTAGTAATGGGTTAATAGTACCTATTTTTGTGTATATTTTCCTTATTTATTGTAAAATTAAGCCTCTTCTAATAATCAGTTTATCTCTCACACACTCAAATTTTATATATAGTGATGAATTACTGATACATTTATCAATATCTATAATTACCCATAATGTCCCATATATATGACACTATTGCACAAAAATATCAGGACATATGTACCATTCTCAGTAGGAATACCATTCAGGTTGTTTCTCTTTGTGTTTAGTATCATGGTTTGCTAAAATAGAAAATTTGTGGCACATACAAAAATCACACCTTGCAGTCAACAAGACATATCTGTCGTGGACCAGACAGAATTCAACAAAATATCACATGTATAGTCTTAAATTATAAATACCAGAGAAAAAAGTCAAGTTTTATTTTTTCAAGGAGATTTGGAAAAAACAAAAAAAACAAAAAAAAAACAACGTATGGTTGTTTGAATCTGCAGACCCAACTAATCCTTTTAGGTAACACCAACAATCAAGGGACAATGGTAACAAATGTTTATATCGTTTATTTATAATTTGATCTGCCTGATCTGTTTGTCTGGGTACTTGTTACTGTCTGCCCATGCTAATTTACTTAAGCCTATGAGTGAAAGTCCATCAATCAATCACAAAGAATGGTGACCTGGTGATTGTGAAGTATGTAACAAGGAAGTCCACTCAGATCTTTCTGGGCAAAATCTTAAAAAACGAAGGGAAAGAAATGGAAGGGAGTTTCTTCGGGAGGTGTGGTGATGACTGCAAGAAATTCATGTTCCCCATGATTGAGGATAAAGCATGAATAGACAATAATCAAGTGACTGAAAATGTAACAAACCTAGAAGAACAACTGGACCAGAGAGGACATTATACATTAAGCTGTGATATAAAGACACACTTGTGAATGAAGTGTATTAGCTGTCAAATGTGAAATTTATTAAATGACTTCCAGATGGGCAGTTAATTTTTTTCTTTTTCTTTTCCTTTTTCTTTTAATTTTCTACCAATTTAATTTACACATGCCAACAGCACAAATAAGACTTTCTGTAATGTGAGTGGACATAAACTAACCTGTCAATTGTGGATTGTAGCTGCAGTACTATATATTTACCAAATATAATAAAAGTAAAATTCGGCTTTACATTTGTTTTCATCTGAAATAATAGGTTCATGTACAGCGGTACCTATCACTTAAGACTGCAGGTGGGTGTAACAGTGCAGGCATATTTGATATAGACATAATATAATCGTCTTCAATGAGTAGTCTTCAAAAGACATGCAGTCTCTCACAGGAGGTGGTCTTCATAGGAGGTACGACTGTATCACAATTGTAATAAAATTTAGATTATATATTAATTTGAATATAAAAAACCTTCTGTTCTGTTTTATATTAGCTTTCCAGCATGGCATTTTAGGCCTGTATGTATCAGATTATGCAACTGTCCCGTCCGCGACACACAAGTGTATCCCGTCCATGACAACGATTTTTTACTCGTAAAGAAAAAGTTCTTTTTAATAATTTGACTTATCAGTGGTATATAATGTTTAAAAACAATACTTTTAACCATCTGAGACTACAGTTTATTTAAAATACCCACAAACTTCACAGAGTTTTCAACGTATGTGACAGGTCCTAAAAGTTATGTCCACAGCTTGTCCCGTCCATCACACATGGTTTTTGTCCTAAAAAATAAGCAATAAGCATAGAAAAATATTCAAACTTGTGTGAATGTGTTCACAATACTTCATTTGTTGTACATAAACAATTAGTAAATTAAACAAAAATTTTCAAAAAATTGTAGAGATTGAAACTTTCCAAAATGTCCCGTCCGTGACAACTGTTATCACGGAATGCCCCTATGAATGCCAGTTTATAATTGTATTTTTTTTTTTTTTTAATTTTTTTTTGGTCTGATGCTGGTGTGTCTTAGGGTTAGTCAGGGGACAATGCCTGGACAGTCAGAGGTAGCTAAAAATTGGAGCAAATTACCGCATGAGGCAAAAAGCATCTCTCTCTCTCTTCTCTCTCTCTCTCTCATCTCTCTCTCTCTCTCTCTCCTCTCTCTCTCTCTCCTCTCTCTCTCTCTCTCTCTCTCTCTCTCTCTCTCTCTCTCTCTCTCTCTCTCTCTCTCTCTCTCTCTCTCTCTCTCTCTCTCTCTCTCTCTCTCTCTCTCTCTCTCTCTCTCTCTCTCCCCCTTAATGTGACCCACTCAGTGATGAGATTGTATTGTCATTTTAAAGTGCTGGCTTTGTCACTACTTCGTCCTCAAAGATGTCATGGCCTTAGGGTAAAAGTGGTCCCTGCATGCAAAAAATCTCTGTCTCTCTCTCCCCCCCCCCTTAATGTGACCCACTCAGTGATGAGACTGTATTGTCATTTTAAAGTGCTTGCTTTGTCACTACTTCATCTCAAAGATGTCATGGCCTAAGGATAAAAGTGGTCCCTGCATGCAAAAATCACCCCAAGGAATCTGCAAATCAGAGTATATCAAGACAAGTGGTCTTTCAAAGGAGGTTAAGTATTAAAACTAGAAGCAAAATATCTTTAATGGACAGTCTTTGAAGACAGGTGCTGCTACAGGGCAGGACCACTACCCACCCATACTGACACTGAGTAGGCCTCTTGTATAGTTTTGCAGCATTTGTTTAACCTTCCTGTCAGGTCAGGACCCACTTATTTGAAAATTGATATTTCTCGGTAATTTGACTAAGTTTTGATCTAATTTTAATTACTCAACTGAGGTCATATATAGCTTGTAGATAAGGATATTTCTTTCCTTATTTACACTGTATGATATATATATGTGTGTGTGTATACATATGTGTATATATATTTATTGATTTCACCAAATTTTTTGATTGCAAAATCAGAAAAGCCACTTTAATGTAAATCTGAAAATGCATTTTTCCTAATAACCTGAAAGTTGTCATCTGATTTTAACAAAATTGAGTAATGTCTGTTAGGTACCCCAGTATATGAAAGTTCCCAGACTTAGTTTGTTATCTTTGGTGTGGAAAAGTGCCTCACAAGGCTCAAATTTTTTTTTTTTTTTTTTTTAGAGTTACATGCATTTCTGTTTGTGTGACCTATTAAGTTACAATAATAACTCACTACATACAATTTACCACAATATTTCCAATTTTGCTTAAAGTTGGTACAAAGTGCCTCACATGGCTAATGCAGTGTTCCATCATTATGTGATGATTGAGCCCATGGAATAGACCATGTTACAGCAACACTTCCTTATAATGTGGGGACATTTAACATAGAAGTTATAGGAAAAGTGCTTCAGTGGGAGCTAATGGACCTACCTGCAAGTAGTATATTATATCAGGATCCACATTATCTAGGTCCTCACAACATGTTACAAAGAGCAGCCCAAGAAGCTTCCATCACGAGAGTACTTGTCTGAGGACAAGTGCTCCAATTTTTTACATGCTATGTGTCCTGCATCAAACTTTACTTGTGTCCTGGACAGGGGGACATGGAAATGTTCTCACACTGAAGAGGAAGCTGTGTTTCTAGCTCCTTGTGAGCCAAAGCTTATAATATTCACTGTTACAAGTTACACACATCAAACGATACAAATCTTGTCACAGTTGACACAATATATGTCAAAAATGTTGGTGAGATAGTTTGCTCAAATTTGGTACAAAAGTGCTTCACATAACTTGCATAAACTGATGAAACTTTTGGGTAGTTAACGGGGGGGGAGGGGGGGGGGGGGAGTCATCAATGCTCTGCAATGACTGGAAAGTCACATTCCCAGCTGTCCTTGTAGTGGCTGGAGAATGGTATGACAGACAAAGCCAAACCTACTGACTTCACACCCATATACATATCGCTACAAGCTGGGTTTTTTTATGAGGAGTTTAATTAAATGGCAACAGCTGAATACATTTAGAACCTAACCTACATTCTAGACCAATCAGGAAGCGAGATTTTATGGATTAAGAGCACTTCTTAATTCATGAAGAAGCAATTTTCTGAGATTTGTGCCAAGCCTCCTGATTGGATGATACTGCTCAGCAGGGCTGACAGTGATTGACAACTCCAACTTGACCAAGATCAAGCATTAAACACACGAGTGTACAAAGCATGCACTTCATAACATTGTCTATTTGAAAAAAAAAAAGAAAAAGAAAAAAAGGTCAACTCATATCATTAACATTAATAAGTAATTGTCCACTGCTACCATTCTGTAGTCACACAAAGCAGTTTTCTGCTGTATATATATATATATATATATATATATATATATATATATATATATATATATATATATATATATATATATATATATATATACAGTAAAACCTCTTTAACCAAACACCTCTGTATACTGAACACGTCTTTATATTGAACACAATTTCTCGGTCCCGAATATATACTTCCAATGTTAGCAAACCTCCCTATACTGAACACCTCCCCATATCGAACACTTTTTTCCGGTCCCAAGGGTGTTCGGTATAGGGAGGTTTTACTGTATGTATATATATATACATTCACCATGTTAAACAGCCTAGTTGGACAGAAATAAAAAACAGTATTGCCTATGTGCATATAAACACATAGATCTCTCGTGGCAAAATTTAAATTCCCAGTTTAACAACATGGCCATTTGGCAGGTGAAGTTTAACACATGAGCAGCAAGATGGCACGTAAACGTACAGTTCATCCTTTGTGTCACTTGCTGGTTTTTCACTGCTGTTCGCGATAGGCCTATTGACACCACTGTCCTGTTGGTCCAAAACTTGGAACTTTTCTGTTTTCCCAGAAAAAGAAGTTTTAATTTCACACACAGTTTTGGGCGCGGAGCTGCAAGCACATTGCTTATTTCTTGAAGAATCGGTGTTTGTTCTCTGTAAGGTATGCAGAGAGTTGGTGCGATAACCAGTGCGACTCATTACAGCAAGTCCAAGTACTGTTTGAACACGATCAAGTCCGATATTCTAAGAGCAAAGCCCTTTTCTGTACCATTCACTGAGAAACTGCATAGTGCTAAATCATCATTATGTCTTCCGGTGGAAGCCGGGGGACATATTGGTTTAGTGCCCGTTTCTTCCGCTTCTTCTTCTTCTTCTTCTTCTTGTTGTTGTTCAGGTTCTTCAACACTTGGTTTCCGTGCGATAAGTCTTGAAGGACTTGACAGAATTTGATGAAACTTGGTAGGATTATGTATCTAGGCAAGACCTAGGTTGGGATTGTATTTGGGTGACCTTGACCTAATTTTCAAGGTCACAGGGTCACTTATGTGAAATTGGTTTCCGTGCGATAAGTCATGAAGAACTTGATGGAATTTGATGAAACTTGGTAGGATTATGTATCTTGGCAAGACCTAGGTTGGGATTGTATTTGGATGACCTTGAGGGAGTTCTCAAGGTCACAGGGTCACTTGTGTGAGATTGGTTTCCATGCGATAAGTCATGAAGAACTTGATGTAATTTGATGAAACTTGGTAGGCTTATGTATCTAGGCAAGACCTAGTTTGGAATTGTATTTGGATGACCTTGAGCGAATTCTCAAGGTCACAGGGTCACTTATGTGAAATTGGTTTCCGTGCGATAAGTCTTGAAGAACTTAATGGAATTTGATGAAACGTGGTAAGATCATGTATCTTGGCAAGACCTAGTTTGGAGTTGTATTTGGATGACATTGAGCAAATTCTCAAGGTCACAGGGTCACTTATGTGAAATTGGTTTCCATGCGATAAGTCATGAAGAACTTGATGGAATATGATGAAACTTGGTTGGATTATGTATCTTGGCAAGGCCTAGTTTGGAATTGTATTTGGATGACCTTGAGCGAATTCTCAAGGTCACAGGGTCATTTATGTGAAATTGGTTTCCGTGCGATAAGTCTTGAAGAACTTAGTGGAATTTGATGAAACTTGGTAGGATTATGTATCTTGGCAAGACCTAGTTTGGAGTTGTATTTGGATGACCTTGAGCGAATTCTCAAGGTCACAGGGTCACTTATGTGAAATTGGTTTCCATTCCATAAGTCATGAAAAACTTGATGGAATTTGATGAAACTTGGTAGGATTATGTATCAAGGTAAGACCAAGGTTGGGATTGTATTTGGGTGACCTTGACCTAATTTTCAAGGTCACAGGGTCATTTATGTGAAATTGGTTTCTCTGCAATAAGTCTTGAAGAACTGGATGAAAATTGCTAGAGTAATGTATCTAGGTGAGAGCTAAAATAGGATTGTAATTTTCAAGCAAACTTAGTCATTTGTAATTTGTTATCACCTGTAGCTTATTCAGAGACGTAAGTGTTCCACCGGGAGACATTTGATTTTCTGTTGGAAAATCAGTCTGTTCTAGTTAAAACTTAATTTTTGTGAAAGGAACAAATCATATTCATAAAATGTGAAATTTAAAAGAAAGTTTTAGGCTTTATTGGCTCTAAAATCGGGTCATCAGTGGGGAACCAGCAAAAGATTCGTTGCCATATCAGTGTCAGTGGCTTTGAAAAGTTCCTTGTGATCATGGAATGAGTGTGTGTCAGTGGCTTTGAAAAGTTCCTTGTGATCATGGAATGAGTGTGACGAGGGCCTGATTGTAGCTTTGTAGCCTCCACTACATTTGCATCACATGATGTTATTGATGCTTAGTGTATAAGGTTACTCAGTCACGCTTGCCTGCTGAATGGGAGTGCACTATCATCAAGATTTGAGACACAGTGTTCTTTACCCCGTGACCCGTTTTGGCCCACACCCAGCTATTTGTCAAAGATGTGTACATAGATGAGTGGTTGTCTCTCCCCCATCGTGAAATTGGTCACAAGGATACTACACGCTGTGTCTCTGTCCCAGTGTTGATTGCTGAGGAGGGGGCATGTAGAATGACCAAAATGATCTTCAGATCTTCAGGTCACTGACATGTGTTCCTTGCGGTGCCAAAGCATTAAAAGGCGCTAAACAGGGACATAGCATTACATACATGTCATTTGATTTCATGGTTACACTATGTACCCAGTCACTTGGCATCTTGCATGTATGTTGAAGGGATCCTGTGGCCAACATTCGAAATATGTAGGCCTACTTCCCAACCATGAAAATACCCAGATTTAGCATTTGTAACACAAGCCAAATTTTTGCATCTGCATCTTTTACATGTCGAAAAGATGCCTGACCCACCAGTTTGGACATATGTGGAAGGATGTCACAGCAGAACTGACCAATATTCCACACAAACGTGGGACTTGCGTATCAATTTTCCATGCACATCTTTGACCACGAACATCTTTGACCTTGTTACTAGGCAATGGTCAGTGCTTCCGTTCACCCCCAACTAGGGGTATATTAATTTACCCTTTCAAAACCTGAAATAATCTCTAAAAATTCAAAGGGTCACAAGTCTTTTTTATTTACATGTAAAACTGGTGAAAATCTTGTCTTCTCCCCTGAATTTCCCCTGGTGTGACCCCCTGAGAAAATTCCTAACGGAAACAACCATACATGTGTAACTGTTGTTGGCCATGATGCTGGTTTACTGATGGAAAACCTACTGTGTCACCAGCATTTGTAGGAATAAAGAATCCTTGCTCCAAACATGAATGATGACTCTTCTATACATATAAATCAGCTTAGTGTGTGTTTCAAGAACATGACTGTGACTTTTTCAACTGTTTCAACAGTTGATGTTACCCACATGGCTAATTAAGGAAATGGAATGTATCTGCAGTTTGATACAGGGATCTGCCTGTACATACAGACCTGTATTTCCTTGTTGAATGACACAGGCCAAACGCACAGCACTGTTGCTCATATGAATGTCACACATTGATATATATTTAGTTCCAAATTGGTTTTATTGACATTATAAACACTAATCCTCTCTCCAAATAAGACAGTATTTCATAAAGTGTCATGCTCATCCACATAAAAGCTGAAACAACTGGACACTGCAGGTTGTAGGCTACATTTATAAATCCTTCTATTTTACATGTTTGCATTATTGAGGGTAAAAAATCAGCAAATTGATATTTTGAAATATAGTGAACAGAATGGTATTTAACAGATAGAAATGTCCAGAAATGGGGCAAATTTATTATGTGTAAATCCTAGTTTAACAATCTTCTATTATTAGTATATTAAACCTCCGTAAGCGAGGAAATAAAAGATATATATCAAAATAATAGCATACATCGTCAATCGAGATAAACTTATACATGTATTACACAAAAACATAGGATATGTAAAATGATATGGGATGTCACAATAAAGCATACAAATAAAAGAAGATTAATATACCACCATTCACTAAATCAACTCAAGATACATGGACCTAATAAAACATGAATACATGTGGGGCATAAAAGTTTCGCTGTTGTGCCTCGCCAATTGAAAGGCGAAACAACACCTGAATGCTAGCTTTGTACAGCCTGCAGTCTCCTCGCTAAGGTTTGAAGTGTGAGGTTGAAGAAAAAAAAGTGGGAGGCCAATACTTGGAATTGTGACACGTTTATGTACAAGAGGTATACAACAACCTAGAAGTAGATGTAGATGACCGGACCATAGCAAGTAATATGTCATTTGAGCCTCCTGCTATGATGAGAAGGCTATACAGTCGTATGAATTATTGTGTTCTGGCCTGGGAGACAGCGCACCTCCATGACCACCAATGAAAAAACTCTGTGCTGCAGAAAACTTGACTCGGCTAACTTGATTCCAAAAGAAGCTAAAGCGTGCTGAATATATAGCATTTTCACAATTATGGACTATCTTGGTTGGGATGCACATCCAGCCAATCACAACTGTGGTCTGCTAATAGTATTATCACTGGGAGGGGTCTACACTGGTGAATGAATGCAATCTGGGACAATTGCCTCAGAAGATAGCAGTACTGTCACTGTCTAAGGCTCATTAGAAACCATTCAGAAGAAAGATCCATCATTTTCCTTGGAAATGAGCAGATTTATGAAAAATTATGATAAGCAGAAACTGTAACTGCCATGATTGATTATCAAGTATTGTGCTAAGTCAAGAGATTAACCTCTTCAGTTTTTGTATAATTGGTGTATAAAACAGATGAACAGTTATCATATTATTATGAGCCTGATGATGAATCGATGTACCCATACGCGCTACTTATCATGAAGCTTATTGAACAGAAAAGGCAGACAGAATATGATGTTTTAAACACATTTTTGTGTCTTATGAGAGGTTTCTGCGACAGATTTTGCTGCACTTTTTACACAGGTCTTGACTTCCCACAGTGACGCTGATCATATTGTTTCTGCCGAAGTCGTACAGCAAGAACGTGGCAGTGCATTCCATCTGACACTGTATCAGCAAAAGTTACTGCTGCTCTGCATGCAAGGAAGCATGGGCTCCTAGATATTGTACATTCTGTATAAAGACCATCTTTGAGAGAGACCACATAACTTTTTTAACCTTCTGTAGCGAGGGCTTACACTTTCCTGGAGTCATATATCCTGAGATGTTCTCCAGTCGCTGTGTTCACAAAGAATTTGATTTGATCTGATCCTAAGTTAAATCCCCAAATGAAAATCAGTGTGGTTTGGGCCCTAAACTACTTAATCCTTGGCTCAATGTTTGATCAAAACTTTGAGGATTAGCCATTATGCATTCTTGGCTACAATATAAACTTGAGGAGTAGGTTCATTTAATTCAATCAATGTTAGTTTGATTCAGTATTTAATCTTTTGATCCAGGATTAAAATCTGGATCAAATCAAGATTGATTTTGATAAAATGGAAACTTTAATTCCAAAGTTCATGGTACAGCCGAGAACATTGGTTATCTTGCAAGTTCAGGTCAAACATTAAGCCAATGATTCAGTAGTTGAATGCCCAAAGGCACATTGAATTTCATTTTGGGATCAAATTAAGAATCAGATTAAACTCTGTGAATATGGCCACATGAGTGTAAACTGGACTTTTTTAGGACTTCATTACTTCACTAACATTTGTAACAATTCCTTTTTTCTATACAATAGGTTTTTGTAGGTTTATAACACACACTGCATGTGACAAAATGAAAACTTAGCTTTATTACTTGCATCATTGAATTTGAATGCCAAGTAAAAATCGACACATGGAAAACAAATTCTATGGCCATACCATGGTACAAGTCATGACTTTGTACCACTATATGCCCTTTGTGATAAAAATACATAAAATGTATTGCACATTCTCAAATATGCATGTTCATGGGGATTTGGATGTAAAATGTGTACTTCAGTATTTTTTTTTCTTTATTGATAGATTTCAGCATTAACTTGATGAGAATCAGTGTGACTATTTTTACATGTCACATGAGACCTATTAGAATAGCATGACCTGCTTATAGCAGCTTCCACAGTGCTGGCCAGGTGCTCGGTGCCCAGCCCATGCCCGCCAAAGCTACGGAGCCTGTCTTGGTCCATTAGGCAGTGGGTTAAGAGAAGCCCTTCATGACACAAAACTCTTCTAAATTTCTGTATTAATTGAATATACCTGCATGTAGTTGAGTAAAGACCACATGCAACATGAGACTTGACTGGAAGAAGGGACAGTCTTCAATAGCAGATACCACTGGACTGTCTTGTGTGCATCACAAATGATCTTTTACCTCCAGACAGATGTGTTGAAATGCTTTTTGTTTTTTATGTGGGATAGTAACTGAGAGAGTTAGCAAGCTAACCGTGTGCCCCAGGAAACCTCAGTGGCATCGACTCGGTGTTTGCGTGTGAGAACAGTCTTAAGTATTAGGAGATGTGTATTTTTGCTCCGTGGTGTTTGAAACCGTGGAAAGAAAACATGCCAGAAGCACCTAGCATTTCTTCTTGGTACATGGACGGTTGCAGTTGGAACACTGCCCTTGAGAGGGATCATAGAAAGTCCGCCTACTAAAAGTGCTGAGGTCCCACGTGTTGGTGAGAACTCTGGTATGACTAGTAACGGACAGGTATGCTGCATCGTGAATGTAGATGTTTTTTTCCTGCCCATTCTTTCGGAGCTGGGAATGGAGATGTGAAGAAAAGTGCACATGTAGCAACTGAGGCAGTCAGTGAGTGGTGTAAGAGCCAATGGAAGGGGCCTGACTCTTGTTTTGAACACAGTAATGCACACAGGGTATGATACAAACCCTAAAGGTTATGCTTCTACGTCAGAAGTTCTACCCTTTTTCCCCTTGAATTAAGACTGAGTCAACAGCCCATAGCGGATGCATCATGCTAAGGAAAGCTGTTGACCTGGGACATGTTATTTTGATAGATCTCATCTACAATTCCCATTCAAATCGTTTTTTTGTTTTATTACATGTTGAAATTAGGCAAAAACATTGAAGAAGACAGTATTTGACCGGCTGCCAGTTTTGGTCAGTTTAAGGGGGAAACGGTTAAATTGCAATTGTAATGATTTTTTTTATTTTTCAAAACAGACCTGAAAAGTTCTCCTGATTTTGTAATGCACATGACCTGGAAACTTATAATGAAATGAGAAAAGAATAAACAAAGCAAAGTTGATTCATCGGACTGAACATACGTACTAGTCTGTACACCCATAGGCACATTTAGAATGAGACACTTAAAATGTTTCGTGCTAAATGTGGCAAGGCTGGTACATATACCTATGTTTTTTATTCACATGATAAATCATGTCAACAAAAAAAGTGCACATTACCTGGGTTTGCTGTTACACATGGCATTGAAGGCTACCCTTTCCCCCTCAGATATCAATGAGTTACAACTCAGCAGTTCTTGTTATAGACTGAACATTACGGAGAGCTTTGCACTCGGGTAATGGTAGTCTTGTGGGCTTGTTTTCCATTAAACAAGAACATTTAACTTGTTACCTTGATCAGGTTGAAGTAGAGGCAGCCAAAGTGCTTTTGCCAGTTTAATATAGAAAAGATTTGAGTAGAGTAGTCCCTCATTTGAGAGACCACCCTATAGGCAGGTCAAAAAGCGGTCAGCTACAGCAGGTGGTCTCTCATTGGAGGTAAAATAAAACCAAAAAGACGGCTATAGGGACTTGATGAATATGGTCCTAAAAGGCAGGTGGTCTCTTATTAGTGTTGTCTCTGAAAGGTGGGACTACTGTGCATGGATACTGTGAATGGGAGAAGTGTCTTTGCGGGTGGGATAGACAATATTAGATATGTATAATAAATGTTGACAGAGTCATTTCTTTCTCATGCCAGACTGCTCATGGCTCATTGTCTTTCGTCTGCTTTTTTCAAAACGCATATTGTCTTGTCTTGCCTCAGTATCCCTCAATTCCGGAATATACTTTCCAAATAAAGCTCAAAAATGCATGTCGTATTGCTTTACAAACAGTAACTTTCATAAACAGGTTGTTACCATGGTTACTGGAGCACAACTATGTTAACACTATGTTTTAGGGGTTGTGTACAAAATACCCTTTCCAACTATCCAACAAAACCATGGATGGAAATTTACCCCCTCCCCTATCCAATATCACCAATTTCCTGGGATAGGTTGTCCATGGTTGTTGTAACCATTTTTTCATCTCCCTGAATCACTTTCCATTCCATACATGCTATCTTTACTGCCACACTGCGAATATAAATTTGCAGGATTATTGTGGATGGTATTCAGGGCTTGACGTTAAGGATTTTGGCCACTTGTCTCAGGACACAGTGGAGAGAAAATTTATTTGTCTGCCAAAGAAAGTAATTTCTCCACACTGAACCTGAATTTACTTGTCCCATATTTTGGCAGCATAGACTCTAAATGATAATTTATCAATTTGTGAATGCAGACCTGTCTGTTCTCTTTGTTTCTATTAAAATTTATTTGTTATTTTTCAGTTTTATTTATTTATTGTTCTTTCATTGTATTTTTCTGAGTACACATCTGTGTTATGTGAAAGAAATTCACGATTTAACAGTCTGACAATTGACATGTTGCATGAGGTTAGACCCACAAAAGATCTTTTGGTTATAGTCCATTCAAATTTTAATGTTGTTTCTATTTAAATTGTTTGATTTTGAAATTAATATATCTTGTTAAGTGTTACCAGTTTTTTGTGACGTTTATGATACAGATAGGCTTGTTTTTATTCAAAGAATTATCAAAGATAATCGAGCACCTGTCTTTCATTAAAATATCTCATTCAATTTTCTTCATATCCTGATGCCCAAGCTACCAAACCCCCCCCCCCCCAAAAGTTGGTTTTTTTTTTGGTTGCACTTTATTAATTAATGAATTTATTTAACATAGCATGAATGCATGTGGTGCTTGCCAAGACTTACTGATAAGTGTGGTATCTGGTGTCATTTTGAGGAATTGCTGAAAATGCCATTATGCTTCATTTAAGCTGTGAATGTGAGGAGATAGATCTGCATTGTTGGAGCTTCTTCAGGATTATACATTGGAAAGGATTTAGTAAAAATATGTTTAATGAACATACAAAATGGAGTACTGTGTAAGTCAAGCGAAAATTTGAAGCTCTAGTGAAGCTTTTGAAACATTGGTAGGTAGAGACCCTTATTATTGCTCATTGCAATCTTTTCTATTCTTTGTTGAGTTTTGATAAAATCACTGTTTTATTTTATGAATCCGAGTGCCTTTGTGTTGTTTAACTTTGAGGTTACAAAATATTTTCTCTCTCAGTACAGTTGTTTTCAAAATAAAATGTATCATATGAAGTCCCAGAAGGGCCAAATAACTTGCCTTTTGCAAAGAATTGGTGAAAATCCGATTTTGGCATTAACCCCCTCCTGCCTTCCGAGGTTTTATCAGATTTTTGCAAAGGTTTTGTTTTGTGCTCAACCCCTTAGTTGCCACGCTTGCACTCTTTCAGTTACATGTAGCAGTGCTTTCCTCCATATTTTGTGAAGCATGCACCATGAACATACCTTGCTGTGCAGACTTTCCAATTGTCATTATTTGAATCGTTTACATGGCAAAGTAAAAATCAAAACAATTGCTGTAAACATTTTGTGACCAGATATCATACACTTTCAGCCGGTGACTTTAGTGTCTTGAATCAGAGGAAGCTCTGGCCGATTGCAAGATCAATTTGAGGTCATCCAGTTCCACCTAAGATCGATCTCATGAGCAGCAGGGGCATTGGTAGCTTTTCTTGATTGATTAATTTTATTGAGATTCAAAGACTGAAACGGAAAAACAGTGAGAGAATAAGGGATGGCACCAAAAGCCCGTCAGCTTCTTGCTGAACACGAAGGTGCTATCATGTGTAGCTGTCACATTTGACCTTGAATAACATTGACAGGTAAATTCAAAGTCATTAGGCATTAATTTCTACATTGCATGGATAATGTAACAAGTTTGAATTTTCTAGTGCAGACAGATTCTTCAAAATTTGCTGTTGATTGAGTGTATTGGTTTATTATGTCAGGAGTGCATGTTTCTGTGATATTTGGCCTAAAAGTAAAGTCACTTTTCCAGGTTGGACATTACCTTGAGATGAGCTACATGTACATTTTCATTTATGATTGTGCTGCTTGGCAATGTTACCAGTCAAGTCAGATTTTTCTGTACTATAAAACAAGCAAAACCTGCAGTGAAACCTCGCTTGGAAAGCCGTGCCTAGGGATGACCACACTATGGTCTCTCAAGATGGGTAGTCTTTCATGGTCCAGGGAATGAATAACAAGTAAAGTGCAGTGGTACCTGTTACCAGAGACCACCCCTAGGGAGGATCTTAATGTGGCCTTACGAGACAGGTGGTCTTTCGTGAGAGGTACAAATAACAAGAATAGTACTAATTAAAGCATGTTAAAAAGTGGCGTTAAAAGGCAGCTAGTCTATTATCATCGGGGTGGTCTTTCATGACAGGTTCTACTGTACTGAGCAAAGTACCAGTATCCTGAAAAGGTGGTCTTTGAGGACAGGTGGTCTCTCATTGGAGTGGTCTCTGGAGACAGGGACCACTACCTGTGTCCACAATCCATTCAATTAAGGTAGCCATATAACTGATGTGCACCTGTGGTACTAAAATGTGCGTTGTAGATGGTGTTACACAGAATTCCACTTTGGGCTAGGAATCCTGAGAAGTTGGCAATGTCCGCAGATCTTGGTTATTTCCACCAGACCTCCATGTGGTGGGGTGAAAGTTGTTGTATACTAAACAAACACTTTGAAGAGTCTCTTGACATATACTGTGTGGAAGGGGGATTCCCTGCCTCATGTGAACATAACATGTAAACACACAGAGAAAGATTTCATTCTTAGGGATCATCAGTGAAAAGGCACGATTAAATCACAATGTCATTTCAAAATATAAGTTTGCCAAGGTTCAGGATATGATATTTTAAACAGGTTCTAGAGAGAACCCAAAGAAAATGATGTGCAACTAGATGTTGGAGCAGGATAGTTCGTTTCCCTCCAAATACACTGAGATAGGAGGTTATGTGTTTCCCAGGCAAGTACACTAAGATACAAGACTAACCAGCTCTACTCAGAATCCGTATTCCAGGAAAATGGGACTTATCTGCAATAATGATTGATAGCATCATGAGACCCTCTTTGAGGTATATTGTACTTGCCTGAACTATATAACAGGGAGAGCCCCTTTGGCGTTGACCTTAAACTCCTGGGGATAAGATGTTTGAACGAAAAAAAAATTTATGTAGGCTATCTAAAGATGCCAATCCCTTCTTTATCAAATTATCGTTTTAAAGTAATTTGTTTGAAACATATTCTCTTGAAACACTTGAGAAACAGGATTTGCCCTAAAATGAATTAACAGTAAGATGAAGAGGGAAACTGTCTGAACAGAATAGGATTACATATCCTACTTTTGTAGGATTTTGGCAAAAAATAATTAGTAGGATTTAATGGGATTTTTGATGAAAAGGGGCAAATAAAAGTTCAAATTTTGGAGTGTTTTTGCTCCAAAATAAGTTATTTTCTGAATAAACTCTACTATAAGCTGCATTTCAGCTATACTAGAGATGTCATGTATACGGTGATCATTGCAGAAATACAAAAATTTTATGGGAATAAACCTTGTATATCCACATTCAGTTCTTTTTCAATTCCAGTAGGATTTTTTGACTAGTCCAGGTATGAGCACTGGGGACAGTAATGGTATGGAAGACACAGTACACAGACCAATAGATTACAGTACTTGTACAAGGTTAAAGAATGGGACACTAACTGATGAGAGGTAGAGGCTCATTGCAAATATATCTGTAGTCGTATTTACATACGAAGTGTGATAAATATTCATGTGCCATGGGAGCTTAACTAATGGCATTTCCTTATGTACCATTTGGATGTATCTATGTGTGAAAAGCCTATAAAAATGTACCCTTATTCTTTAAGGTAGAATTATCTGTGGCATATGATGGTATTATGCAAATCTAACTAAATGTTACCATAATAAGGGCAAACAAAGAAGAAATGGAAAATGTCTGCATAATCTACCCATGGCTCCATTTCCCGGCACAAATTTGACGCACTTACATGTGAGTGTTCAGTTGCATACCGCCCATCTAACTCTGGCATGAAAAGATGCAATTTTTAATTAAAAGTTAGTTATGTTGACCACTGCTACTTTATATGTATCTAGAAAACTCTTTAAAATATTCCGACATATGTAGCTTACGTTCTCACAGATGGAAGTTGATTCTATAAGTAAAAAATGGATGGGAAAAAAATTCAATTTGAATTATTGGTATGGCTCAGAAAGATGATAGAAAGACAAGGCAAGTGTTGACAAAAATAGATACACAATGTGCCAAATGCCTGACTGGTTTCATCCATAACTGGGCTCATCAGAGGTGAGCCAGTTCTGTTCAACCCCAGGGTAGACATAAATGTTGACGTTTACTAGTTACAGGGAGTTGGTCTTTGTCTGAACTCTTGGCTCTTTGATTCAACAGAAACTGAATGCTGTGTCAGATACATCAGCCTTTTAAAGGGCAGGATAGCGTAACCATATTTTTGATGTAACTGGGTCAAAAAGGTGTTAAATTTTGTAGTCTATGGAAGTTACTGTATTTTCTGTTGTGTACAGTTTGTCATAGTGAGTTTCAAAGACATTGGCATGGTGGGGATGGAGACTTCCAAATTACTAAAGTATTCAAAATAGTTTGGAATTTTTTTCAGTCCGCATACATATATGGATGCTGTAATGTAATTTTGTTTTACTGTGCATGTAGTTTGGTTTTTGCTGCTTTTGCTGATGATACAAAATGTTCCAAATAAAAAAACCAAACCACAGTAACATAATATTTTTCTTCACAAGTTTCATAGAAAACATGTCTAAAATGATGAATTTGTGGCATTAATAAAATTTTTGCAAACTTCCAGAAAATTTTGTCTTTAACCTACACAGAATACAAGTCTATTATGTCCTGCCATCCTGAGAATGCATGCGTTCAAATTGATGTAATTGATTGTACGTAGGCTTACTTCGGTGTCTTTCCTGGTAACCTCCTCGCAATCCACTGACCCATTGTAGGCCATTGTGAGAAAAAGCAAGCTGGTCTGCACCTGTACTGTTTGTACATATGTAAATTTACAAATATTGCTGATTATTGAGTATTTCTGATATTTTTTCAGGTACAGTGCATAGTGGAGGCATAGTATTTATTCACTTGCAACTGAATGGTCACATATTTTGTGATTTGTGAAAATCAAAAAGTCATGATGTAAATTGTGGTCATAAAATTTTGCTGTTATCTGGACACCTTTCAGTGGTCGGGGGTTAATATTATGGTTAATTCATTCACTTTGAATTTTCACAGTGACATGCCTGAAAGTGAGACTGGCATTCGTAAGTTTGTTGGACAAAATGGGGACAAAATGATGTAGAATAGTCAGTATTTTCTGACATTTTTACATGTACGAGGCATCATGAGACTGGCATTTGTAAGTTTGTTTTCTGAATGGCAACAATGGCATAGGATGGCACATTGATATTGGACCTACCCTCTCCCCCCCCCAAAAAAAAAGAGGGAAAAAACCCCCAAAATTTTGCTGTACATGTGTGTAGTCATCATCTTTATCATGGTAACAAGTGTACACAGTAACTGACACCCCCCAGCTTTGGTGTACATATGGTTTGTATGCTCACTGCAGGGCAATAAACGTGACAATGACAATGGTGCTCTGCTTCAAACTTTTTCCCTACATTCCCACATCTCTCAGCACGTATCATGTTACATATGTACGTGATTAATGGAGCCAGAAATTTATTGGACCTGGTAGATTTTTTTTTCTTCAGTTTGGGCACATTTTACCAAGAAGGTATGATAAGTTTGGGATGTGATGGAGCATTCGGCGCATTATCCTCCTTGCCCTGCACAGAAAAAAGTTGGCAGATGACCCACTGCGGTGCTTAGACAAGTACAAAACTGCAGTGACAGTGATCTGCACAGGGAAATAATTTCTGGGAAGGCCAAAATAAGTTGCCTTAGCTACTGACAGATTGCTGTGCAGGTGTGTGTGTATGTGTGTGTGGGAGGGAGGGAGGAGGATATTGGATGATCACTTGTCAACACTGAAACCTTTAACTGTTTGCTGGTTAGAATACGATTTAGTCAACAGCTTTCCTAGGCACACATTGGGGCAGTTTGCCCAATCTATGCCAGGGAAAACTTGACCTGGGACATGTAATCATGATCGGATTTATTTGCAGCTGTCATCAGAATTTTGTCCTAATGTAAGCGAAGACATTGCAGCAGCCCGCAATTTACATCATCCACCAATGTTTTTGTGTTGTTGTTGATAATTTGGGTGGGAAAGGGTGAAAGAAAACAGCACATGATACACACAGACCATCTGGCGTTAGAGTGCATAACGAGATTTTTTCATATCTTGTTTAGAGGCGAGATATAAAACAGCTGCAATTTATGCATGAGATTCTACAAGGTAATAAATCAGAGGGATACAGGCTGTAAAGCTGCTAAAGCATGTTGTTAATTGAGCTAGCGTTTTGTCATGTGGCAGTGAAGGGCTGTTGTTGGTATGGAATATGAACCCTCTACACGAGTTGATTGTTTCATGATAAATTTCTCCACGAAACAATATTTGATCTGAAGGGTTTCTGGTAAAGGGAAAAACCTCATAAGGCTGATATATGATGGGGGAAAAAAATGGCCAAACGTGTGGCGTAATATTTATGTCGAAAGAGTCAAATGTCCTGTGACACCTCTCCATGTCTATTCCTGTCACTGCCCACCTCTAAAATGTAAATTTTTATACAGAAACATTAAAAATATTTTTAGTACCTATGTTTGCCAGAGCATGTTCAGAAATATTATTGTTGAAAAAAGAAAAAAACAGAAAGTCACATCAGCCTGAGAGGAAATAGTAACGCGTGTCTTTGCTATCAGAACATGCTCTGAAGCGTGCCATGCCCAGACCTCTATGTCTGACAGATAGATGCGTAACATCATGTAATTTTGATCTATTTCTCTAAATGTTTATGAGCAAATGTAGCTGCAGCAATGAGAGCATTGTATATGACATGAGAAGTAGTAAGCCCAATGCCATTTATGGAGAGAATGTGTCGGAGAATAACCAATATAGACCCAAAACTCACTCCGTTCCCAATGTCAACACAGACAAATTGATTGCTCCAAGGAAGTGAAGATCCTCCCAGGCACTTGTTATGGCAAGTCAATAAATTGGGATTGTTGTTAAAACCAAGGTGGGGCCTCGGGTCTGAGGGGTGGTCCCACATTGTGTAACAGACGCAGAGTAATCCACTCCACAAGTGGACCACCTCTGTCAGTCCAGGCACTCTCAAGTTGGACAGAAATGTAAAGCAAGTAAGAAACGTACAATCAGCCCGTTTTGTTTTGCTTTTTTTTTTTTTTTTTGCCAATTGAAAAGCCGGCATGCATGTTGTAAAACCCATAACAGATACTTTTAGCCACAGAACTTGTCAAAAGGTTAATTAGCAAGACATTCATTTTTTAATTTTAGTTTGATATGAGGAGAAAAAAAGAAGACTTTTCAGAGTACAGGTATAAACTTTTTTGTGTGCACAAAAATTAGTAATTTTATGTTGCATGTTGAGAATTCCGCAGAGGGACAAAAAAGAAAAGAAAAGAAAAGAAAACATTCACATCTCAAGAATGTTGATCTCATGTTTGAGTGTAGAACTGAACTGCGCAAATTTTAGACCTCACGCATAAAACATCATTGTTTACAAAACTATATTATAGGGTTACCAACATACATGTACCAGTGTTATGAAATGCCTAGTTGCTGTTTCTATCACTAGGATTGCTCAACATGATTTCTTGGCACTTACGGATAAGTGGGACACATATGGGAGGGGCCAATCTTATAGCTTGTAGTTTGTGAAATGCACATGGAAACTAAATGACACAGGTATATATGTATCATTAACCCTTTCCCCAGCCAAAACCATTAGATGGTCAAATGCTGTCTGCCTTTTTATTTGTTTGTTTATTATTTAAACAGTAAACAAACACAAGTTGAATTAGAATATTAGTTGAGACCTATAACAATACCATGACCCAGGTCAAGGGCTTGTCCTCATATGTGTTAGGCACATATTGCCCAATGCATGTAAAGGTAAGCTGTTGATCAGTCGTAATTCAAGGGGGGAAGTGTTAATTTCCCACCAAAATCACTTGTCCCGCCACGAGGCAATGGCGAGACGCATCGGCCATGATGCAGGTGTCCTGATGGATACTCCAGCAGTTGCACTAGCATTTCAGGAAATTAAGAAGACTTGTTTTAAACGTCATGATCATTTCAAGCTGGGTGCATATTGAGAGAATATGGCTATCACTTTTCTGCAAAACCAAAAAAAAAAAAAAATTCCCAAGCTGTTACACGTGTGCAAGAGCAGTACATTTTGACCTGTTTGATACGAGGATGTGCCCACACATGAGGGTGCTTGCTAGCTGAGCCGTACAGGCCAGAGCAGCCATGCATCTAATATGAATGTGTCCTGTTGCAGCTGCAGACGTGGAACCAAAAACTTGAGCCACCGATCCGCTATTGAATTGATCTTTTCACGTTGTTTTCACCTTGATGTTTATTGAGCATAAGGAACATTGTGCAGTGTAAATGACAGAGGACATCTTTCGGCCAAACTCATCTGCGGAGTTAACTATTGGTTTGCTTGCTGAAGTGATTTGATAGCGTAAACTTAAGGAGAAAAAGGAATAAAATTGCACATGTGTATAGGGAAGAGTTGTGTGTGTATTTTGATATAAATTTGACAGTGGTTACCTATTGCTGTTGTTTGCATGTATACATTTGATAACAGTTGAAACTGTCTTTGTTATATCCATGGTTCATCTGGGAATTTTACTTTCCGTGCCCAAGTGTACTCTATTTTGCGAAAAGCAAGCACAAGTCTAGTTCATCAGGCCCTTGTAGCACAGGTTCACTCAGACCCTTCATTACAAGATGGTTTGTGACATTACATGGTGAGTACCTTGGCTGCAGTTAAAGCACTTTCCTGTTGCTTCTATTATACAAACAAGTGTGAAAGTGCCACATTCTCCATGTAGTTCAGTTTAAAAAAAAATAAAAAAAATACACACACAATCCAGCATGTCTGTGCCTGATAATAAAACTAGTCGCTGTCATGTCTGAAGCAATACTTTGATTTGATGAGCTATTATCACGTTTGATGTGCAACTTTAGAAATCAAATAGGCATATGAATGCATAAATGTGTCATCAGAGGAAGCCATCAAGCATATTTTTTGTAGCGCAAAATGTTTTAAATGTCCCGTTTTTCGGCTTTTTGCAATAAGATGGAGTACTGTGTTGACCCCATCATCATAAGCATTATAATGAGCAACCAATAGGATTAACTCATTCAATGTTAACTGCGACTAAAGTCAAAGTACTTAGGATGATCAGCTTTCAGTTAATACATATATTACAAAGATGCTAGACTCATATTCCTTGTGAAAAGATCTTTCATTGAAGTACCAGCATGCCTAGAGTTCCATAGAACAAAATAGTCCGGGTCAGCACCTTTTCCTCGGGAATGCGCCCAAAGTGGGTGGTGGAAAACTGTTGGCTCAGTGCAAATCGTGGCACTGGAAGAGTTAACTTCGTGGGACAATTGTTAATATTTCAGTTGTAATTTGGCAAGTGGGCAGCACAAACACTATACACAGGATACAGTTAAACCTGGATTAGGAGAAAAAAAGAAACTCGAGGAAATTGGTCTGCAAATGTGATCTCATGTAACAGATGATCTTTCATTCAAGGTGTGATAAAGTAACCAGATGACATTTTTTTTTTATGTGATAGGTGGTACTGCTGAGAGGTCTTTCAAGACAGACTATATAGCATCTGTGAAGCAGTTAAATATTCATAGCTAGTGGGGTATTGTGCTTTCTCAAAGTGCATAAATTCACCACAGAGTCTTGATTCCTGCCAATATTGCTCCGGTATGAAAAGTGTCCACGGGATCCGCGTGTGGAATTAAGCTGCAAAATGAAGATCTCAGCTCTGTGTGGGGTCTTAATTTGTAGGTTAATTCTGGGCTTTGAAACTGCCACATAATTTGTCTAGGGATTTTTACATGGTTAGATATGCTCAGGAGTCGGGGCCTACTGAAGCTAACTTGGCACATTGTGGACTTTGATGCCAGCATCTCCTGGGCAGGCGTTGTTCACCAATAATGTCCAGGGCTGTTTATCACCCAATGAAGAACTGAGTGCTTTGAGTGGCTGCTAAAGGACACAGACACAAGAGTCCATGTGTGGCTGAGTGGGCTTCAGCAGCGACTCATTGACCCTTGTTGAAGTGATTGAGGCATGACACTGGTGGGAGGCCTAAGGCTAAAACCCTTCCATTTTTCTGATTGGCTCTGCCTGTATGTTGACCTGTTTCTCCCACTGACTGGCTTTAAATACTCAAAATTTTGTCGTCGGTGTCAAATGTTTGACTAATTCAACAGTAATGAAAAACCATATGATTAAGAATTGTAGATGAGACCTGTGAAGATAATGTGCCCCAGGTCAACAGCTTTCCTGGGCATGGGTTGGGTGCTTAGCACATGATGCATATCCTAGAAAGATGTTGGATCAGTCTAATATTGGGAGGGGGTGTTGAGGATGTACCGAAGTTTATATACATTCTTCATAGAAGGAACTTTCATCGAAAGTTGTTCGTTCAAAGTTGATTTTTTGCCACTGTGGGTGTGGATGGGCAGCAAGGGCATGACCTGCCGGGCAATGCAAATCAAGATGACTTCAGACAAAGCATGTTGCCTTTGTCCCAGGTGAGGTGACCAAAAACCTGGTGACTAAAAGCTGACATCTACTTAGACCTGCTCATTGGGAGGGTGGTAGGGGTGTCAGGCCACCTTTCAGATCTTATTCTAATTAAAAATATTCTCTTGCAGAAATGATTAGAGCAACTCTTCAGAAATTGAATGCTTTTTACCCCATCAAAATCCATTCAGCAGTTTCGAAGATAATGGCCAGGTAAAGATGAAAAGTTAAGGGCATTTTTTAGAATGCTGTGAAGTCTACCTTATAATGGAATATAATGGAAAACTTGAGAACAGGATGACAGCACTACTCCCACTGGAATTTGACAGGCTGAGATGGTGTCAAAGGACTGAACTTCCATCATTGGTAATTTGACCCTGACTATCAAACCACTTATTTGTTTGCTTTGGTATCACACATGAGTATACTCTGTGCACGTTATAATAACATAGTAGTGACCTTGGTGTGTGACGTTGAGAATATTGGTCAAGATCACACACCAGGTGCCATTAATGTTAAATGCATGTAACTCAAATAATTTTTGCTCAATCTGTATAATGTTGGCATCAAACTTGGGGTTTTGTGAAGATTAGAATTTTCTTTTCATAATTAACATATGAACTCCAAAGGTCAAAGGTCAAGTTGTTTTTGGCAAGATAAATAGTTCTTGGCAATTCCCAAGCAGACCTTGAACAGTTGCATCTATTTTAGCAAAGTTGTCCTTTGATAATAAGCTTTATTGCAAGAAACAATGTTTGGCATTTACATGTGACCTTTAAACAATAAAAAGATCAAAGGTCAAGGTCATTTATGGAAGGGACGATTTCATCAACCCTTGAATCACCCATTATTCAACCAGTTTTCACCCAATTCTGATAAAGATCTCACCACAGGACATAACTCCCTTATACATGTGACCTCCAAAAGTCAAGGGTTAAGGTCATTTGTTCCCCCAAATTTTATTATTTCTTCAAATGTTCAGAACTTAAGCAATCTTCATCCGATTTCAACCATGTTGGGCTCATGTTGAAGATCTTGTCACAGAATATAATTCCCTAATCATCACCTCTGAAGGTCAAGGTCATTTGTTCTTAAGATGATTGTCTGTAATTCCTCAATTGTCCATAAGTGGAACATTTATTTATTTTATAGTGCCTGAGGATTTAGAATTGTGAGTCATGAGGTGGTTGACCAGGGCTTGTAAATTTTAGGAGAATGACTGATGATCCATGACAGCTGGCAAAGCAGTGTTTGCCAGGATCATAATGATCACCCATTCATGTGCAATCTCTGTTCCCTAACCCTTACCCCCTTGATTTACGACTGAATCAACAGGTTTCCTTGGCATGGGTTGGGCACTTAGTGTCCAACCCATGCCAAGGAAAGTGTTCACTAGGGGTGTGTTATCTTGATGGGTCTCATCCTCAATTATCAAATTGTTTTTCATTACTGTTAAAAATTAGTTCAAACCACACTGAAGCAGACGACATTTGACCACCAACCAGTTTTGACTAGTTTAAGAGAGGAAGGGTTGATAAATGAGGAGGCATCCTTTTGGTTTCAACTGGCAGGCTTTGTTTCTGCTTTCAAGTTATGAATGCTGGTGGTCTGTACTTGATGATGAACACAGTCTTCCATGGCACCAGACAAAGGAAATGTATTCTGTGACATAACTCCTGATCTTCTGAATTAATTTATGCCAAGAGACGGATGGAGTACACGAAAAGTCAATCTTCAGTGTCAGTGGGCATGAGAACATCCATATGTATGACAGGTACATGGAAAGTTGCAGACCAAAGACTTGTCACCTTGATGGACCTCTGATCTCATTCAGAGAGTGATGCTATATATTGTATTTCCTGTTTACTTCAAAGTTGCGCTCACTGGAAAAGTGTTTTGAAGGGGAAAGTGTCTGGGGAAGAGCCTAGGTGTATCAACATCCTGCACTGAGAAAAAAGGGGATTTTAACTCTTTCAGTGCCAATCATGTCTAAAGTTGATCTACTAAAGTAAGACTAGTCTGAATTATCCTTAGGATCTCAGATTCCCATTCCTCGTAAAAAGGCCTTTCATTCAAGTGCCAGTATGCCAATAGTTCCAGTGAGAATACCTCAGGTCAACAGCTTTTCTTGGTGCGCATTGCTCCCAATGTGCACCAGGAAAAGCTGTTGACTCAGACCAAAATTTGGCACTGAAAGGGTTAATGTTTTACAAAGAATATAAAGAAGAAACTAGAAAACAAATGTTTGCTTGGCAGCAAATCTAGATGTATGTGTGTGAAAATGTGGCATATTTTGATAGCGATAATGGATATGACTATATATAACACAAACATAAGCTTGCATGTATTTTTTTACTTTAAAAACCTCTAACTCTTTATCTGTAATAGTTTTGTAGATATTCGGCATTGAAATCTTGTGTGTTTGCCTAATTAACACAACATTGTTCATTGAATGTGCACATAGCGCAAATACATAAACTGAAATGAGAATTGCACCTCTATTTATAATAGTTTGAAAGGTATTGATCACTATTCAAAACTTCAGTTTTGTGTATTGGTCAAAATTAACACTTATTAATACCTTACAGTTTTCAGCAATAATGTTCATTGGAGAGCATTGGAATGGAACCTCTGTCTATGATAGCATTGAATATATTTGTCATCACTCAATGCTTTAATTTTGTGTATTTTCATAAATAGGCTTAGATTGACATGGTATAATTTTCAGTTTCTTTGGATGTGTTTCTAGCACAAATGTAATTTGAAGTTGGAATTACACCTTTATCTGTAATAGTTTTGAAGACATTCATTGGGAATCATCAGTTCAATTTTTGCGTAGGTCCAAAATTTCCATAAATTAAGTTCTGAGTTTTGCTCACTGTTCATTGGATCCACTATAGCACAAACATAAAACTTCAAGTTGGAACGGCACCATTGTCCATAATAGTTTTGAGGATGTTCATCATCATCATTCAACACTGCAGTTTTGTGTATTGGTCAAAAATTTTCATAAATGAAGATCTGAATTTTCAGTCACTGTTCAGCAGATGCACCCACAGCACAAACATGTAATAAAAGTTTGGAATCAGCTGGATCTCGATCTATCGTAGTATTGAAGAAATTCAATGTTATTCAACACTGCCATTTTGTGTATAGGCCGTAATTCGCAGGATTAAAATCTGTCAGTTTTCAGTCACTGTTCATTGGATGCACCCTGTCAAAAACATACACCATGAAGTTGGAATAGCAGATCTAGTTGTATTGCTTGCCTTTAGCTCACCTGACCAAAGGTAGCAGGACTTATACAATCCCTCATGCCTGTCCATCTGTCTGTAAACTTTTGTTTCTGAAGGTGGTACAGTCCCAAGTTTTCTACAAATATGTGTTGTGTGTGGAAGTTTGTTGTTGCATAATGTGGATGACTTTGACTTACTTTCTGAAGGTCATGAGGGGATGCATTTCAGGATATTTTTATGATGGTCATTGCATGTTAACTTACCAACATATATTTCCATATTGTAGAGTGTGCCTGATGAGCCCAACAGAGGGCGAAACGCGTCGCACAAGAAAACACTACAGCTAGCATGCCGGCTTTTCTGGCTTTGCCTCGTATTTCTTATATTTCCATATGCCATAAGCAGAAAATTATACAGACAAAAGTCTATGATGAATGCAGTCATGGTGGCATCTCTGGTGGTATTAATTGGAACTAATGTCATAGGGTGTCAAACCACATTAAGGGATCATGTACAAATAAAACCATTCCAAAATTCCAACAAACCGTCAGACAGGAGGGAGGGGGTCCAAGCTCCAAATTGGAATGTCCCCAACTTTTGGAAACATGCTATTGAGCATCGTCTCAAGTGTGTAGAAGGGTAAAAGCCACATCTAGAGAGGGTAAAAATTAAGCAGATAATGACAAAATTTCACATGTACACCGGTCGGTCAGTGCATGAACAGTTTTGTGCAACCAACGCTGTTTGACAGTTGAGTCATAAATTCGCCATCCTTGGTCCATAAATATCCCATGAATGCATGTGAAAGATTTAAAAAAAACTACAGTAATTCTGTTGTGGAGTGCTCTCAGTGCTGAACTATCTTCCTGTTCACTTCATCTTACTATTACAATGTTTTGCAGTCCACATAAAACCTGGTTCCGGTACCTTGAGGGAACAGGTGTCATTTGGGCATAAATAGTTGACAAAGTACTGCATTTTTCAGTCCGTATGAAGATAATGCCTTGTAAAGATATCAACTTTACTTGTTGAGATGTAGAATGTAACTTTTATGGCATGTTTTTAATACTTTGCTGGCTGAAAATCGACAAAACAATGCCAAAAATGCGGCAAAATTTCATTCATTTGATTGCCGTAACCTGTTGTCTTGGAGAACACATACCATGATTGTTTGAAAACATCTTGAAGCCCTGGATTTCCGCTAATCAGTTAGATGATTTCCTATAGGCTAAAAGTTACTTCGATGCCGTTAACAATTATTTATTCTAGAAAGATCATATTTCAAAGCTGTCAGTTGCTGTTTTAGTCACTTCTTTCTATTGGCTAACATTGATGTAATGCAGACCGTCATATGACTTTTCGAATAATTAACTCTGACGTTTGATCATGTGGGCTGATAGAAAAAGCAGTTTTCAACTTCCGGTTTATATTATAATATTATAATTACTGCTTCCTCCCATCTCCGTAATGGGAAGCATGATTGTCTATATGCAAAAGGACAGCAAAACTTGTCATTTCTGTATGACAAAAACAAAATTGCGACCTTTTCTTGATCAAATTAAGATGCGGGAAGTTCCTTTGAAAGGATTTGAAATGGTGACGAAAGTTATGGGATGAAATTAGCGGCTGGTTGCATGCTGGTGACAGTAAAACCATGCTTATGCAGTTGACATGTACAGACACAGTGGAAGATTTGTCTTTCCAAAAAATTCCAGTTTTGACACGACCAATCTTACCAGTAATTGCAAATAACTCATTAAATATGCATGATAATGAAATTTGAAGCACAGGAACTCCATCATATATAGCAACACTCATTCCCACCAGTGCTGGAACAAAATAAGGTCTCATCATTCTGGGGATGAATGGACCGCTTGTTTAGCAGCGATCAGCACTATGGTAGTAGGAGCTCTAATGATCACCGTGGTGTTGCCCGCGATTATAACAATTAAAAGTTTAAGAGTTTTAACCTTTTTTGTGCATGTCCACAATGATATAAGTACACTTATACTCCTCAGCGCCCAATTTCTATTGTTTTCAGCTGAGTCTAATTTTCATAGAGCTCCTCTCCTCCTAGGAGTCTAATTGAATTAGATCCGCTGAAGTGCAAGTGACTTTATGACGGGACTTTGCAATGGAACTTCGACAATTTTTGTCTACACTTTTTAAGGAAAAAAATATTTTGTCCCTGGCAGGGCTTGAACCAGGAATTCTGTGATCCACAGCTGAGCGTGCTGTCCATTACGCTAAACAGCTGAGACGATTCTACACTGATTTAACATAATATTTATTCCAGCGTGTCTATTGTTGACCAGCATTGAATAGGGTCAGGGAGCGTGACAGGTCAAGTGTCAAAGGTCGTTACATTATGTACTCTTACTTGTCACTTTTCTCTTCGAAATCAAGTCTTTTAACTTTGTTTCAAGTAGGAAATACTTTTATAATACCCATCTTTTGGAGTATAAGTATGTCAGACGCCTCGTAGAGTTTTCCAATTGAATTAGAAGACTCGCGCTGCGCGCTCGTCTTCTAATTCAATTGGAAAACTCTACTCGGCGTCTAACCTATACATGGTGCTGGTAGCAAAGGACAAAAAGAAGAGTGGCGAGTATAACACTCTGGTTTGGTATCTAAATGCCAGGAAATAGGTGATTTTGGACTAACGAGGAAGGTGGAGGTCAATTTAATTCCAATGGGTAATTTGAGTGTCGAATCGTTTTAATTGTATACGATCCCTAAAGTCATTATTGTCATAATAAACTGAGACAGAGGTACAAAATTTACTTAGGAAATGAGGGTCGCTTTTGTGTGTGTTGTGGCATAATGACATGTGTGATTGAAGCTGGCATTGTGGGCAGGGTACACACCAGTGGGCCTCGCCGGATGCCAGCTTCAATCACCTGTGTCATTATGCCATAACACACACAAAAGTGACATTTTCCCCATATTTTTTGTGCTCGATTACACCAAATTTAGAACATATAAATAACAGAAATAAACAGAAACTGATTTGCCCAGCATGTTCAAGAGGTGAGTTCCGGAAACCCAAGTGGAATGTGGGCGTGACACATGTTATGATCTGATAACACACCAGTCTCTCTCCTATACTTAAGTTATATTGAATGGAAATATACTAGAATATATGCATTACGCCAGTAGTCGAACTTCGTAAAATTGTAGGTAAACTTGACCTATTTTTTATGGTCATTAAGCACTTTAGTCAAAGTCATGTACACTAAATTCAGTATGTTAAAAAAGAATCAAGCTTATGATACCAAATGTACCACAAATGTGTATTGTGTGGAAATTTGATATTACACATTTTGAATGACCTTGAACTGCTTTCTCCGGGTCACAGAGGGATTTTATTTCAAGCAATGAAGTTTTTGTGATGGTCATCTTATTATACGTCAGCAGAGCATTAGCTTGTGGGCATCACGTTTTATTGGTACACTCTTAGAACCGTGTCATTCATGGAATCATTGATCATGATCAGTACATAGTTTTATGACATGTCACTCGTTTATTTTCTTCCGGCATTAAAATGTAACCGGGAAAAGATAAGTGTGGAGAAGGGTCAGAGAACAGGGCTCAAATACATGTATTCCTTTGTAATTTAGTCAGGCTTGGAAACAAACTTTTGCAGCAGCAAATATGCATTCTTGTGGAGAAAGTGTCCTCTAAGTGTATTTAAATGGTCGCTATGGGGCATTTGTTCATTTCATTTCCAGATGGTGTGATTATTGCATAATGTATGGCAACGTGAAGAGGGTCATGCTGTTTTGTATTGATCATCAGTAAAACTTGGCAACTGTACATGTCGTGCACAAGTTTCATAAATTTAATGATTGTCACCAACATCAGAGTTCTTTCTTAGGCCATATAAAAAAAATATTCCGGTTTATTGTCAGCACCTGCATGTTTTGTTTTTTTGTGCCACACCAAATTTTTAACATTTTTTTTTTTTGATTTGTAAATATTTACAAAGAAATCGCTGACACAGCTTCATTTAATGCCTTGAATGGTCAGGGCCTCTAGCGCCGATCAAGAGAACTATATTACAACATTCTTGTGACATTCTGAATAAAGAAAAATGACCTGTGTGGGCAATGAGGATTTGCAGAAAGCTTTAACACAGTAAATCATTTGGAAAGAAGGGAAGGGGTAAAAAAAAAAAAAAAAACACACAAAAAACACAAACCCCTCCATCATCACTTTTTGGAAAACCACTGATGGTAAACCTTGACTTTTTTTTGATGTGGCCTTGTGTCCTGTTTTTCATTTTGTATGTAGCATCAGTGTGGTTGTGTCTCCTGTATGTTAAAAAAATGTGAAAATAAGGAAAGCTTATGGGTGCTGTGTAACAAGCCCTTGATACATAGATCCAACCTTGTTGTCATGTTTGACAGCCTGTTTTTGGCTGTTTATATGCAAGTGGACTATATTTTCCTTTAAGTTGATGCAGTGTCCAGTCAACGAAACAAAAGATAGTCTCTGGCAAGCACAATCAAACCACATTGATTTACAGTGTGACATAAATATCCACAAACAGTGATGTGTTTGTACAGCTTCAAAGGCACCAGTGTGTGGTTTTGAAGTTCTTTTGCTATTTAAAGATTTCTTTGTTAGCAAAAAAATATATAGGCCTAACTGATATCCATTCTGAGATAATTTAACACTTTAAACAGCTGTGTACACATGTCATCCATATGTATAGGCAATGAGCAACAAAATAAATGTAAACCTACTTAACTTCAATGTGATAATTTTTGGCCTTCAAAGACTTGTTTTGTGTATTTTGATGCGTTTAATGGTCTTTAGTCTTGTTTGAAAGGAAGTTAATTTTGTTTGAGAGTACAGGAAAACCTGCTTGAAGTTTGTTGTCTGTCACACACTTCGGAGACATTAATAGTTTTAAAAAGTAGGAAGAAAAGTTTGCCCAATGGGTGGTCTCTCAAGCCAGGGACTACCATACATGGTCACCAGGAGTGGACCTTCAAATTTAACAGTATTTCAGTTTTTGACTATTTACATATATATACAGCACACACACATGTAACTGAGAGACGCTACCTGTTTGAATAAATGTATAAATTAGCAACCAGGAAAGACGACCAGCCTTTTCAGCCATACATTTGTGACCTGTTAAGTCAACCGTCTGGACCTAAACACCACGAGCCAGTGCACTGGATTGAAATATGTGGGGTTAAAAGACAGGTCTCACAGGCGTTTTATCCATATTAGAGCCAAAAGGATAGATTGCCAGTTTTTTTGTTTTGTTTTTTATTCCATTTATTGGGTTTTACATAAGAGTTGATAGTAATCATGTGTGTTTTCTTTATTTTTCAGTACACCGGGCCAGAAACCTGATTCCCAAGGGTAAAGGAGGTGAGTGGTGACTGTGCCTAGACTGGTCTAACATGCTTGTGCTAAGTCTCCTTGATTATCAGTTTCAATTTATGTAGGCAAAAAGGGAATCTATCTTACAGGCAAGAGTTTTTCTGTGTGAATATATATATATATATATATATATATATATATATATATATATATATACGTGTATTGATGCAAGCAGGGTTCTGGGGCTTATGGTTCATTATGTTCATAAATACTTGCTTAAAATTAGAAGTGGTGGTGCACCATGAGTTTGTGTTGGTCCATTAAGGTAAGCTACATTGGAGTCTATATGAACACCACAAAAAAAAAAAAAAAAAAAAGAAAGCAAAAAAAGAGGAAGAAAAAAGAAAAACAGCAAGGGACAATTGCAGAATTTTTGTGAACTTTACTATAGGAGAATTTGCTGTTAAACACACAGAGATGTCCATCAAACTTACGTGTCACAAAGGCAAATACAGGGAAGCATGAAAAAAATCTCTCATACTTGTACTATTTTTTTTGTTTAAAAAAATGTATATTTCAATATTATATATTTATTTAAAAAAGATAAAATGTACTTCCAGAAAACTTGTACTTCATTTAAGAAATTTTCTGAATATAGTATGCAGTACTCTCGAACAGTGAAGTATTGTTGTACAAGAGTATCGTGCATTCTGTTATGTACAGTGGTGTATCTTGGCCCACCAAAGTTGGTGGCAAACTAGTTCCTCAAACCTGATGGTCCATTGTCCATCAGCTTTCCTTGGCATGGGCTGAGCACTTTAGCGCCCAATCTATGCCAAGGAAAGCTGTTGGCATAGTCTTAATTCAAGGGGGAAAGGGATAAGTGACTTTGGGGTAAGGTTTATCACCCTCAGTTTGTAACGCGAACTCAAAATAACCATGGTGTGATGTTCTGGGTCATCAAAAAACTGTTACTGATCTTGAGAACCTTAAAGTGTGGATAGCTTCTTAAGAAAAAAAAATGAAGAGTAACTATATGTTTGTAGTTCAGTTTACTTTGCATAGCAGCTTATCTGTGAACATGGTAGAGGTTACTGAATAAGACGGTTCCAAAACTGCTATCCTGGCCGGGCTGATCTCTCTGATGTGATCTCAATTGTTTGAATATGAAAGCACCTAAAGTTCATCCAAAAGCATTACTTGTCCATGTGTTACATACATGCATGTGTGTGTACACACACACACACACACACACACACACACACACACACAGGTGTGCTCCCTAGGGACGTATATACGTGCATATGCAAGTACATACGTACATCCATACATCTACACACACATGGTACATACATACATGTGTGTGTTACTAATGAGTAAAATCTACAGACTGCGTTTCTGCACTTTCATATCACGCAGGAGAACAAGACTTGTGTGATTTATTGTGTTCTTCATGTCTTGTGAACCGAGCAACTCAAGTGGAGGAATTGTTCACCAAAATCATGGTGAAGTTAATATATATGTACAGTAAAATCTCCCTATGCCGAACACCCTTGGGACCGGAAAAAAGTGTTTGGTATAGTGAGGTGTTCAGTACAGGGAGGTTTGCTTACATTGGAAGTATATATTTGGGACCGAGAAATGGTGTTCAGCATAGAGAGGTGTTCGGTATACAGAGGTGTTCAGTTAGAGAGGTTTTTACTGTATATATACACATACATAAACATGTATACATATAAATATATATGTATATACATATACATGTACATATATATACACACATATATATATGTATGTATGTATGTATGTGTGTCTATGTATGTATGTATGTATGTATGTATGTATGTATGTATATACTGTAAATTGCTTTAATTTCGCTATATTCTTATTTTCGCTTATTTCGCTGATGGTACAAAACCGTGAAAATAAAAACACAGTGAAATAGTATTTTAACACTGTTTGAATAGGAATTATGTCCAAAATAGTGAAATTAAAAATACAGTGAAATTTCAAAAAATAGAAAAACCGTGAAAATTTAAACACCCGAAAATAAAGCAATTTACAGTATGTATGTATGTAATGATTTTCAGGTACAAACGATGCATTTGTGACCATCCAGCTGGGTAAAGAGAAGTACCAAACGTCTGTGAAGGAAAGAGCAGAGAACCCGGAGTGGCATGAGGAATGTGACCTGTGAGTACACGTCTGACGGTGGTGGGACTGAGACTAACAGGAACTGTGAATGTACACAGTGACATCTGGGCTTTTACAGCCACTCATTGGAGACTGTCTGCATGCACAGAGTCCATTTTATTGCACATCAAATTGAGCTGTAACTCGTTCTGGACGGCTGGTGAACATCATTACAATTAAAAGTTAATATCATGTCACTGTGACTGGTTTGCATTCAGTCAGTCGGGGCATCTCTATACACAATCTATAAAAGTGCATACAGTCACCATGGTTACTTTCAGTTTCCATTACCGTACAGTGCATGATAACTTTGTTGAGTTACTGAAATACATACCAGTTGCTCGTCAAGAATGTGTCTGATTGCTGAGAGGGATACCAATAATTTGTCAAGAGGCTCTGTAAATTGGGGAGACAGATACCAGTATCGACAGTAACTTTATGAATTACCAGTATATATACAGTAATTCAGGAAGACTCTTTGTGAATTACTGAAATAGATACCAATTGTTCATCAAAGAGTGTACAAAGTGGCCTTGCTGATACTAAAACTGGTGTTCTGTTGCACAAAGGAGTTAGTAAATGGCCCTCCTCAAATGCAGTCTGTGTAATGTGATTTTGATTGAATTTTTGTGTATTAGTAAAAGGCCTTTGTCAAATGCAGACTTCCCTGTGATGTGATTTTGATGGCAATTATTTCACATGATGTTGAAGCTTTCTGTCGTTGCCTTGACAACCAGGTGGTGAAGAATTAGGAGGGACTGATTCACGTTATCGGCCTGTAACCATGTGTGGCCACCAACCAGTCCTGTAACTGCTGGCACACAGAGTGTGCGCGCAGGTCCCAGGATGTCCTTAACCCTTTTACTGCTCAAAATTAAACTGAACCAGCAACTTTTGTTGGAACCCTTTTGCCACTCAAAAACAAAACCGAGCCAGCAACGCATGCTGGAGAGTTCAGGGCATAAAATGAACAAAGGTTGATGCTTTGCACAGCAGTTCCCACTAGGATAGATTTTTGGTCGACAGAAACTGAAACCAAAGGAGTTAAATACTGGCCAGCAGACTGGTGTCTGCCTACTCACAGACAATCAGAGATATGATAGAGTTAACATGGCCAGGCTTGTGCAATCTGAGCTATGCAGCCCAACATATGTGGTCACTGACTTACCTAATGTCATTAAGGTATAGGTCAGGTAATATTCAGCTCCATCTGTCATGGTCTTGCTGAGTAATTAGTCTGCTTTTATGTGACTAATTGTTCTGGGTCAAAATAGCCGCATCTCCCCATGTGGTACTATTAACATGGCAAATAGAAAACGGCAACATAGCTGGATTATGGATGTCTATGATGTGAATGCGTGGTGTATACAGTGTCTGCCTTGAAAGTATGTGAATCATGTGATCACGTAATGGGCAGCCCAGCCCTTGTTTATCTGATCTGTAATGTATGTATATAAAACTGGCCAGTAATTAATACATTCAAAATTGTTGGTGTACATTCTGATAGAGTTACAGTAACAAGCAACTTGTTACAAGTAAGCTGAAGGAATAACTGCTCAGAGCTGAAAAGGATCATTATCTGTTGCTTTTTTCATCAAGTGATAATTTGTAAATATGTCGAGTTATGCCAATGCAGGAGTACAGTATACTTGTGCACAAACATGATATCGTTTACATTGTTATTAATACACCTTTTTTTTTTTTTTACCAAGATGTCATTGATTCTTACAAATGAGTACTTGACAATCTAGACATGTACATCCATCTGCAGTGATCAGAGTCTCCCTGGGATCATGTCACCCTTGTCTTCTGCCACCACCAGCTTGTCCCCTCCTGCAGTATCATCTTACCAGTTGATGTGCTCCTCTGTACCAGAGCTCTTTTAACTCATTCCATACCAGTCCCTGATTTTTCCCCCATATGTTTACCTAGATTTAAGACTACAATTGCATATTTAAATTCTTCATGAAAAGAGCTTTCATTCAAGTACCAACATGCCTATAGTCTTTAGTCAGTGGTTCTGGCACTGCCTGGCAAGTCATGCTGCAGCTGCCCTTGTGGCAGCTGCAGCATGACTTGCCAGGCAGTGCCAGAACCACTGACCAATGCCTGTCACCATAGTATGGAATGAGTGTAAAAGATGGGTTTAGTTGTGATGGAAGACCTTGCAGAGGGGACCCTAATCTTGTGTCACCAACTGTTCTGTTGAGGCATATTTGGCCACACGCCATGGACATAAAACATTGTAAGCACAGTTGTTGGCCAGTGGTCCAGCTTGGTAGTGGACCAGTCCAAAGACAACTTTACTGTACCTTACATGGCCTACTGCTCAGGTCAGGTCCACGTCCAAATGCCTGGAGTTACAGGTCAAGGAAGTTATCTTTTTGGAACAGATGTCTCCATAAATGTTGTGCAAATATATACATGTATATATGTATATTATGCATTGTTGAATGAAAAAAAAAAAAAACATATATCTTAACCTTGATTTTTTCATGTTATATTGGAGTTGTCATTCTTGGGAGAAACTTGCATTGTTTGAGTTTTTTGTCAGATTTGCATACACTTCAGTGGAAATTTGAGGTCATTCAGGTTGTTAACAGACTTAAGCATGCTAGTTTACCGAGATTCAAAGATGCTATTGATCCCACATTGTGCCCTCATCATTTGCTAGTGAAAGGAGTCCATGGTTTCAAACTACCTCAGTTTTATGGGATGTCTCCCAAATGGTCTTGTTTTTGGAGAAGGCATAAAAAGTGTTGGATCACTAGGACCTCTGGAGATGAAATTGGTAACTAAAATAGCATGCACGTAAACCTTGCGGCCCAAAATCTATGGACCAGAGCAGGAGTGCCGAGATCTGTGATTTATCAAATGGAGATAGAGTTAAATGGTGCAGGTGGTCTTGATGCACCATGACATGCTCTTTTCGAACAGGTTGGCCTTCAAGTACACATACATGTAGTTTATGTTATTGTGTATAATGCAGGGCTCTTTCAAAGCTTGCATGCAGTGAAGAAACTGGTTCTGAGACAGAACCAAAGGCCACATATATCCAAAAAAAAAAAAAAAAAAGAAGCCACATATATCATGGTCCTCTGCGTTGTCAAAGGTATTAGTGGTCTGTGCTATGGTACTTAAGTTAATCCTATCAGGCATTCAGAGACTGGTCTATGCTTGTGTGTGAGCATGGTAAGAAAGAAAGTTGCATCGGGATACAGGCAGTGGCTATTTTTCTTTTTCGATGAAAGAATGGAGTGTGAAATGAGGAATGGAAGAACTACATGTAGAGCATAACAAATATACATCGAGACCTTTGGGGGAATTATATCCAGTTGCATTTGGTAATTCTATTTTTTTTATTCCAATAAATGCTGCTGTCTCTAACTTCGGTGAATAAAAAAAGGGACATCAGCATTCCATAACACAATAGTGATAAATCTGTAGAAGTAGGTGCATGGCAACCCCCCCCCCCCAAAAAAAACAAAACAAACAAACCGCCAAAGCCTTCATTGGAAGCCCAGTAAAACACAGTCTACCAGACTCAGCACTATGCTGTGTGGACCTGTATGGCCTTTTAACCTATTCCCCCTTAAACTGGTCAATGGTCAAGCTGGTTATCAAATGTCGCCTGCCTCGATGTTTTGGACCAATTTCAACTGGAATGAAAAATAAGTCTGGAGAAAATTGTGGATGAGACCTATCAAGATAAGGCCAAAAAAGAAAGTCTTTGTTTGGGGTTTCCCTACCGACCCTTGCCCAAACCCCCCTACCCTAAAACTTTTTATTGATTTAAAAAAAAAAAAATCTAGGCAGATTTTCTTCATGAAATGCACAATTTATCCATTTTAAGTCACTTTTCTTCTGTTTTTAGAGCAAAAATTTAAAGGAAAAAAAAAAAAGCCTACCTACCTACCCTATTTATTTTTGGCATGTAACCTCAAACACACTATTTATTTTCTTTGGCCTAACATGCCCCCAGGTCAGCAGCCTTGTTGGTGTGGGTTGGGTGCTCATTTCCCAACCCACACCCAGGAAAACTGTTGGCTAAGTCTTAATTCAAGGGGGCAAAGGGTTAATCTATCTATTACTGTGATAGCGGCAGCCATTAATGGCATGCTGTGTTTCTGTTTGTTATTGCAGACCCATTCCAGACAGCCCCTCGGCAGTGCACCTCAACCTCTACCACAGGAACTTCATCGGCCTGGATGACTTCCTGGGACACATCTCACTGCCAGTGGATGAATTCCAAATTTACGAAAGACCCAGGAGCAAGTGAGAACTGCACTAACACACCCTTTTACTATTACTTTTACACGTATACAATGTACATGGTTTTGATAGATCACCTGGAAGTAGTGCTGATTATTCAGTCTGACGTCTTTCAGACCTTGAAAAAACGTTTCTCATAGCAGAGTAAACAATTATCTTAACTCAGAAATGTAATAATTTTAAGCAGATTCTTGTGTGTTGTTTGATTACATAGTGTGTTAGATATAGCCCACAATGGGTGCAGTGTCCAAGAAAGCTGTGACAGATACCCAAGATAAGTTATGAAAACAACAGATTCGGATGTATATTGAATGTAATTACACAAGTCAAGTCTGTAATTTGTGCCAGTGATTACAAGGTACATGTAATACATTGTGGCATGGCGGGACAGACAGTGGATGGACCTAGTATGACTTAATGCATAATATTGAACAGTAAATCTTAACCTCCCCATTAGATCTCCCAATAGAAACCAGAATGATGTCAGTACTATAGCTTATTTTATAGATTTAGTCCATAAGTGCAGTTATCATTTTGTAGTCAGGATGCACTATGGTTCATTTGTACGATCCTTTCACAGCACATGTGGACTTGAGCCGTGGTTGTGATCTGTTCCAATATCTACTGCATTGGACAAATTTTCTCAGGGAGCTTCTAGACGTCATATTTTTGTACAGTTTGTTTTGGCTTTAAAGCTAAACTGTCTCAGAAAGGTGTGTAAAAGATCTTTCTCTCTCATTGCAGATGGTATCCACTCAAGTCTAAACCAGGGAAGAAAAATGACCACAAGTACCGGGGTGAGATTGAGGTCAAGGTAACCTTCATTGTGCAAAGTAAATCTGGCAGTCAGACAAGTCTCAGCAAGAAAATCAAGAGGACGCCCTCCATAAAAGCAGTGGCCAATGCTGTTGGTAAGTTGGGCAGGCTACTAAAAAGGTTTATTTAATGTTTTTTTTTTTTTTTGTCAGGCCTTTATCATCTTCAGCTGACTTGTCAGTTACTAAGCTCAGGTTATGTGGTGGGTATTTATGCTCATTTTTTGGCGAGATCTATTTAAAAAAAAAAAAATCCAAAATTACTTGGCCGATTGCTTCAAAATTGGACAGGAACACTTCTAGGTACCACTAGACCAGGGTGTCAAGGTCAGCTGAGCATAGGCTGTTCATGCAGCCCTCTTGTTATTATCCCTTGCCCACGAAGTGGGGGAGGGGATATGGTAATGGGCACCGTCCGTGTGTCCGTCCGTCCTTCCGTCCGTCCGGAACAAATTTTGTCCGGCCTATATCTTGTACATTATTAATGGTACCTCTTCAAATTTTTTATGGTGGGTAGACCTTAGGTAGTAGGTGTGCATAGGCATTGTTTTGTGTGGCTAATTACTTGCATTAATTAATTAATTAACAAAGTTCATTAAGCAAGACAAATTTTGTCCTGGCCATATCTTCTAAACTATTAATGGTAGCCCTTTGAATTTTTTATGGTGGGTAGACCTTAGGTAGTAGGTGTGCATAGGCATTGTTTTCTGTGGCTATTTACTTCCATTAATTAATTAATTAACAAAGTTCGTTAAGCAAGCTCAAGATTTGTCCGGGCCATATTTTCTAAACTATTAATACCAACCCTTTGAAATTTTTATGGCTAATAGACCTTAGGTAGTAGGTGTGCATAGGCACTGTTTTGCGTGGTTATTACTTTCATTGATTAATGGATTAATAAAGTTCATTTAGCAAGCTCAAGATACAGTACAATTTTGTGTGAAGCATAACTTTGCAAGTATGAGTGGTAACCCTTTAAGATTTTCAGGGTTGGTAGACCAGAAGTAGGAGGTGTGCATAGGCATAAATTTATGCGGCTAATTACTTTCTTTTATTTGTTTATTAATTAACTTGCTTTTCTTTTGTATTTTTTTTTTTTTTTTTTGCAGATAACCAAGAACTCCATGATCCTTTTCAAGTAAACTTGTTTCTTTCTCATTTCAGCCAACTTTATTTTAAGTCCTACATGTTAAGGAACATGTGAATAGCAAACAAACCCCTTCTGCACTGGTTCACCCTCAAAAGGAGGGGATGTTCAGTGGCTACTTGTTAAAAGGGGGACACATAATGCATTTAAAGGCTCTCTGTATTTATTTCCATATTGCCACCAACAGAAACCTTTCGCATTTTACAAACTATAATATACCAATGTACATCATGTGTATTTACCACCATGATTACTGTGGGCGGGGGATATGGCTAGCGTCAGCGGCTACTTGTTATTTATTTGTTCTTTTTTTTGGGGGGGGGGTGTTTTTTTGTTTTTGTTTTGTTTTGTTTTTGTTTTTGTTTTTTGTTTTTTTGGAAAAAAACTGAGTTGATGATGTCACTTCTGTTATCATGTGCCACCTTGCCTGGAGGACCTCTTGCATAGACTGAATTTTGTTAATAAAAATATTTTTTAGTTCAGCAGGTATGGTGCTGCTTGTGTCAAATGCAATATGAATGTGTTATGTGCTTCATAATTTTGTAAAAGATAAACCCCCCCCCCAAAAAAAAACTAATCTTAAACTGGTCCCTGTCTTGATACTGGACTCCAAAGGAGAGACCACCTGCCTTGAAAGACCACATTTTCGGGATATGTTGTTAAGTACTCTCTTTTCATCTTATTTATACCTCCAAGGAAAGGCCACCTGTTTTGAGAAACGGCAATTTGGTCATCCCAAGAGGTGGCCCTTCAAGCCAAGTGTCACTGTATAGTAAGTAAACACCAGAACTATGTCTCTGTTTTTACACAGGTGAGAAGTTAAAGCTGCCAAACAGAAGTAAGTCTTTCCGAACAGACAGCAAGACAGACCTGTACCAGAAGAAACCACCGTCAGCATTTGTAGAGCCGCTGGTCAATGCGCATGTAAGTGGCATGAAAGAAGCACATTAAGTATTAAAACTTTTGTAATAATAGTAATATGGTGCCCTCATGGTGTTTACACACTCTAAAGCTGCCCAGAAAGTGGCCAATACGCGGAGGCCATGCACAGGCAAGTACAATGTGGATATTATTTCTCTCTGTTTGATGTTGTTGTCGTGATTCCTTTGTTAGTTCATGCTGTATATTACTTCTGTAGCAGGTCAACACTGGAAAAAGTTGCACATTTGTTGGGAAATTTTACTTCTGGAATAATTATTATTTACATGTTGGGTTGCACAAAAAAGTTTTAAGAATGACATCTTCACCTGCCGGCTTGCCATCAGTAATGTCAGTAGCTTTCTTATGACTTTGCCTGATGGACTACAAATATGCGAAGAACAGGCAGGTTGTTCACTGATTACATTAGAGAATGGTCTCGTCTGTATTATGCATTATCACCTGTGTTTTGCATGGAATAAGTTCGCATGCGTTGCATTTTCTTGTAGCATTCTTCATCCAACAGCGTGTTTTACACATCTGTACAACCGGAGGAAGACGATTCTCTGCGGCACAAGCCGTTTGCCAGAAGTGTAGGTTTGAGCAGTCGCAACATTTTCGCCTTTCTTTATATTAGCTATGAAGCAGCTGGGCTTTGGTACACTTGCTTTTGGGGTAGGATTAAGTTCGTGTACACAGCGCTGGGTGTAGGGAATCATGGAAGTTATAAGTAGCTGTACATAGGCTCTGGGTGTATAATATAGCTGGGAGTTCAACAGGGGTGGAGGACTTCAGACATAAATAATTGGCGGCTGCTCTTAGGCAGTCTGTGCTTTTATCGTAAAAAGTTCACCGCACCAGATGGAAGCTTCTTTAAAGTGAAACAAGTCCCAGGAAGTACTGTACATATTTACATTGCAATATAAAATTCTTGCTCCCAATGACAAAATTCGTAGTGTTGATGACAGGAGGTAGGAGGAACAGTTATGGCTGCTAGTTCTCGTAATTGTGTTCCTATTTTCTCTTTGTTTAGTATTTACAATTCTTTGGAAAGTATTTTTGTAAATTGGCTGTGATCAAGTCGGAGAGCAAAATGTTTATACATGTACAGGAAGAGCAGAAAACATAACACAAATTGTGTATGTACACTGCAATATGTGGCAGAACATTTCTTAACCAAACATATATTAAAAAGGATTAGTTTGTCCCAGAGTATTAACAACTACCTTGGCCTTGGACTGGATACAGTGGTCAACGGTGATATGTCAAAAGAAAAAAAAGAAAAAAAAGAAAAAAAAAACATCTTTCCAATGAATGGGTCATAAAAGATGTAAATTAGAGCGTGTTTCCTGTGCTCAAATACTTGTCAGAGTTTCATGGATAATCTGTCTTTAAATTCACTGTATGAGTCCATTGAAATGTGTTGGGCAGTCCACACAAAGCAGTATGTATTGGGTATACATGTACCAATCCTAGATACCAACATTTTAATGTACTTGTGATTTACCTGAATACACGCGTGAACTGCACAATCCTTGATAGAACTATTTTACATTTTAATCTTGACATATCTAAACGTACTTTGATTGAGGTTGTAACCATGTCTCGTACAAAATACCTCAGTATAATGACTGCATGTTGACTGTAAACATGAGGCAATGCCTCACTTGCATTGTTTACAAAACAGTATTATTATGGTTCTAATGGGGTTGATAAAACACTGTACAGAAGAAGGGTTGAAGGAAGAGTCATTTGTCACGGGGGATATGTAGGCTGTTTGAAAAGGGAAGGATGCATGACAACTTATAGTGGGGTTTTGTGGAAAATATTTGGGTGAAGGGTTAGACCAAGGAACTAATTAGTTCAAAAGTAGTGTATTTGAATCAATTTGCCATCTGAGAATGACTGAACTTGTTTTTAACTGTCCTGTTGCAACAGTTTTACATGGCGATTTACAGAGTAACTACAATTTTTAAACTAAAATTTAGTGTACATTGTAGACTAGTTCCTAATGCACCCATAGCCTGGATCAGCAGTTTTCTTTTGATATTTTTGGTCTTTCAACTCGTAACCGAAAAATGTCAAAAGAAACTTGTCTTCCCAACTAGATAAGGGTCAGGTGGGACAGTGAGTCTAATCAAGATAGACCTTCAAACTTAAGGAATCGCTTGTATCACATATCTGTAGTTGGGGACCTCCAGATTAGCACCACTCATAACATGAGTCGTCACGACTGTAGAGCACAGACATAGAGCCATGTTTGTGATTAGGTGGTTTATAACCTTTATTGCTGCCATACTTATCTTCTGTTTAAATCTTCATTTTGCACTCAAGTTCTGTTGTCTCATTTTAATTTCTTTAACAAACTTACATTGTATTCTTACTGGACTTGGGTAATTTTCATGTAATGTCTTGGTTCAGGGTATTTACTGTCACTGTAAGTCTTATTTTCATAGATATTCGTCTGCATTCCGAGCTTAACCACATGGACGAGGGGCTAATTTTACTAACTTGTTCTTCGTTTCACCCCAGACTGTTGACCTGGTGCCAGACAGTCCAAAAGCCCAGGAAGATCGACAATATTGCAGGTCTGCAGAAAATATTCACTGTGTCACAGAGAGTCCCAGCCCCAAACGCTCTTTTCTGGGTGGTGCCAAGCCAATGAGAAAGGTGGTTGCACCAACAGAAAAACCAGAAGGTGGGGAAGAACAAGAACAACCCGAAGATTCAAAATCACTGGATTCGAAATCAGTGCAGGAAGACAATGATTCCATAAGCTATGATGACAATGACATTTTAGAAGGCCTTATGGAGTATGATGAGGCTGAAATGGGGGATACAAAACCCACGGCAGTGGGCGCCCAGGGTTCCTGTGTGCCTGGTTTAAAAGTTGAGGATGTTGATGAAGTAAGATACAATGAAAGGTCAGTAGACACCCACAGTGTGGAATCCAATCAAATCCATTACAATGAAAGATCTCCAGATGAAGAAATTGTAACAAGTAAAAAGTATGCTAGCATTCCAATCAGGCACTCGACCAAATATAATGAGCGGCTGATAGATGGTACATGCTTGAAAAATGGTCCCTCTTTAAAATCTCCAGTTGTTTTGCCGGATCCCAGTGCTCAATATGAAGAGAGATGTGTGGATGATTTAGACTTTGTTCTCTCTGGAAGAACAGAACAACAGGTTTTTCGCAGATCAAACCGAGTCATCCGACGATCTAAGAACAAGTCCAAAAACCGTCTCAAGTATTCAGCTTTGCAAAAGAGTGTAAAATTGAAAGCAGAGGAAGAAAAGCCATCAGATGGCTCAAATATTGACTGGAAGCCACCACTAGGCCCCAGACGGGTACAGGAAGGAAGTAATCCACTGGTGGCACCAGCGCGTGGAATTCCCACACTGCTTGATCTTGCACAGGGAGCAGAGAAAATCACACCCATCTTCACACAGCGAACACCAGAGGGTGCTGAACTTACACTGCACCCGCGGATGCAAGAAACAGATGACACCACCTGCAAGAGAACTGCTCCAGATGGGTTCACAGCCAAAAAGCCACCCAGAGCACAGAGAATGACCAGTAACAGGAAATTGGTCAAGCTCAACAAAATGCAGACAGAGGAGACTAAGCCAGGGTTCTCAGGATCAGAAACGGAGATGGAAGTTTTGGATGAAGTATCAGCACCTCAGGAAAACCAACCCAGTGATGAATCCCGTGAAAACAACCGGGGAGGGAAGTTGGAAGAAACAGCTGAACCTCCAGAAGAATTGGAGACCATGATGGAACACATTGTGGAAGAGATGGAAACACAGGTTGATGTTATGCAGCCAGAGGTTGAGGAACGTGATGTTGTTGCTTCACCAGAGATTGAAAAAGAGGATGATGCTGTGTCGCCAGAGGTTGAGGGTAGACTTCTGGTAGTTGTGGCGAGAGAATCAAACAATAATGATTGTGGATCTCCAGATATACAGGACAAAGATACAACAGAGCAAACGCATAATATGGGAGGACATTTATGGATGGATGAATATGTCTCAACATGCGAAACGTCCATGCCAGAAGAATCACTGTCAGATGACACTCCTGAAGAATGGATACAAGCACCTGCTGACATTCATGTGGAAAAATCTGAGCTTTCAAAGAATACCATAGGGGCTTCAGAAAGTGGACTTGCTGGTGAAATATCTGAGCAGATGAGTAAACCTACATCAACAAATGAAATCAGTATTAAATCTTTTTTTGAGAAAGAAAAAGTAAAACGAGCGTATTCTCTTAATGAGGGCGACTTGTCGACAAATCACAAAGAAAAGTCAGGAATGAAAAGTCTATTTGCAAGGCTCAGGGCAAGAAGTGCCAGCAAATCAGAAAATGCCGACAGGATAATTGAGGAAGCATGTCGGGAGGCTGTTACTCCTAAAATTAGTAGGAAAAAGAAGATCACAAAGAATGGAAATGACAAAGTGCAAGGAACATCCAGTGTATCACCCCTGGATACCCAAACGTCCACTGCGAGGGAACACGACAACGAAACTGATGTGACAGAGATGCATGATCAGAACAAAATAGCCAAAGAGGAACATGAGCAGGTGATGGGGAAGGTAGGGGGCAGAGACATGTCACCAGAAAGGAGTCCGGTGGTACAGATGTCCTCTGTAGGGGAGAATATGAACATTTTACCTTTGTCAGACACTACACATACCATTACTAGCACCCAGAATGCAGGTCAGACTCATACCAGTGACACGGATGAATTGGCCATACAGACCAAACAAGCGTCAGAGGAGGATCCCAAATCTGCTGTGGATCTTGCAGAGCGCCAAAAGAACACTGATTCAAAGAAAAAGTCAGATATGAAAAAGAAGGTCAAGTTGGGACGGTCGTACTCGCTAAATGAAGGAGATAGTGCATCACACTTATCTCAAGATAAAAAACGGAAGCATCCAAAGAAAAGTATATTTGCCAGGTTCAGGAGAAGTAAAAGTGCTGAGAAACGGGATATAAAGGAAGAAGCAGAGGATGTAGATAAAGTAGGTTCTGTTGAATCCATGGAAACGCAGACCAATGACATACATCCATTGTCCACCAGGCAGTGGAGTTCCAGCACACCTGAAATAAAAGAAAGTCTTTTGAAGACAGCCTCAGCTGATGATATCACAAGCATGACTGAAATACCAGTGATGGCCAGGGGAACTGCATCATTGAAAGATGTTTCAAGCGCACCCGAGAGAGATCATAGCCTCGCTGCAGTGTCCGCTGATGATGTTTACCTACAAGATACAGGTGGCAATATGCCCACGGCAGCTGCCTCAGTTGAAAGTCTTAGCAGCAAACTGGAGAGGGCTGACAGCCATGAAAAAGTGATGTCCACTGATGATGTTCAGTTACAAGATACAAGTGACAGTATGCACATGGCAGCTGATGTGGTACGAAGTCTTACCAGCACACCCGAGAGGGATGACGGCCATGCAATGTTGGTGTCAGCTGATTATGGTAAGCTTCAAGGTACAGGTGGCATGACAACATCCTTTGGTGATAGTGTTACCAATGTACGTGAAATTGATGTCACTGGCATGGAAACAACTTCGTATGATGATAATGCCCGTGTACCTGATGCAGATGGCTGTGCTGTAGAACTGGATATAAGGAATGCAGATTCTGCAATGGATGTTTCTGCAAAAGGAATGCATGATATAGAAGAAATTGTGGATGGAAGTGATTCAGCAGAGATACATGTGCAGCAGGACTCCTCGTTCTTGCCAGCAGCCGAGATGCCAAGAGTGGATGCAATAGTCGACATGAAAACTGAGGAACTGCTGTCAAAAGAAGAAAGCAACCGCGTCATCTTGTCAAGGGAGCAGGACAAGGGAGCATTTGTCAACACCAAGATGTCAGAGGGCAGCTTGTTAGAGGAGCTAAACAGATTCACTGGGCAAGAGAAGTTCCTGTCAGAGGAACAGCGCCGGTTGCCATCACATAAGACCATGTCACCGGAGGACATCATATGGGAGGAAAAGGTCATGTTAGTGTCAGCAGGTGTCAAATCACCACAGGCAATCTGGGACGGGCAGGGCAGTGTAGCTTTAGCTGAAAACATGTCACCAAATGACATTATATCAAAGAAGCAGGGCAAGCATATTTCAGCAGAGATTTTGTCAGAGGGCCAGAGTAGATTAGAATCGGATACTAGGTCAGTAAAGGGTATGGTACCAGAGGAACAACAAAGGGTAGTAGCATCTGAGAGTATGTTTCGAGAGGACATTTTGTCACAGGAACAGGGCAGGTTGGCATCAACTGAGACTATGTCGCTGGGAAGCATCTTATCAGAAAAGCAGAACAGGTTAGCTTTAGCTGAGACTTTGTTGCCAGAGGACATCATACTGGAAGAGCAAGGAGGGTCAGCCTCTGTAGGGATAAAGTCACCCAATCACATCATGTCAAGCAAGAGGGACAATGTACATTTAGCTTCAACAGAGATCAATTCACCTGGAAACATCTCGTCAGGGGAGCAAGAAAGACCAGCATTGGCTGGGATAAAGGACAGCATCTTGTCAGAGGAGCACAACAGGACAGCATCAGCTGAAATCATTCCACAAGAGGTCATCTTGATAGAGGAGCAGAAAAGGCTAGTATCAGATGAGAGCATGTTAGCAGAGGACATCTTGTTAGAGGAGCAGGGAAGGTTGGCATTAGGTGATATAAAGTCACCAAAGGCCATCCATGAAGAACAGGATCAGCCAGCTGTTACTGAGAGCATATCATTATGTGGAATATCATCCCAGGAGCAGGGTGGGTCAGCATTATCCAAGCCCAGGCCAACGGAGCACATCATTTCAGATGAGGAAATAAAGTTAGCACCGTCTGAGATTATATCACCAAAGACAGAAGCCATGCATGATTTATGGGCTACTGTAGAAGAACGTAAAATGAAAGTCTTACCAGTTGAGCCAGAGGCAAAAGCAAGAGATGAATCTTCATCCCCTGGAACACAGTGTGAAGGAAAACGGCTGCCTAGTTTTGTAGCTTTCTTTGAAGGAAGGACGACTCAAACAGGTAACTCTCAAACTGTCAAGCTGCAGACAGAAAGGACAAATAATCCTTTACAAGCAGATGCAGAAGAGCGTCACAGTACCTTCATTAGTGCAGCAGTGGATGTGAACTCAGAGAAAAAGTTTGGTTCAAAAACCAAGGCAGTGTTAGGAAGGGCACAGTCTCATGATACACTTGTTGCTACAGCAGGGGATGAAAATGGAAAGAAAAAATCTGGTTCAAAAATCAGGACAAAGTTGGGAAGGTCACAGTCTTTAAATGAAGCAGATTTATCACCGTCACTCAAGGAGAAGACGGGGAAAAGGACAATATTATCAAGACTTAAGAGAACTAAGAGTGCAGTTAGACCAGAAAATGGTGATATCACTGAAGAGACTGAAGATGTCTCTGGGCCTCATGGAAACCAAACAGGAAAGGACCATGAAGTCTCCTTGAATGCTTCCGAAATACATGGCAATTCTGCCCCACAGTGTGCGAAGGAGGCAGTCATTGTTGAGGGTGTTACTCTTGACAAAGGAAACCGAGAAGGAAATGATGTCCTGGGTGAAACTGCTCAAAGACAGAAACAGATATCACAAGAGACAAGCTCAGTACCACAGTCTCGCATACCCAAACCACAGGCCACCAAAGCAGCCAGAGAGGTTGAGAATGCCACCGTGGCAGCACAACCAGGGAAGGATATGACAGCAAAGGAACAAGATTTCCCAAGTTTAGCACAGACTCCTAAACTGCAGAGGAAAGAGAAGAAAGGTATTTTTGCAAGACTGAAAAGAAGTAAAAGTACCCCAGAAGCAGATATGACTGAACAGGCAACAAATCGAGATAGTGAGATCAATAAAACAGCAAAGGAGGAAGCAGCAGAGGCTTTGGAGGAACCGATACCAGATTCAGATTCGATGTCACAACTGCCAGAAGGACAATCAAAGACAAGTGATGCTCAAACAATAAGCAATGATGTTGAAAGAATGGCACAGAAGATTATGGAGATGAATGAAGAGACTGCATCACTCAAAGTGGAAGAATGTTTACCAACTGCCACAAGAGACACACCATGTGATCAGAATGAAAAGAAGGATGATTCTCAGAATTCACAAACATCACAGGAATTTGTTGTGCAGAATGTGACTGATGATGCAGAGCCTTTGCCATCTAAAGACAACACATGTACAGGTCTTATGTCAAAGGATACAGATCCAACAGCAGTTGACCAATTTGAATTGCTGATGAAAGGAAGCAAGAAGAAGACGTTTAGGTCTAGAATAAAAAGGTCATTGTCGTTGAGTGCAGCAGACTCGTTGATCCCAAAGCCTCGCAAGGGATTTTCCAAGGCCAAGAAGCAAGACAAGATGACAGATTCACCAGAGCCAGATATATCTGAAACTGGAGCCAATAAGAAAAAGCAGTCCAAGTCCCAACTTAAGAAAACTGAATCCCTGAATGAAAAAGATCTCCCCCAAATAAAAGAGAAAGGTAAGCCCCCAAAATCAGTGAAGAAAAACATTTTTGCCAGACTGAAGAAAGTCAGGAACAGTTCAAAAAAGACTGGCGAGGCAGATGACATCATACTTGAAGAGTCCGATCTGGATGATGATGAAGAAACAGTTTCGAGTCACAGAAGATTTAAGCGTTCTGGCTCTGATGCTTCATCGATCTCTCTCCCCAGCTATTCAGATACAACTTCACTTACTTCCTGTCCATCAGTTGAAAGTTTGGAAAGAAGGGAATACATGCCTTTCAAATTTGATGAGATACATGCAGCTGCAGGAAGGATTGTTGAAGAGAACGTGCCAGAAATGCCACCTTCGGAAGATGCAATCACAGAGAAGGTGGTAGAGGAACAAACAAGTGAAAAGGGAGAGGAAGAGTTGACAGATAAGAAGATGGTAGAGAAACGGACTTGTAAGGAGGCAGCTGGAACTGAACTGACAAATAATATGGTTGCAGAAGATCTGGTAGATGAGAACGTGGCAAGTCCATCTGCAGAAGAGGCATCACTGAAAGAAATGTCATCAGGAGACGAGGCCTCCAAGGGAGATGAGCTGAAAAATTCTGCATTTAGCCAAGAGGGAGACAAGTCTGGTAGTACTGCATCAGTGAAAGATGCAATAGAAAATGTCATATTAGCAGAGAGGACACCCCAAGTAGTACCTTGCAGTAATGACAGTATGCAAACTGTTAAATCAGCATCAGAAGCTACAGTTCCTCCAGAACAGCTACCTAAGGAGAGTGTGCCCAAAGAAGCAGAGAATGAGACATCCCTTAATATGGCTTTGACTGTATCGTGTGTGCAGGAAGAGATACCAGGGTCACCTTTACTAGACAGAATGACACGCATGTCTCCAGAGGGCGCGGATGATGCTGACAAAGATGCATGGACAGCAACAGAGAGAAAGAACCAGGGTCAGGTGGAAAATGAAGACGATCTTCATCAAAACAAGACTCTGAAACTTCACAACACAGAGTCTTCATGCCTTGAGCCGGAGAGGAAGCCTTTTGCGGATGACCTTTTGAAATCAAGAACTCCTATAAATAAAGCTATTTCGGAGATACTAGAACAAACCTTGTCAAGGGGGTTAGTACCAAGTGCAGACACTCCCCCAATACCACAGTCTGCAGATGTCACTGCATATCAGGATGAGGAATTTCAACCAATTGCAGAGGAGAACGATCCTGATGAACTCTTGTTCCCAACGCCAGCATCATTTCCTCAGCCAGAGGAAGTTGCTAATTCAGTGGCGGATATTGGATGGGATTCAGAAACAGGTGTTCAGCAGTCAGCCCTGACAACAGATGAAAGCTTGTCTGATGATGACTTTGATGACATGGTCGAAAGAAATTTGTCGCCCCCCTCTGGCCCTAGCACCCCTAAGTCCATAACACCAGATATGAGCCTGTTTCCAGAATACAGGGCAGACAGTTCCACAGGTAGCCAATCCCTGCCACCAGAGGGTGCTGGCGAACCAGTGTCCCCAAAGAAATCAACGGTTTCCAGGAGCAAATTTGGAAGACGGTCTGCAAGGGATCTTCTCAAGAAGCTTGGGCAACATTTATTAGTATGTTGGCTCCTGTATTCTAACATTCTGTTTCTGTCTCTGAACTTAATACTGTAAATACTTCATTTCTCATCTGTGCACTTTAGTCCTCAGATTCTGTGTATAATACACAATACTCACAACGTGTTGCGATCTCATTAGTCAAGCATACAAGATGAAAACTCGCTCGCTTTGCTGGCAATGGACTATACAGTGAAACCTGTCCCTGAAGGCCACCCGTCCTCATGTTTATTTACATTGTGATCTCACAGAAGTGGCTGTGTATGACATGGAAATTCATATAACGTTTAATAATTTGGTCCCAAAGGGGTGATATCGTACGGTTGTGGTCCTATGTAACAGGTTTGACTGTGTTCCTTTTTGATGTTATACTAATTAATTTTACACGCGTGGGTAGTAGATTTTACACATAATTTATGAGTGGGGGTAGTAGAGTTGACATAGAGTTTCATAACACATATCATTATTAAACCTCAGAGCTCAAAATATTCTGACGATAACTAAGTACTTGATCGGTTGTGTCCTTTTTGCTTCACATAAGTATGTTGTACATGTTGAGTATCATTATGTTTGGAAACTTCTGTTAAAATATTTTAATTGATACTGTGATTATTATTATTTTAATTTGCTCTGTTTTTATTACTTAAGTCCAAGCCATGTTTTGCATTGGCAGTTAATCGTTAGTTCCATTATTGTCTCTTTTGTTTGCATGTTACTGCTTTTATTTCTACACTTTTGCTGCATGTTACTTTTTTTATTTTTGTCCCCAAACAGAATGGGGGATTACCTGTGGGTTCCTCCAAAGAGGAAACAAGCAAACAGTCATCAGTCCTATACACAATACACACCAAAGTAGGTATATTGGTATCAGGGTCTGATACACGTAATATCACATAATAGACGTTGCACTGGCTAGCTCTGTCTGTTGCTGCCACCATGATTGAGTTACCATGGTTACTAGCAGAGGTCTTGTACACAGTGAATGCTATCGGCTGATTGCATGCAACACATTGCTGAAAGTGATACGTGCAAGGAGGTTTTAACTTTTCTTAGCAAAATCTGAAGATTGTATGCAATATCAGGTAATGACTTTCGGTAGTTTTGGTTTTCAAAAAAAAAAAAAAAATACTGCCAAAAGGCAGTCTGTGTTTAAACCCAAAGCCTGGTACCTTTCAGTGGTGTGATGCCGAATATATTTGGAATCATGATAGTTACATTTGAGCCCTAAGCCCTTGGGTTATAACATTTACCCCTTTACCATGGGATATGTGTCCACCCTGCTGCTTCCCCCCCTCAACCCCTTCCAGATCTCCAAAGTCCCTGAACACCTGACCTAGCCATGATGTAAACATACTGTGTGTGGTGGCCAGTAAGTTCCTGTCCTTCCTGACTTGCAGCCTGACTTCTCCACATCTTGTATCTAGTGCATACAAAAATTCTACGCAAAATATTTTTTTAGGTACAGAGTTTTGTTCATTTGGCCTGCTACATTTGATCAGTGTTATTGGCCTGTTTGTGCATTTTAGCGAAAAACCTTTTGCATTAAATAAACTGCCTGGCCCTTGGCTTTCTGAACCCCTTAAAGGCCGTGGAGGCAGTTCAATATCATGCTGTGAAGTGACTGTGTGACGTATTACATTTAGTCACGTTATGCCAGGCTACCCGTCATTACTGCTTTAGTCAATAGCAATCATAGCCACTCATTCGATGTTCTATGCACACACTCTGCTGAACAGTGAATTGGTGTACTAATTAGCTACATAAGTTGTAATCTCCACCCTTAAGCAAAATGCTGAAAAACTGAATCGGGTGATATACATTTTTTATTTCACTTTTGGACTATCTTGGACCTACAATTTAAAGGAATTTGAGCAAAAACCTATTAGTCAGATGCTTTTCTATCAAGGATTTAAAATAATTTTTTGAACTTGGATGGTTTGCAAAGCAGACCACCAGGCTTTGGTGATACTGGATCGTGTCGATGTAATCGGTCTGTGCACACAAGGAAGTCCGGTCAAAGGACTGGCAGCAGGTTGCCAGTCACGAGATGCATGATGTGAATATGTTTCCAAGTGCCTGTGAATGCCCCGCCATAACCCCACAGTATTTTTCTGTCTGAGATACAGAATCGTGATTGGTTTTGTTTAGCTGGCAGAAGTACATGGAGGTGTATCCCTTAGTGAAAAACTTTCAACCTGGTGTAGTCATAGCAGTTGATAGGCAGGTAGAACCTACGGGTCAAAAAGTCTCCTTGACAGCAGACATTTTAGTTCTATCCAGGCCCACCAGATGTCCGTGAGTTGTCCATGGGATGGTGGGAAAGCACTGCAGGCAACAAATTAACAATTTTATATATTTTTTTATTTTTTTAGATTCACTGCCCAAGTCTTATTCTAAAATTTTATGTTGTGAGTATCTACTATCACATAACCTCCAGTCAAACTTCAATGAAGTTGACTTAGGGACACTGCTAAGCTTCTTTGATATGTCCATTCTGATACATAAGATACATTCCCTACTAGTCTTGTAAGGAATATTGTTTTCCATTTCAAGGCTAAATTAGGCATACAAGGGAGAGTATGACCTGTGTCTCTGGTAACCAAGGACTGGTTACTCCTCGTGACGTCCTCATATTTACGACACAACACAACAACCCGTCAATTCGGATGGTTGACTGGTAGCTTAGTTTGTGTGGTAACGTACGACCGTCCCTGACGTTCAGCTAATGTTGTTAGCAACGTTACCCCTGCGTATATACGCGGCGGTTCACTGTGTCCCCAACTACCACTGTTGAGAATCGCTTGATTCGAAACCAGTCTAACATTTTCTCTGAAGTTTTTGGCCCCTCACTGGTCTTGCTTGGTGTTTTTATTTATTATTGAATTAACAAATTACCCTCAGAGAAAAGATGCCCCACCCATGATGCTTAAGCAGACATGTTAGAAGCTGTGTTGCATGAAGTCAGAAGAAGCATTCAGTCTGTATGATACCTCTGTACCATATATGGAAGCAAACACTTGTGAGTGGCCAGCTGTTTTATATATGTATATATAATATATATTCAAAATTTTTTGATGCATTGAAAGATATGTTGAAACCTTTTTTAGGTAAATAAGACAAATTTGTTCAAAATCTGGTCAAGTCTAATTGTGCTTGTAAGTGATTTATGTCTGATCTGATTGGCTGCTTTTGTTGAAATTAATTATGCAAATGAGGAATCACTTTCAATCTGATTGGTTACTTTTACTCCAGTAAGATACACAGATGAGAGAATGATGACAATCTGTGACATCTGAGAGTTAAGAGATAAGGTTTTCACAAACTGATACATAAATAAATTTGAAACTAAATGAAAATTTTAAAAGAATGGTGAAGGATATAATCCTATACTTATTATTTTGCCAAACTTTACAGAAAATAAATTTTGATTATGTTGCTAGACCACATCTCCCTACAAAGCTGTAGCCAGCAATGGGCAAGCTACTGGCGTCTCGGACACCCCTCTATCTGGGAAACAAGTATGTTAGCTGTGCGTCACATAGGGATGTGTTGTTAACCTTGGGACCCTGTTTACCCCTCGAGCTTCCTGGGAAGTCATGATTCAACAGTGCTGTGGGCGACAATTTTGGCTACCCAGTATATAGAGCCAGAAGTGTCGAAAGTTGCTAACTACAGTCGAAATGTCAATAACCAACCAGGCTTACTAATCTGTGCACACAAATACATGGCCAAGGCCCTTATACTAAGATAGGGTGGCCTCTTCCACCTATCATGGGCCTCATCATAACATGGTGGTCCTGTGGTAAAGTAGTCTCAAAGGTTGAAGACGATACAGTTCTATCTAATACTGGTTAAGTTTATTCAACATCATGTGGATAAGTAACGATGCTACAGTGTGGTTAACTGCAACATTTCGGAAGTTGATTTATGTTGTGTGTGGAAAAGATATGGACAGTTGATCAGATTGGTCAGCGGGATAGCCATGTCGTGTATTGTGTGTGTGTGGGTGGTTTCTGTAAGACTGGGTTACACCTTCTGTAAGACTGGGTTACACCTTCTGTAAGACTGGGTTACACCTTCTGTAAGACTGGGTTATACCTTCTAATGGATATGTTCAGTGTCTCCTGTTCTGGTGGGGAAAAAAGTGATCATAATGTCTGTACATCTCAGTTTCTGTGTTGTGTGTCGTTTTCCCCTATTCATCGTCATATTTCAACATTGAAACCCTTGTAACATTTTGACATGACCCGCATAACACGTGAAGCACAACATATCACATGCAAGTCTCTAGTGGATAAAATGTGGTGAATTTATGTGATGTTCGTATTATCCTAAAAGATATTTACCCGCACTTGGACTGAATGGTTGGTGATATGCCTGGGACAGTGCTAATTTGCATGCACCACTGTCTTGTGCAACGTGACGTTCCGTACCTCTGCACTGTTCAAACTGACGCATGATTGCTGATCAACTGCCTGTGTTTTGCACTGGTAGCATCATGGCAACAATTAACAAGTACATGTGCATCGTTTGATCTTGACTAACCACTAACCACGTGTGGAAGAGAGTTGCACTTCATGAGTACCTGCTGCAATTGTAAACTGTTTTGCAGGTGCAATTTTCATAGTAATGCTGATTACCTTGAAATAAAATCGCAATGTTTCTGTTATGCTTCTTTTTAGGTTAAATGTGTACAACTTTATGTTTGTTTGTTTGTTTTTTTAAAGAGGTGCGTATGCAATCTTGAAATTGGACTATTCAATTTGATTAACTTGATTATTCAGGTACGCATAATCATGTATGATTTTCAAACTTCTTGTTTAAGTTAAGCGTGATTGGTTTGCAATGTTGTTTTAGATAAAATTATTTTGTGTTAATGCATGCAGTTTAATGGACAATTGCCTATCTAGCTGGATGTTAGAGTGTTACTAATTGTGTTGACAGCCGTCCCTACCCAGTGTGGCCATTCTACCTGAGTTAGCTGCAGCGCCATCTGTTGAGCAGCATGATGTAACAAAGGTGTGTACTGCTGAGTAGATCTTGATTATTTGTTCAGTCCATGTCGGTTTTCTTTCAAAGATTACTCAGTGTTTTGCCATGTGAATATTTGTGTACTTTGTTCAGCACCATCCTAATTATCTCCTTGATGTTTCCAGAGTAAATAGATAAAGACCTGTGTTAGTGTTTTATACATACATACATACATACGTACATACATACATACATACATACATACATACATACATACACACTGCTACACTACTCGTCAAAGCCATAAAATCTTCGATTCTTTGTGTTGGTCTTCGCAAATTCCACTTTTCATTTGTATACCTTGGCTTGATCCAAATTATATTATCTGAACATCTAACCCCATCAACCTATCAAACATCTTATCCTAGAACTGTCTTAAGAAATTTGAATTATGCTATAGCACAGTAAATTCATTAATAAAGTTTGGTAACTAGTGTTTTTTTTTTAAAAATACATTTAGTTTTATGTGTGTCTTTTTGTCCAGAACCACTTCCTAGTAATCATTACGCTATTCTGCAGTCCGAACTCTTTGCTCTCCATAAGCTAACCTGTCACTGTCTAACGTACATGTATATACATATGGAAGTACTATTGTCCATATTGCGCACATTCTTCTGTAGAATTTTAACATAGGCTGTATTAGCCCAAATAAATTATAGGGTCCTCAGCAGGTATCTACTCAGAACATTTTTCGGAGCCTGTCCCCGTACATGTCTCTCTGAGTAGCGGCTCCTTGTCCAAGGTAAATATTCAGCAAAGACAATCCACATAATAATGAATAAATAGGAACCTGGCAAATGATGAATTAGCAAAATAAATGACATTTTGCTTATAAATACAGAACTTCATTATGAATGAAGGATACCTGTCAAACCAAACATAATTACTAAATGTGTATAGTACAAGTTCAGATAAGAACAATTTGACGTGCCTCTAAACCAGTATGTACCCTATCTAGCTGGATAGCTTATCTTAGTTAAACCACCTGCTTGTAAAAATATAATGCAGGGTCATATTTAACTTTTCTCTCATTGATTATTTTTAGTTGAGCTTATAGAAGGCTCATTTGTCTCTCATCTATTGCATGCCAACAGTTCTTGTAGTCAACTTCTGCACAAAAGCTTGACCAGATCCTCCTGGTACTTGTAGGGATGTACCTCGGGTGGATTTCTGTTGAGTTTGTTCTGTAGGCCAAGCTTCAGTGATTTTGGTTGGAGGCATCTTCATGCCTGGAAAAAGTTTCTTTTCTGAAACTGCTTGACTAATAGGGCGTATCAGAAACACTATTCTGAATACTGGCAGCACCTGCTTCCTGTGTCACATGACATTTTTGACCAATGAGTGCAGAGAAGTGGTTCTGACATGTCTATTCCTTAGCTCATAGGTTACTTAAATGAATTTTACTGTTCATGTGATAAACTCGAGAGATCTGTTTACTTAGTGTCCTATTATGCATGGAGACGGTCCTCTGGTTGCTCGAGAGCATGGCTGAATTTGGGTAATGACCTAATTCTTAAAGTCCTGGGGCATCTGTTGAATTTCAGTCGCTGTTTGGGCTAGGATTTGTCTATAGTATTTTGTAATGGATCTCTGCACAGGCTAAATTACAATTTTATACAAGTGACCTTGACTTTATCGCTAGGGTGACAAAGCAGCAGTAATCAATTTGAATCAAGCCATGTGTTGCCCTGCTTCATATGCGGATTTTATTGGATTGCAACATTTAAACCCAAAATGGTCAGGGTCTATGTTACTTCACCATATACCCGCACAGGTACGGAACTATGATTTATGCTATACTGTAGTTCGATAAATTTTCGCGTGTGTTTAATTTCGCGCAAGCTCATTTTTTCTGAAATTACAGAATTTTCGTGCATTTTAGTTTCGCGCAATCCAATGCCAAACAATGTAGTGAAATACAATACAACTTATTTTTTGCGCATTTTAATTTCGCGCTTTAGGTGGTAGCGCGAAAAGCGCGAAATTAAATCGAGCGCGAAAATTTCTAGAACTACAGTATATGGCAGTTACCAGACTGACCGTGCAAAATGGCTGAGCAAAAGACTGCCACAGTTCTCTTGCTTTTCACTCCAGTAATTACAGAAAGGAAAAAAAAAAAAAAGAAACGTGTAAATTAAAACCTTCATTCATGTGTTTTCACATGTATGATTAGATACTATAGTCCTTTGAAGTGAAGCATCATAGGTAGCTTAGCAGCTTAGAAATGCATCCAAACTTGCAGCGGGAAGTCATAAAGTTTCTCTCTGACACCTGGATAATTTTCAAATGAACATTCTCGGAGCATCATGGCAACAGTTGGTTGAGCTTGGAATGAAATGACCTGCGTTTTCACCACATCATTCATCACTATCAAACTCATGGCATGCGTGGACCCATGTGGTCTATCTAATACGGCCAGCACATGCCTACCTGTTCTTGATATTTCCTGGGTAACATCCTATGATCTGGTTGAATTCCATATACCAAGTTTATAGCACCAAAGAAAAGAAGTCAAGGCACACATAAAAAAAATGTATACATGATCTGGTTCTGTCCGCATGACAAAAAGTAGGTACAAAGCCATGTTGATTCAAATGTGATGTGTGGCAGTTGTGTTTATGGTGTAATGATAAATTCTACAGTGATTTAAAGATAAATTTTATCACAACTTAATGTTTATTTCTTTCATGGTAAAATTAGTGATTAGTTTTCTCGTGATTTAATGATATATTGTATCAATTAATGGAACATACGTGTCCGGCTGTACATATATGCAATGTTTTATGGTCTGACGTGTTGTCAGCAAAAGATTTGAATACTAATTGTAGCACTGTGAACAAAATATCATATTCTGGCAAGTTATTTTGTCACTATGATAGCCATGATGATTGTGTAAAGTGAGGGTAATGCATAACCCATCCGGTTTGGTTTGTTTGGGGTGGGAGTGGGAGGGAAGAGAATAGACACATTTCATTTTTTACATATTGCAAATTGCTTTATTTTCACGTATATAAATTTTCATGGTTTTTGTATTTTTGACATTTCACTGTAGGTTTAATTTAACTGTTTTGGACATATTCAATGTTGAAATACTATTTCACTGTGTTTTTATTTTCATGGTTTTGTGCCATCAGCAAAGTAAGCAAAAATAAGAGTACAGCGAAATTAAAACAATTAACGGTGGTATGTTGCCAGAGTCACTAGAGGGTCATTGGTTTTTACTTTGCCCCAAGCAAGTGATGCTCCAGCTGCCTGTGTAGCACTTGTTCAGCAATAGGAAACCGCTGACACTGGAGTGACGTGAACACAGTCTGTAGAATTTATAATAGAAGAGGTACTTGTGAGTCAAAATGTGAGGGTTCATACTGTGGAACAATCCATAACGCACTGCCTAACATCGTGTCTTGTTGCTTTTATTTGCTTGCTTTCCAGGAATGTTCTGTGTGTTGTCTGCTTTGCACATGTAGTGTTGTTGCACATTTTCTGTTATATTAGTTTGCACTCACCACTAAACTTCACAGTCATGGCCCTTTCAACTCCCAAGCGGCGCCACCTGGGGGCACACCTGAAGTAGCACAGAATGGCATGTCGGCCATGTCCATAGATTGCCCACTGCCTCTGGGAGGCCAGCGATGGCACAGTGTGGGTATTACTAAGGTTTTCTATTATCGCCCAATATTGTCGATAACAAAAGCTTTGTATTGTTAACTTACTTGACACTTTCCAGCTCTAACAACTTAATATGTACATGTAGTTTAAAATGCTGCGTGCTAATTTCTCAGTCTAGAAAAAATTTACTCACATTAAGGTTTCTAATGAAAGTCTTAAAGGAAAGACACACGAGCGTAAGAACAGCACACAAGTTATACGACATGGTAGGAGTTTCACAGCACAATATAAGTGGAGGGAAAACATGTTAGATCACTACTCTCTCAGTCATACTGTCCCCGGAGGAGAACAAGTTGGAAGTCAGAGACAATGTTAATAAATAAAACGTTAAAAGCTGTGAACATTGTCAACTCGCTCAGTGTTAATGTCGTAAAAGTTGAGCTCATCTCAATTTTATTGATTCTTAAAGGATCTTTCGTTCAAGCACCAGTCAGGGAGAAAAGGCTGGTCTAGGGCCAGAGCTTACCTTGGTACACTTTGAGCATCCTTTACCCAAAGCGTGCCGAGGAGAGCTTTTGACTCTGTATCCTCTGAGCTTTTGAATCTGTGTCCTCTGAGCTTTTGAATCTGTGTCCTCTGCAGTACTGTAGCGGTTAAAGGAAACAAATGCTGTTAACTTTGCAAATTTTGTTGTATGTATATTTTTGCATGTTTTATTGTATTAATAATTTTGCATGGTTTGATACCGTCCCAAAGTTGTAAAAATTAAAAACACAGCAAAGTATTTTAACACAGGTTTGGTTGGAAATGACAACATTTTTCGGTGAATTCCATGAAAATGTTTTGTTGTTATGTTTGTAAAAATAGATACATTCACAGTAAAGAAAGACAGAAGTCTTTGTGTGGCAATTACTGTAGGAACTTGGAAAGAACATTTTGAAAAGTGTGATTTGGGGTATAAATAAACATGGCAGTGAATGTTTTTCTTCGCAGAGTGCAGTTGCTGGTGAAAAATTGAGATGCATTGAATTTTAGCACCCATACAAACTACATGCCTTTCCAAGCAAGCTGCGACTTGCATCGAACTACTTAAAATGAATTGCTCTGAATTATACTAAGGATGCTAGATGCACGTTCCCTGTGAAAAGACCTCTCTTTCACTCACCAGCATGCCTATAGTTCCAGAGAATATTTGGTCCAGATCAACAGCTATCCTCAGCACGCTTTGGGCGTTTTGCTCTCAATGCTGAGGAAAGGTGTTGACTTGGTCCAAAACGTGACACTGAGAGGGTTACTATTAGGCTGTGTTGTGCAGTCAAAATTACTAGGATTCAGTTTATTTATGTATACACTGTGAAGGAATAGCAGCATCCAAAGCCATTGGCTGTTGTTACAAATGAATAGCGACTGTTGTTACAAGTGAATGACGACTGTTGTTACATGTGAATGGCGTACTTGTATGTGTATGTATGATATACCAATGTTACTGCTGGCGTGCCATGTCAGACTCACAGGCTCAAACCCTTCACTCTCAGGCATTGTCAGTAATACTTATAATAATGTCAGTCTCTCAGGTACATGTAATTTGACCCTTTCTTCCCTCGGCTGTTGGTCAAATATCTGCATCAACGTTTTTGACTGCATATTATTTCAACAACAATGAAAAGCGTTTTTGAGTGAGAGCTGTAGATGAGACTTGTCATGATACCATGATGCAGGTCAACAGCTTTGCTGGCTGTGGATTGGGTATTAAGTGCCCCACCCACACCAAGGAAAGCTGTTGACCTAGATTTAATTGAAGGGGGACAGGGTTAGTGATCAGCTGGATCGTTGATATAGTAGTAAACCTCATCGGCGGTAATGATCATATACATCTTGTTGCTGTAGGGATGCTCAGAAATAAGAATGAGAATAACGTGAGTTCGGGGACAGTTTCTTTTGAGCATTATACTAGATCTAGTACATCATCAAAATTATGACAAAATGTGGACTGTCAAGAATTATTTACACATTTTTTTCCAGCATCCAAACAGAGGAGAGGACACACAACAGGGCAGGCATCTAATAATGGATGATCTGGAACACATTTCAAGTTTTCAGCTATCTGTAGTAGAAATGTCATTTGAGGAGAAACAAGGGAGGAGGGACAATTGCAGATATTATGTGTGAGCTCCTTGGAGTTAACCAAGTTCTTATGCACACAGTTGCTAATGAAGCCACAGGTTTGCCCACCTGGTGTGACCTCTGTATTTAAAAACCACACGACCCTGTGTGTTGCAGGATGCAGACCTGTCTAAGCAGCTGAGAAGATCCAAGTCTGGCAGCGATGACCATTCTCCCGAGGAGGCAGACAGTCTAATCCACATGAGACAGCCTGTTTACAAGGTCTGTACCTGGTATACTATTCAGGTGTTAAGCCACTGTCACAGTCAAAGTCACAGATCATTTTTCTCGTAATCCCCCCCCCCCTCCCCCCCATATTAAGAGTGAGGTCAACATTTTGTCTGTAGACGAGTTAAATGTTCAGCCCGTGGATGCCAATGCCAAGGAAAGCTGTTGACCTGGAGAGTGCCATTTGTTTAGGTTGGACCAACATGTAGTCTTCAAAATGTTACAACAATCGATGGACCTGCGTATAAAGTGTTGAAACAAATGACATTTGAAATTCAATATTCTAACCAGTTTTGGTGGGTTTGAAGGGGACAAGGCTCAGCACTTCATACAGTTTACTTAAACAAAGTTTATGACTGAGAAATTCCATGTGGCACAAAAGAAATAGAGAATCTAGGCTGAAAAATTTCATGTGACTCAAAAGAAATAAGAGAATTCACACTTAGTTAACCTGTGGGGATATGTTGATGTTAAGAGTGACATCAACATTATCCACAGTTGACAATAGTCTCCAACTTTTCTCTCCCATGATAAAATTGGCTATTTTGATACTGACTGTTTAATTATATTATTTATCAATTCAAACGAGGAACATACTAACGTCTATGGAGATGAGCTATTGACACATGATGTTTACTTGCATTCATTAAGGTCACAATATGCAAAAGTAAACAATTTTAAATGTAACATAAATGTTCTCACACGTCATGTGTTTGAACTTGGATGTCATGAGATAAGGCAGTGTTTTAAATCTGACTGTTCTGATGTTGGGTCTCATTGGTTCTCCGACATCATAATTGACGTAAACCAAGCAGGATCAGCATGTCACTGAAAAGCTTATCATCACTGGGCATTGAGGGTAACTCAGTTAAGATAGCCTCGGGGCATGGGGAAAAACTTTTCTTCTTAATTATATGTATGCCAATATTACAAAAAATAAAATGAAATAAAATAAAATGAATGAATGAATGAATAAATGAACAAATAAATAAATGAATAAACAAATAAATAAATAAACAGGAATGCTAGGTCAAAATTGCCATTGAGAGAAATACATCCATGTTGACCAGAACAAAGGAAGAAATGTATGGTCTCAGTCAAAATTGCATTTGTGTGATTGGCTGCAGTGACCATACTGATGAATGCAGTCTTATAAACTTGCATGGAACTTGTCCACTTAGGATAAAAATGTGTACGTGTACACAAGCTTAGAAAAAAACAATGGAATGCAGGTTGGTGCGCATGCGTCAAGGTGGTTTGTTAGAGTAAAATGCAGTTCCGTCTGTTGGTAACATAAGGTGCTAATTCAGGCAAATGTGGGTGGAACTTAGCAGATGATTTATGAACACTCAAGCAGGTGCCTTCACTGATATTTTAAAAAGGTTTATGTGCAGAAGTGAAATACCTAAAGAAGGCACCAAAAGTTTGGAGATAACTGAGCTCGAGAGTCGCCGTCTTCAAACTGCTGTGTATATGTGGTTCACCATCTACTGTGGTCCGGTTGGGCGCAGACGTCACAGTGCTGGGTGGATTGAACTAGCGCGTCAGGATAAAGTATGGAGCTGTTACATTAGAGTATATTTGAAATGAGACTATAGACCTGTTGCTTTTATTACAGCTCCATGGTGAGTCATAAGGAAAGTTTTAAACTTCAGTGGCAAGTTGGAGGAAGGCAGACAATTGTCCGATATTCAAATTTCAATTGCAAAGGTACGATTGCTAGGTCATTACTTAGAGAGCCCTTTCTTGATGGACCGTACGACAAAGCCATAAAATATAAGATTACAAGTATATGGACACGCAGAGTACTTTCAAAGGGTATACAAGGTCGTCAGTTACTGGAATAAGCCTCAGAGAATAATACTGAGATGGGACTTTGAAGCACTGGCATTGAGGATGGGCGAGAGTATACGAGACTTTAACGCAAGTACAGCTTTTGCTGTGTTGGGATTTTCTGCACCTTTGCTGTCTTGTCAATAAACATTCAGCTAGAGAGGCATTAGTGAGTGAGTTATTTTCAAGAGCCCTCTTTGTTATTGATATTAATATATATATTCGGTCCTCGGTGCCATTGGAGGAGAGCAATAATTGCGAACTGTAAGTGATGCCGCCCAAACAACAGAGAGAGATAACCGGATCAGGGCAACAAAGTAAAATGGGACTCCAGAGCTCAAGTCAAAGAAGAATGGACACTTTCACTGCCAGCCAGAATTCAAATCAAAGGGAAGTAGCAGCAGTGGCTGAGGCCTCTCTTGCCAGCTTAGACAGGACGTTGAATGTCCTACTTGAGCAACTGACTGATGTCGCCATTCGTCTCACAGGTGCAGAGGGTAAAAATTAATGATCTTGAGACCATGAGTGATGATCACAAGACTATAATAGAGAAGTTGGAAACATCTACGAGCGTGATCAATTCCAGCATTGAGAGTATCAAGATAGACTTAGTAAAGGTCAACAAGTAGGGTAAAGATGAAAAAGACACACTGTATGACAGCATTGATGACCTGGAGAACAGGCAAAGGAGAATTGATGTTGTAGTACACAGTGTTCCAGAGAAATGCACTGATACTCCGGGGGACTTTGTAGAGTTTGCTCAGAAATTTGGACAGCAGTTTATACTCTTTAAAAAGGACTTGATCAAAAAAGGGCTTATAGGAGTCCAGCCTTCTGCAGCAAAAACACTAGAAAAGAAAAATCCATTGTGGCAAGGCTCGTAAACTGGAGACACAAGGAGGTTGTTCCATGACAGGGCTTTAAGAACATACGGGGAAAGACCCGTGTGGGAAGCACCATATGTGTATCAGATGATGTGACCACCAAAGTGCGGGAAGACCATAAAAAGCTGAGGCCGAAAATGTTAGAACACAGAAAAAAAGGCTTTTATGCCTTCATGCCTTTCAGCAGTTAACCTAGACAGAGACAAAGATACAGGAAGACTGCTGAGAAAAGGAATGAAAGACATGATGTAGGACTTACCATTAGGCACTCACGTATAGAGCGTCTGGAGGAGGTGACTGTGAATGGGACTAGGAATGCATTTAATATGGAGGGTTAGCTATAGTGGATACTTAAGGCAGCATAATAATTATTGCCAGGTATAGATGTACATCCATATATATTTTTGTAAAATTAACCGGGTACTTAACATGATAACCAACTAAGATTCATTAAAGTATGACTTAAATTAAAGGTTTGAATAAGAAATACCATGCATGACTATTTCATGCATATCGAATTATGTTTGACCTATAATTTATTTTTTCAAACTGATACGTTAAGTTGTGTAAAAGTTTTTTTTTTATGTGTAAGGCCTGATGGGATTAAAAAACAAATAAAAAGGAGAAAAGTAACCTCTGGTAAAAAGGGATCTTGGGGAAATAAGATTATGTTCAAATATTAAACTTAAAATGCTTACAGAATATATACACATATTGTGCAACATTCACTATTAAGAATACCTATCCAGTGCTTCTAGTTAAGGCAACAGAAAATCATGCAGAATCTATTTTGTCAAAGGTTTATGTATAGCACCAATGTAACATATATATGGAAAGTTCAGGTATTTTGATGTGGAAAACCCTAATTCAGTGTCTAAGAATTTGTTTTTTTACCATGGGAACAAATTAAAGAGTTCCTTATGTAGGGTTACGGGTCATACTCCATTAGATGTTAAGATTTCATGGGTCTGTGTTTTCATATACACATAAGAGCCTCACACAGCCAAAAGTGAGCCAGCACACACTCTCTAAAATGTTCAGGTTGTTGAACTTGAGCTGGTGCTTGTTATGTGTTGAAAATGGATATTATTGTGTATGTAAAATAGTTAACCAACCATAGACTGTCTATGATACTAAGTTCATGATATGTCCAACTCTTGTATTAGTTGTAAAGTATGATGAAGTGGGCTCATGCTATTCCCATGTGCATGGTAGAAGGGTATTCTTAAGGTACTCACAGGCCGGTCAACAGTGTTTAAAGGGGAATGACTGGTTATTCTTACAAGAGAATACTCACAAGTTTTCTTAGCAGGTAATGGGTCAAAGCTGTGTTTAGGCCTTTACACATGAAGACTTCACAGATTTAAGTCTCCTTACAGTAAAATATATATATATTATATATATACATATATATGTATATACCTGTTTTGAGAGACCACTGTAAGGAGGTGGTCTTTCACTGTAAGGAAAGACCACCTGCCTTTCAGACCATATTTGTCATGTTCCTTTTGCCATTTTTCCCATGTTATTGCACCTCTATTGAGAGACCAACCGCTTATGTGACCACTTTTTAGCTTGCCTTAGGGGTGGTCTCTCAAAAAAGGTTTTATTGTATATATATACACATATTTATTAGAGGGAGCTGGTTCTTAATCTCACAATGAAGATAACCGATAACATATTTTCATAATTTTTTATAAAGGTATGAAGTCAACAAATGCTATAATAAGTAAGGGCACAGACAGATAGCAATATACTGTCTGGTGTTATCATATGCCTTCTAAGGTAGTAGGATGTCTGGTTGACATTCAGTGGTTAAAAACTGACAAAAATAGAATCAAGAAGTATGGCAGCTCTGCAGCAACATTTTACTGATGGCTGTAAATACATGTAAACCATACTAATAGTTTGGATATTAATATTTGATATGGAATAGGGCAGTATCACGCTACATTATTATTACATCTGCCAGAGGAAGACGATTGAAGTATATATTACTAGTGAGGACAATCAATACTGCAGATATGAAGGTACCATATCATTTTGCTTCTACGTCTGCCAGTTATAGATGATGAGAGTATCGAGTGTCGTGGTTGGTTGAGGTAAAAACTTGGATGGAAAGAAACTTGAAGTTTGGAGCAATATTGACAGGGGTTTAACAATGTAAACGTGCTTTAATTTTCTTATATCTTTAATGTGAAGGTTTAAAACCGTGATCGTAGCTATACAGCTAGTTTTGCCATGAGTCTGAGCCTCAGTATGAACATGTAAGGATTGAGGCATATGATCTGTTGATACTTAATCATGTTTATGTTATCGACAGTAACATCACGGTATTCAAAGATTGCATGAATCCTGATTGTTGTAACAGATGATTTTAAAGACTTTGCTTCAGTGAATAAAATTGAGTTCTTCTTCTTGTGAAATTTACTTTCATATGGCAGATGGATTTAAGGTGAATACATCACAAGGCAACAAGTTTCCTGATCAGATCCTATTAGATAGTGCATAGTATAGAGCAAGTACTAAACAGGGATATGAAAATTGACCGAGAGGTGACCGTTGTTACATCTCAGAAATGGGGAATAGATATCTCGGGTATAGGAAGTGGTGTTCTTTACATTGATTGACTTATTAATTAATTTAATCGATTAATTTTAAGCTCTTAAATTAATAGTTATTACATATAGGAATGCACCAACACAATAAGAATTAGCAAATTAAACAGCCACAAATAGCTTTACCAAGTGCTACAGTCCCCTGGGTCTTTAATTGACCCAAATTCTGGAGTCCAGGGTTTTGATGCCACAGCCTACTGAGTAATAATGGCATTAGCAATTATCAGTACTATAAGTTTAGTCATAATTTATACAGCCTTCCAGCTTTGAAACTGGCATAGCACCTCCAACCCAATAACAAACAATTGCTGAGAAGCATGTTCTTTTTTTTTCAAATGTACTTCCGAATTGAAAGTTAAGATTTTGATAAATTAGCGTCTTTGAATTTCAGTTGTTGTTATTTTTAATTTCTTATTCAAATATGTAAAATGTCAACACAGCAAGAAAACAGAGAAGCAAATTACAATTTTATAACTTGCAAGTAATTATATACAGAAAGTTCCAAACAGATAATGACGGGTTAAACAGTTGTAATAAATATGTCTAAGATTAGTTTTTACTCTTTAAATGTCAGAGGAATATCTAACGAGAAAAAGAGAAGACAACTCTTTTATTAATTTCATAGACATAAGCACTAAATTTGTATATCACAAGATGCATAGCACCATTAAATGATAAATGATGGGCTGATGAATGTGGCTATAAAGTGTTCTTTTCACATGGGACACTGATACAAGAGGAGCTTGAACACTCTTCAAAAATACTTTTAGTTATACCTTACATAACACAATAGTTGATAATTCTGGTAGATACATTGTAGTGGATCTCACAATAAACGATCAAAGATGGACATCAGTAGGAGTGTACACTCCTGATACTGATGATGTTACTGTTTTTGAGGAATGTGTATGTACAATAAAAAACATATCAAATGACAATATGCAGTTTACTAAGTGCACAAAAAGATCTTTACTGATACAGTGCAAATTGAACTAATTTTTGTTTCTTATGGGCAGAATGCACTAGTTGAGGAAGCAAAAATTGTTCCAGGATTTCACGCCGATCACTGTGGTGTCTTGATTTCACTTGAAATAGAAACTCACTCTAGAAGTCCTGGATTTTGGAAGCTGAACCCTTCCTGTAAGTTAGATTCTGACTATATTAAACAAATGAAAGAAGCAATTAAAATATAGTAAACATACATTAAAGCACAGAAGTTAGTGATTGGCTATTTTGGGAAACTATTAAAGCTGAAGCAAGAGGTACAAATAAATCTATAAATAAAAAAAAAAAAAAAAAAAAAGCACCAAAAAACAAACAAAAAAACTAGATTTTGAAATAAAGATAAAAAATTTACAACAAGAAATAAATGGACTGGGGTAGCAAAAATGAACATATTGCTCACGGAGATTCAATTGCATGATAATATGACACAAAAGATAAATGAACTTGAAAAAGCTAATGGAAGAAAAAAGGATTTATTATCACAAGTAGAAACTAGGTGAAAAACCAACAAAATACTTTTTAAATTTAGAGAAGAGAAATTGTAATGAAAAATGCATCAGGAAATTAATTTCAAGTGAAGGGCATACAATAACAGAACTAGAGGAAACCTAAAAGAAGAATTAAGTTATAAAGGAAAAAAATGTACATATCAAAATAAGCTCAAATTAGTTTAAAGGAAATGGATCATTTTCTGCAAGAGAGTCTTAAAATATCTGAAACAGGTAAAAAGAGTTCAAAAAGACCATTAGCAGAGGAAGAAGTAAATAGCAAAATTAAAAGCCTGGCAAACAAATAACTCTTAAAGTGCTAATCACAGCTATAGTTGTTTTCTCGTTACTGTGAAACACATAATAGTTAAAAGATTAAAACACCTCATGAAGATACCTTTCATTCAAATACCAGCAAGCCTAGCCTAAGGCAAAAAGTAGTCTTAGTCAACGCTTTCAGGGTTAAAGTCCAAGTTCAGATGGCCTAATTTTGAATTCTACAAATATTTTGGAACGAAATGAAACCCACTTTTATGAAAGCAACAGAAGAGATTTCTCAAGACAAAAAAATGTACAATACTCTAGAAGCATGGACTATTTTCACTTTTTGCCAAAAAAAGAAAGATCCTTTATATTTAAAGAATTGAGTCTGTTATCACTGTTACTAGTAGATTACAAGATAATGTCAAAAATTGTATCAAAAGCCAGCAAATAGGATTGAGTAAGTGGCGTCAAATATAATTCATTCAGATCAGACTGGCTTTCTGAAAGATAACTAGTTAGGAGAGAACATGAGGAAAATACTTGACATAATCCAATATACAGAAGATAAAGATATTCCTGCTCTTTTACTAGCAGTAGATTATGAGAAAGCATTTGATGGTTTAGAGTGGAATTATGTTCGTGCATAAAGATGGTTAGATGCGTCAGATTTTGGCACAAATATAAGGAGATGGGGTGTAATAATGTATGAAAACATCAGAAGCTGTAGTATCATTATTTATAATGGTTGCATTTCTGAATTTATTGGACAGAGGAGTCCAACAAGGATGTCCCCCCCTCTCCCTGTAGCTGTTTATTCTTTGCGCAGAGCCATTAGCAAATAAACTGAGAGAAAATAAGGATATAAAAGATATTAGAATTTTAGGTGAAGTATTTGAAATTAGTTAATATGCTACTTTGACTAAGACATGATGCAGAGTCCCTCTGTTTAACTATGAAAGTTTTGCAGGTTTTTCAGAAGGTGTCAGGTTTGCCGATTAATTATAATAAAACAGAAATACAAAGAAAGGGCAAAGCCAAAAGAAAAAAAAAAATGTTAACAAAATATTACTGGATGAGTATAAAATGAAATGGACAGTTATAATAACTAGGTATTCCAGGTGTTAGAATTTTTAGCGATAATAAGAATACAACTCAAAAACATTTGCTTCGAGAGAAAATCAGTCTGTGGGCATTCAAAGCTAGCACAAATTAAAATCCTACAAACTTAACTTTGTGTCCATGGGCTGCACCTGCAGCAAAACATTTGAAAATGTGAGAATGTCACCAGTGGTCATGCACATACATCCACTCAAAATAAAGAATTAATTGTACATTGCTCAATAAATTAATGCAAAGAAAACCCAAATACAAGTACAGCTGAAACTGTAGCACAAAGCTGAGAATTGAAGGAATAACAGACACCGCTGTCTGATTGAATTGTTCAAGTATCCTTAATTAGCATAAATCAAAATCGTCTTACTTATGTTTGTGATCCATTGGATGTGCCTTTAGCACATACCCATGAATTAAAGTTTGAATTGCACCTCAGTCGTGTATAGTTTTTAAGATATTCAACATTTAAATGTTCCAGGGGCCCTAATTTGCATAAATTAAAATTCTACAACTTTTAGTTGTGGTTTATTGGATGGGTTTATAGTACAAACCTATAATTCAAAGTTGTAGTGGTACCTCTACCTTTAATAGTTTTGATGATATTAAAAGTTTTAACCTTTTCAAGGGCCCCTACAGGTAATTAGCATAAATTAAAGTTCTACTTTTTTTTGTTTGTGGTCCATTGGGTGTGCCTATAGCAGAAATCTCTGAACATAATCTCTACGGTAACCTCAAATAGTTTTGAAGATGTTCAACACTTGAACTTAACAAATGCCCCTAAGTTACAAAAATTAAAATTCTTTAAAAACTTTTGTTTCTGGTCCATTGGATGTACCTATAGCAGAAATCTGTATATTAAGGTTGCAATGGTACTTCTGCCTTTAATAGTTTTGAAGATATTAAATATTTAAACTTTTGAAGTGCTTCTAATAAGAATAAATTAAAATTATATAACTTTTATTTCTGGCCCATTAATTGTGCCTATAGCATAAACCTATGAGGGTTATTCAAGTGTGTATGGTACCTCTACCTTTAATACTTTTGAAGATACTCAACATTCGAAAAGTCCCTCAAATTTGCATAAATTAAAATTCTACAACTTTTGGTTGTGGTTTTTTTGGATGCGCCTACAGCTCAAACCTATGAATTAAAGCAAGAATGGCACCTCTACCCTGAATAGTTTTGAAGATATTAAACATTTAAAATTTTAAATGGCCCTAATTTGCATAATTTTTAACATGTTGAACATTCCCAAGCAGAGAATTCATTTCACTACTTGGTCAATCACCGCGCCAAGTTTGGTACTTTTTGGAACAACAGTGTTCAAAATATTGGGCAGAGTAGATATTTGTGGTTATTTTGTAGGACCTGCATGGTAAAGTCACTTGCTTTACCTCAGTTAACATATTTGGCTCCAGTGCTGCCTGGCCAGGAAAAGAAAGATCTCAAAAAATTGACTGTGTATAATTATTTTATCATTATTAATCAAAATTAAATGTGAACATTTGTAGTTACCTCACTGATAAATTGAAAATAACAAAGAAAGCTAAAAAATATGCATATAAAAAAATGCTGGATGTGTTGACAGATACCCCCAAGAAATTTTTAAGGGGAATCGAAGATCAATTTCTTTATATTATTAACTAGAGGTTGATATTGAGTATTGTTTGCATATATCATCAATTATGTGCACAAAGCTGAGAGCTTTTCCATTTTTGTTTGTACATCGATGTCGTAAAACAAATTATGTATTAAACAAAATAGATATTGTAGAAAATAGTTATTGCACTTTTTGTAGATTAGAACTGAAAAAAAAACCCCAAAACATCTGTTTTGGTCATGTGTTGTGACAAACTCTTTGAAGGAAATTAGAGTTGTATTGAAATTTTTTTCCAAAAGGCAAATTTTATCAGGACATATTGAACATAATTGAAGGTACATAAATATGATATTGTTGCAAAAATTTCATGTATGGCAGTCAAATGTACTTATAGAAAACCAGTATTTGAAAGCTTTGTAAAGTGTCTCCAGAACCACATTGATGTAGAGAAACAAATAAATGTAGCAGAGCTAATTGGAAAAATTTTCATCACCACATTGAATAGTGGAGAGATCCACATTCTATATCATTTCTCAAGTTAAAAGTTGTGCTTGCAAGTACAATATTTATTAATGCAATACATGCTTCTGTGCATCTCTGAAAGAGAACTTGTGATACAACTTTATAATTGTGTACTTATTATTGCTCTATATTGCCCTAAAGAAATAAAGGGGGGAAAAATAATGAAATTGTATCAAAATTTCAGAAGTAACGGTAGCCTTATAGTACTTAGTTTTCTTGTGGAAGATTGTTTGAGATGTGCCACGTCAGTGATATGTGATTATTGTAAAATTTCTGACGGTCATGGAGACACACATGAAATATCGTTAGGGTGGAAATAATCGCCACTATAGAATTGTGTATTTTCTCCCTATGGTGTCCATGCTGCTTTGAAAGCATTATATTCAGGACTCCTTGTACACTGCCGTCCACAGAGTAACCATGCAAACCAATCTAATTCTTACTTGTGGGAAAAGCTCATCTCTGTAAAAAGTTTCAGAGCACTGGATGGCAGCATTGACTTCCTTTGGTTCCAGGGGAGGGGGTGGGGTTACAAACAGGAAATGCACTGCACTGCAAGTAGGGATTATATGATAGACAATTTTGACTATAGTTGGGAGATTTTTGTGTGTGGTAATTCTTGACAAAGTATGAGATGAACTGTTATGTCATACCATACCATACATTGTGAACCACTTCCTGGCTAGAATGAGACCATACCATACATTGTGAACCACTTCCTGGCTAGAATAAGACCATACCATACATTGTGAACCACTCCTGGCTAGAATGAGACCATACCATACATTGTGAACCACTTCCTGGCTAGAATGAGACCATACCATACATTGTGAACTGGCTAGAATGAGACCATACCATACATTGTGAACCACTTCTGGCTAGAATGAGACCATACCATACATTGTGAACTGGCTAGAATGAGACCATACCATACATTGTGAACCACTTCCTGGCTAGAATGAGACCATACCATACATTGTGAACCACTTCCTGGCTAGAATGAGACCATACCATACATTGTGAACTGGCTAGAATGAGACCATACCATACATTGTGAACCACTTCTGGCTAGAATGAGACCATACCATACATTGTGAACCACTTCCTGGCTAGAATGAGACCATACCATACATTGTGAACCACTTCCTGGCTAGAATGAGATCATACCATACATTGTGAACTGGCTAGAATGAGACTGAGTGGACAGGTTTGGAATGGGTTGGGCTCTGCACCCAACCCATCCAAGGACAGCGATTGACCAGGGATGTTCTACCGTTGTGGGTCTGATCTAAAACTGTCTTCCAGTGTGTTTTCTGTGAATGAAAAGTTTGTGTAAAAACGTTAAAACAGAAGTCAGTTTGCATGTGAGGGTTTTAGGTTGATTTCAGCAGAAAAGGGTTTAATGATATGTTTAATGTCACACGATTTTTGCTGTTCCAGGCGCCAACGCTGAGACGTGCAGCCAGTGATGCGGACGCTAAGTTCGTCGACTTCAGTGGCCGTAAAAGAATGGGGTCTGCTCAAGAAAACTCGGAGACTCCTCTGCTGACTGGTGAGTGTGCGACTCAGGTTGTATGCTGACCATGTCAGCTGTGAATGGTTATTACTTCAGCTGAGGTTACAGGATGGTCCATCACCCAATGGTCGTCTGTCCCTGCGGCTGTCTGTCGATTGGTTGATATGTCCATTGAGAATTTACATTTTCAACTTCTCAAAAATTGTTGCCCAGATCCACCTCTGACTTGGTCGGGTCAAGGTCACTGCCAAGTCTGCCCTTTTTGTCACACTCCAGTGATTTTTGGATTTTTTCACATCTTGAATTCTTTTCTAATTCAAATTGTTGTGAAACCTGGTAGAAATGTAGCTTGTGGAAGGGTGAAGCAAAGCTGTTCTCCAGGTGTTGATACCTTGTATCATCTTTCTTTAATTTTACTGACTTCTAGCATGGGCAGACATAATTATTTCTGTTTTTTCAGCTACTAGTTCTGCATTAACTTTTATGCTCATTTCCTGCAGATGCAAGAGAAATGGCCAGGTCACTGGGCTGCCTAAAGGAAGAAACAGATTCCGCCTTTATGCCCAACAACTGGAAGTCCGACGTCAATGGTCGGCAAACTTCCCAGTCAGCCAGCGCCTCCAGCTCCAGGCTCAATGGCAACAGCAACAATTTGAAGAATAAATCCAGCCAAGAAAACCTCAATTCCAGTGAAGCAAAATTACGAGACAGCACCGAGAGGCTGAAGAGAATGAAAGATCGTGAGTTCATTTTCCAAAATGGACTAGAATTGGAAAATTTACAACTTTATGGTGATTATTTTTAATTAGATGTAACAGAGTGGTGACGGATTTGTTTCTAGTTAAAGAGCTGCGTCCTGTTTTTAAGAAGTTCCATACGGATGATCCAGTGGTTCAAACTTTGACTCCTCATTGAACAATTATATATATATATATTGCGGGGCCTGTGTTTATACGATCCAAAATGCATGTTGAAAAAACAATTCAGTAGGACTAGGGTTAAGAAAAATTATTTTGAATTTATTTAGATCAAACTAAATCTTTATTCTTATTGATAGTTGTTTACAATTACAGATTTTGTGTCGAACCACATACTGTTTTTATGTGAAGTTTTGGATATTTTCATGGTTTCATGGTCCATATAAATAAAAAGAAAAAAAAAAAACAGAAATGGGTTTAATGCCTGTCACATGTCAGGGCCTGTGACGGGTAGTTGCATGCACTTGCACCAAAACATGACAATCCTTGCACAGTATTTCCTATTCAAATAGGCCACCCCTATTACAAAGAAAAATTGGCCACATTAGAAAGGCTACAGGCAAAATACTGTTGAAGGGTCATCTAGTTTTTGCAGAAACCTTTCGTGTTTTGAAGTCTTGCAGTGGCAGGCTTTGAGTAAGTCAACATCTTTCCGCAGCATGCTTGTGTCCAAAGGGCACCAAGGAAAGCTGTTGACCTGCTGTATTCTGGTGGTCTCTACAACTCCAGGCAAGCTGGTGCTTGAATGAAAGGTCAGCTTACCAAGAATGTGAATCTGGTACCAATATGGTAGTCCAGAGCACTTTGACTCTTGTAAAAATTTGTAATGATAGAGTGGCAAGGCGAGAGGGACTTCATTAAAAGATGCATTTGTGTGCGTGTGTTTTGTTGTTGTAGCAACCAGAAGACACACCTTACAAGGGGTAGAGTTGCCTGCGTTGCTGACCCATGACTTGCATCAAGGTGTGGGTCGGGAGATCAGGCCCAAGGGCGACCAAGACAGCCTGCCACCAGAGGTCATAGACCAGTACAGGGATCTCAGTAGGGAGGTATGTATTGTACTTGCCTATGTATTATACTTGTGGTAGCCTGCGGTACATAACTTTCAATACAATGTTTTAATCATCATCCTCCCCAGTGGGGGAAAAAAATTCTGCAAGGGAAAGTGGCTAAACATGGTCTGAAGTTTATTACAGTTTCAGTCTACAACTTTCAAAGGCAGCATAAAATCAAAACAAATTCTTTTAGGGGGTGAGCATTAAATATTACAGCACAAGACAATGAAATTTCATCCCTTGGCCAGTTAATTTGAAATTGCACTTGCACAAGTTAGTCTGTAGTATGTTACAGCTCAAGACAATGAAATTTCATCCTTTGGCCAGTTAATTTGAAATTGCACTGGCACAAGTTAGTCTGTAGTCTCCTAAACATTAATTTGTTCAATGGGTGTCTATGCAACATTTTTAGTGTCTTTCATGAATTTTTCATGTTTTTTTTTCACAATTTTTGACTTCTTCCTGCCCACATGTCAGATTCTTTTCAAACCTGGTAGGAATGTATCTGGACTCAATCAGCAGTATGTTTGCTCACTACATGATGCTGTGCGTATTTCCTGACTTTTTTATGAATTATTGAAATGAGGAATTGTTGGTAAGAGTACATGCACATGTTAACATTGTTGCTATAGCAACAGCAGCAGCTGTGACATACTGTCTTATATCTTGGTAATGGTGGACCCTAGGCCCATGCTTACCATCAATGCTAGTATTAAAGTACACCATAGGGTTTTTACTTGATGCTGTTAATTTTCACCTTGAGTGACCTTGAAAGGTGAAACTGACATATTGGCTTACATCTTGGTAGTAATGGGTCATGTCCCTTTTCATTCAAAACATGACTCCAGAACGGGTGAGTGAAGACTGACACTGTAAACGGTGATGATGTTGCTATAGAAAGGTGATTGTGGTATTATTTCGAAGGTCATGGCACCATTTCCATGTGTGACTGTGAGGTTAGCTTAGCACAGTCCTTTGTTGTTTTCTTTTAACCCTTAAAGTGCTGATTTAAGACTAAATCAACAGCTTTCCTCGGGGCACTTTGCGTGCAATGCAAAGTGCCCCGAGGAAAGCTGTTGACTAAGACTTCTCTCTGCTTTAAACTAAGCTTGCTGGTATTTGAATGAAAGGTATATTCATGAGGAATTTGAATCTTTTAAAAAAAAAAACCTTATTATATTGGCACTTTAAGGGTTAATTAAACTCCTGGCTGTAGATAGCATCGATCTAAGTAAGACAGAAGGCCATGCAGCTGTACCTTATATCATGAATTGCAAGAGGTGAATGAAGAGAAGGAAAATAATTCAGGATTTTGAGGTGAATTCACATCTCTGAAGAGGATGAATCGAATGTACTATAAATATAAGATTTAAGTAAATATTTAAATGTTTTTGTCAAAATGAATTGAGCCAGTATGATACTATGATCATGAGACAGATGTTGTGAAAGACTGAGAAAACCTTCCAATGTATTCTTGTCATGGACAGAACCACTTGTGGCCGGGCTGCGGTGCATTCCAAACCAACAGAGTTAAACAGCAATCAAACTCAAGTAGGTGCCAGACACAGTGTGGCAGGTGCTGCCATCTAGCTGCAGTTATCTGTACTGCAGTGCCATTTCTCTCAAACACTATATATTGTATGTGTAAAGGTCACTTTTGCTGTTTGTTGTTTCAGGAGCTGATCAAGATGATTTGGTTACAGAAGAGCCTGGTTGAACAAAAGAACAATATAGTTCATGAACTGGAGAACTACATAGACAATTTACTTGTACGTGTCATGGAAACATCACCAAGGATTCTACAAAACCCATACGAACGTCCAAGCACCCCTATACAAAGAACACCTTCCAAGCATATGACACGTGCAACAAAAATAAGCACCAATCCTTTGCGACGATTGCAGTCTTTGAGGCTTCGATCGTCAAAGCGACATTGAGGGTTGAATTCTGTGCCAGTCACGATTCCAATAAATGTGCCAGTCAGTATCCAGGCCGTGGAGCATGCGAGTCTGTGCTGAGATGTGCTTGTGTGCCAATTATAATGCGCGTACGCACGTCACAATTAATGATGCTTACAAGGTTATGTATTGCGTAATATGGCAGAGCTTGTGAAGAGACGGTACCAGAGAGAGAGAGAGACAGAGAGAGAGAGGCCTGGATCATAGGGAAGAAGAGCAAGAGATGCTCTTGTCGTGCAAGACACTGATATTGTATTATAGGTCCTTTCACCAGAAACTAGGTCAAGTGCAACACATTGTGGTGATCAAGTGTAAGGTAATGCTGCCAAAAGATGAAACGACAAAGTCACGGCAATGTAGGGTAACCGTAACCACAATGAAAGGTAATGATATTTGAAAGTGACTGTAGCATCACCATTTGTTGGTCACAGGAGTAAGGTGCATACAATGTACGTTTATGACAGTTCTGCAGTTCTCTTGCAGAATTTTACATGAAAATTGATAAATTCACAATATAATTGAGGGCTTGATTACAAGCATAAGTATATATAATTGGGACAAGCCATATGATTTGTTGGTTACCTGTTCACCAGGTAGTACTATGTTAAAAGAGAACCTGCTGGAAGTTATTATTATTATTATTTTTTTTTTTTTTTTGGATGGAAATTTGTAACTAGGGACATATATAAATAGCACACAAATGAGCAGTCCAGTCATTCAGTTGAATATTACCCGATTCATTTAACCAAAGATTACATTTTAAAGGTCCTCTTGATTGACCAGCTTCAAATTTGATACATGGGTGACTCATGGGTTGTTCTCACCGTACAGTGCGATTTAAAAAAAAAAATGGATGTGAAAATAATACTTTTATTCACATTTCTATTTTGAAAACTCACTGCGCCTTCAATCGTCGCTTTCTGTTCGTTTCCGACACCCACAAGGCGCGAAAGGCTTGTGAGGTCACAAATGCAACACCGCTGGCTGACAGGGAAGACTCCGACCATGCAAGAGAGCCATGGCTGTCAAGTGTCACAGGTTGAAACATATTTTATTCACCCTTTATCAAGAGGATTGTCTTCTTCTGACCAGAGGGGTCAATATAGGGCCTTGCCCTTCTCCCCAAATATTTCCCTTTTTTTTTTAAATAAAATACGTTTAAACCAACAGGATTAAAAGTGTGTATCGAAATATTCATTTTCATCCCTGTTCCTGCCCAGGGTGGGCTGGTGTGTTGCTGTTAATTGTAGCAATACAAGTTCTACAGCTTGTTTACATTCCCCCGAGGACCTGAAGTTGCGGAGAGCATGGACCCATACAGTCAAGATTTACAGGGACAAGTAGCAAGGCCCTGGGAACAAATCTAACGTATGTAGCGAACACTTTGTTGAAAGTGACTTTGATTTGTCAAATATGATGATGTTTAGGATAGGTTTGGCAAGAAAAAGCTGCTGCTGTTGCCAAATACAGTCCCATCACTTGCCAATAGAAGGATTCATGGAACTGGCCAAATTAGGCATTCCTCATAAAACCAGGTACAGTGATTTTTTTTTTTTTTTTAATTTTTTTTACAGTATTTACAACTTAATCTTCAGTATGATTCTGATTTCACAGCTTGCATAACAGCTAAGTATAGTTCCAGTAACTCTAGGACTGTTACAGTGTATCATATAATTATCAATTGAATGTCACAGTGACAACCCTGGTCTATGATGTTGTTACAAAGTAACATTGTAACAAAACTTCAGTGTGGTAAACCATTTTAATTCAATTGATGGAAAAAACGCATGGAAAACATGGACAAACAAGGACCGATCTTGTTCCATACCCAGGTCTAGGGTTGAACAGTCTATAACAGGTTGAGTTAGCTGGCCACTGTGATGTGTATGTCCAGTTACTACTGTACATTGCAAGGTGTTTAATCCCATAACCAGATAATGTTTGTTTGGATAGCTACCACATTTATGCCTCATCTGCTCAGCTGCCAAGACCAGAGGGGGACTGGCCTTTCATCTTTTTGAGTCATGTGCCAGTGTTTGCGACAGTCCACTGCCAGCTCCCAATAATCGGGTATACGAAATTCCATCTCGTTGTACCTTTGTCATTCATATGGAACGGGAAAATAAGTCAGTCACAGGAAAATGTTTGCTATTGTTACATAATGGATACAATCTGAAATAAAGGATATCCTAAACAAGTGCACTGATGACAATGTATACAGAAACGTAAATTACTGCCCTCCAAGTGTCTTGAGGTTACTGCCAGGCAGGAGTTATACTGATATTGAAAGCTATATTAATAAATGCAAACTTATGTTTAATCATTCAAAGTCCACACACATGGGAAGGGAAAATTAACTATTTGTTTAGACTTTCATATACCATAGGCGTGGGCGTACCTGTTTCTGTGACTGCTAGAATTTGAAACACTACAAGACCTGGCCCATCCTGACGCAAATTCCAATTTATTGCATTCATGCTTGTTCTTGTTAAATGGAATTTTATAAGTTTTGATAGGAAATATCTCTTTTTGCAACTAATACTCATTGCCCAGATGGCATGTTGGGATCGTCCGGCTGTACCACGGCTGTACTCCCTGCAGTACTGGTAACGGTAGGGTTCTGGGCGTCCCCTCGTGTGTAAGGCTGAATGATCTTTTCCTTTGCTGCTTCAGCCTTTCTCATTAGTTTTTCTTCATCGTCATCAGACCATGTACATAAAAAAAACTCAATTCATACTTTCCGGAATCACTATGCCCTGTTGTATCTGCCATAACTCTTGGCAACTGAAGGTACTCTGGCTTAGAACACATACACCATGGCCAGTAGGTTGCGTTTGTGACGTCAGTAACACTTTCCCACACCAAGCCATGACCGGAGAAAATTTGCGCGCTTTTCTGTCACAAATGTGATGCACTTTTGGAGCTAAAAAAAGCACTACTCAAAAATGAAACTTAACATTTTGGTATTCAGATATCATTTCTTACAACCCTAAACAACAAAATTCTAATTTGTGATACCATTCAATCGATAGGACCTTTAAAAGAGAAGCCATATGCACAAATTTCTTTTCTTTTCTTTACATTTGACCACAAGGGAAAAGGAGATATTTTGGCCATATATGAAAAAAGATTTTGTGTGCATTAGAGGAGAAAGCCACAGGACCACACACAAATATTGGTCATTGTTATGTGTGTCCATAGCTGGTGGACAGTGCGTATATTCATAAATGTGGCTGTGTTCCATAATTCAGTCGAGTGTTTGTTCTCAGTGGTAATTATGACTGAAACTTGTTCCGACTTGAGGTGTAAAAATTTGCATAAAGTTTGCCTGCATTGAAGTCAGAATGATTGTTTTAATAGTTGCTGGAAATTTCATTTCTACACATTTCATTGAATTATGAATAGCAGTAATTTGATTATATAAAAGAAATGGTGCAAAATTGAGGTGCTTAGGAAATTAAAGTGTTCAGAATTGTTCACATTTTGGCTAATGCTGAGGATCTGAAACAACAGGAAATATTTCTAATGATGATGGTTCTTGATGAAATTAAAATGATTAATTGGTACTGCAGTGAAGGAATCTTGCTAAGTGTTACTCATTTGAGTTCAAGGTAATAGAATCATATGGGAATTATTACGTGGTATATCACAGTTCAGAATGAGATTGATTGTGTGTACTATTTTTTTTTCCTGAGGTAAAATATTGCATTTATTGACCAGCTGCTTACAATAAAGGTTGATACGAAGAAAACATTTAACCTGATAAGTATGTGTACAGTGCGGAACCAGACCATGTTACCCACTGCTGTGACAGTTTCAGGCTGAACTGCCAGAGAAAATTCAGTCGATCCATCACAGAGCCACGAGGTAGTTCTTGGCTAGGTGTCACAGAAGATGGCAGCTACAGGGCAATGTCACAGGAATTGGACAGTTTAAGCGGACCGGTCACAGAGAAATGTCAGGTATAAGCTGATCGTGTGACAGTCACAAGGTTGTCAAGGAACAATGGGCTGACCCATCAGTGCAGTCATCGTAGTAAGCCTTTCAAAACCAAAAGCTGACCTGCCACTGAGTATTTGAGTTGCGGCTGACCTGTGACAGAACAGTATGGCAGCTATGTAGGTTATACCTGCGCTGGGGGTAACCAGCACAAGTACAAATACACGTGTACGATACCAGCTCTTACTAGGCTGAACTGTAATTTACAAGAGGCAAACTGCAGTATCTGGCCTCTTCAGAAAAACTCTGGTACACTAGACCTGGTTGAAAACCTAGTCATTCAATTTAAAGATAGCAAAGTGTTCTACTTTTTTTATGATGATGAATAGCACTTATTGTATGTTTGTTGCTTTGCTGCTGAAAAAAAAAATCCTAAGCATTGCCGCCAAGAATAATGTTGAGCAGGCAACCCAAATTATGTGAGTGTTTGGTAATATCTGCTGTGAGAAATTGTACGTATACTTGGCAGTCAAACAGTTGGTGGCCACTTATACAGTGAAAGCTTTCAATACTTGCCTGTAGTTCTGCATCTTCCTTTTTTTTTCGCAAAATCATACGCTTTCACAGAATGATGTTTTTTGGTAGAAGTTGTGACACTCACTGACTGTTATTCCATAAGTACAAATGCTTATGGCATGAAGAATTGCTTTAACAATTGGACAATGAAAATTATTTGCTGTCTTTGTCAGTCACAAACAAAAACAAAAAACAACAACAACAACAACAACAAAAAAAAGAAACGTTTGGCAGTGAAATGAGTGGAAAGTACAAAATCAGATAGGTACTGCCATTCTGTAAAGTCTGCACATAGGAAGAGAGATCTAGACACTGAATATATCTTGCTGTATGTACCTTTACATTGGATATGCCGCCTTTTTGCTCAAGAGATCAGAATCTAGGTCAGTTCATGCAGAAAAGCTTGCAAAGTTTTCTCAACTTTTAGATGTAGCAACAAGCAGCTGCGACAATCAGTTTACGTCTAGTAACTCTGCTTGCTTTGTCCAGCTAGTATCATTTTTGTCCTCCGATCAGAATCCTACATTTTGTATTTACCTTCATTTTACTTTTTAACCAAAAAAACTACACATTAGCCTCATGTAAGTACCAGGGTTTTGTCAACAATATATATTTATGTTTAAAAAAATATTGTGTATTTTTATTGGTTCTTTGCATGAAAAGAATATATATATATATATACATATATCCTCGTAGACAGCTGACTCTTGTTAATAGGGATCGTGTAGTTTATTTGTGTAGCATAGGAAGTTAAATATTGTGTACGTTTTTTCATCTATGGTTATATTTATATTTGTATGTATAGGTCTGGTCAATTTGTTTACTGTGTACAATATGTGTAAGTATTCAAGATGAGATAAATCAAGGAGCACATCTTTGGTCTTGACAATAGAGTTATCCTCAGACATAAAAAAAGAAAGACTTACACTATGCATCTGACAAGGATCCCACCAATAAGGAGTAGACATTGTACTGGATCCCAGTTATTCAGCCATATAGCGTGGCTACAGCTGGAGCATGTTACAAGGGGTTTCATAAAAGTTATTATGAAGATGGGGAAAAGGCAGCTTTGTTTTAATAGCCTTTGGATGACATAAGAACAGAAGTTGTGTAATATATCTATTTAATAAAAAAAAAAATTGATTCAAATCAGCGATAAAAAAGATTCCATTTGACATAGGCCATCATTTGAGCCATCTGCAGGTTTACGTCACCTGTGGTTAGCCATTAAACATAACAAAGTATACTTGAGATCTGTATTCCAAATTATTCCAGGATCAGATGATCACTGCATATCCACAATGTCAGTATACCACCTTGTATCCACTGTAAGTCACGAGCCATGATATACGCAATGTACTAAATGACATATCAAACATGCGGTGTATTGTCTCCATGTCAACTAAGTGGCTGTAACCTTTTAGGCACCAAAACGGGACAAAGTTATGTGATGAACATTGTAATTGTGTAAAGAAGGAGGCAGTGAGATTAACTGAATGTTCCTGTTTTCAAGAACTGCTGCAGTTTTGTAGTGTTAATTGAGTGTTATTATGGACACGTACTGCCATGCGCCCTGGTGGTAGGGAGATGAACCACATTGAAGTTTTTTTGTTCTGCTGCAGATCAGTGCTCAAATAAAGCATCAGTATTAGCAAGATGTGGTTGTGTGATGGTGTGGCAAAAAATTAAAGTGAAGTTGGAGCCACTAACACTTAATAATCCATGACAAAAGTCACCAAGATGGCCGTGTGCAGTCCTTGATAGTATACCAACATTACAGATACAGGATCGTGGTCCTCATGGTACAGTCTGCAGTAAACAGTAGGTTGCCAGTACACTTGATGAAAAATTTGAACACTGGACGTTCCAAACAGAGCATAGAGTTGACAGCAACGCATTGAAAGTACATTGGTGAAAACAAGATTATCATGTATGGACATATACATACATGTAATTCATTGTTTTGTTCATTCTCAAAATTTGCCTCAACTATCTGAACTATTAAGTCAATTTATCAATGAAGTGAATGTTAATAGAGATGTGGTGCTATAATTATGATGTTTAATTACGTTTTGCTCACTGCAAGAGTTTGCTGGGTTCTTGTAATAAAATTGTGCTTGCTTGCATTGACATGAAACAAGATTAGCGTTTTCTTTTGTCACAAGGTGGCACTACCATAAGTAATTTATCCATGGATGTTATGTGCAACAAATGATTTTCCCCCACAGTATCTGTTATATCAAACTTTATAAAGAGCAACTTTGTATTTTGAAGGGTTCATAGACTTTGTACATGTATTTGGGAGTAACATTCTCTGTATTTTTCAGCAACAACCTTCAGGTATTGATGGCTTTGGTATGTTTTATTGCCGGCCAAAATACTTAGTGAAGTCACCAAGTGCAATAGCTCAAAGCAGCTGACCTATATTTACAAGGCTACATAATAGGTGCTTGATTTTTGCTGAACATATTGAGGTTTGTTTGTGTTTTCAAAGCAGAGAAAGCTTAATACTTGTAGTAATTTTTCATTTGCAAAAACCCAAATTCAAAAGATTGTGTCAACTTTTTATATTGGACTTACAGACATATATATGGGAAACACAGAGCATGCCCTAGATTTACTACTTCTGATATATCTTAAGTACTGCAAAAGATATTTTCCTTCTAGCAGTCACACCAGTGACACCAGCATGGACTTAAAAAAATAGTGGTTTGGTTTTCAATGATGCCCTTGATGTGTGTCGCTGACCTGAAGTATACATAGATAGATGTGTGTCTACAGTGACAGAAATTTTTAATACCATTAAACTGTTTTATGATCATGAGGGAATAGGTTTGCACAACCAGAGATTTTGCTTGGATCACATAAAATTTAAAAGTTATGTTTATGATTGAAACATAATGCAGGTAGTCCAGGTCAACAGCTCTCCTGGGCGCACTTTGGGTGCAGTGCACCCAAAGCACACTGAGGGACTCGGTCCAAAATGTGAAAGAGTTAAAATAGGTGAAAGTAATGGTCTTGTTTCTAAACCAACAGGCATAGTGGACTTTAGAAGTGGCTTGAGTTTCAGGAGGATCTCAATGTGGGGTTTCACCGTAGATGGAGTGCCCCTTTAATGGAACACATATCACTAAATTACCCCCACTTTATAATTCACTTACTTTGCAAAATGTGGAAAGAAAGTCTCGTATATTCTAGTATTACATTTGAACCATGCACACTTATAACTGTGTACCCCAATGAAACATGAAAGGATACATGTATATGGCACTACAGCTGTGAAGTATGGAGGTGAAGCTATGACGGTGTACCTGATAGTTATTCTGGTGCATTTAGTGGCAAACCTTTTTTTTTTTTTTGCGTGTCTCTCTGTAAGTGTATCCCGGTATGTGAATAAAAATCGCTAAGTTGTATTCAGAACTGTTGTAAATGGCACGTTATTGTGGTGTACAAAATATAATGATTGAAGAGTAAATGCAAGATATGTCTGGCCTGGATCTCACTTGTACAGATGGTGTATGTTTCGATGATCTGAGGCAGTTTTTGTTTACAGGTAATGTGGAGAACCTTTGCCAGAAAGATGCATTTGAAAACAACAACCTGGTCGTAGATGAGTTTCTATCAGGAAACACTAAAAATGCTCAATGTATTGACAAACTTATTAATGGTTCAGTTTTTTTAGCTCAGCTGACTGTCAGTAAGCTGAGCCTGTGGGATTATCAGTCTGTGGTCTGTCATCCATCCGTCCACCATTTACATTTTCAACTCAAAATTCATCAGCCAGATCCATTTCAATCTTGGTAGAAATATACAGCTAGGCAACTTGGTGCCAATGGGTCAAGTTCGAGTCTCACTCGTTTTGAACATAAAATATACGTTGGATGGGTCTCATATTGTTGAAGTGGTCATGCTGTAATGATTTTTAAATATTTTATTAATTTTGTTTTTCATTTTTTGTCTTCTTCTCTGAAACCACTTACCCAATTGCTGTGAAATTGGATAGGGACACTTCTGAGACCCCCAGACGTAATTTGTTCAACAGATGGCACTGCAATTCTTTTCCTATTTTTAACGATTTTGTGCAAGTTTGCTATTTTGACTTATCCCAAACTGCACATTGAATTCTCTCAAAACTTAGTGGGAATGTACCTGGACTTGATCTTCACTAACATGTTTATTACATGGTGGTGCAGTAATTTCCTGAGTTTTAAGAAACTATGAACATTATGACAAATGCAGTAATTTCCTGAGTTTTAAGAAACTATGAACATTATGACAAATCAGTAATTGTATATGTTCATTGTTATAGTACGGAAGGGATAGCAGCAAATCTGACACATTGGCTTGTATCTCGGTAATTTGGGATATGAGGTCTGTGGTCACTGTAAAACACTGAAAGGAAAGTACCTATGGAGGGTCTTTTGATGTTAATTTTGACCTTGAGTGGCCTTGACAGGTCAAACTGACATATTTGCATATGTCTTGGGACTGGTAGATTCTGAAACTTTTCATTTGAAAAATGACTCGTCGATTGTACAAGTGAAGAGTGATATTGCAAACTGATGATGTCCCTAAAGCAAGGTTGACCTTGATGTTATTTTGAAGTTTACAGGGCCACTTCAGGCTGTGTGTGCAAGACCAGCTGAGCACAGGACTGTCAGGTCCTGGTTATGGTTTTATGGCAGTAGTAGGTGATTGTCCTGTATGTAGTATGAAAAAGCCTTTGGTACATAGTGAAACCCTGTGGGGAATAGCTTATCTTTCCAATCCTAAGAATCTGCACACTGTGACTGGTGTTTAAAGGGTGGAACAGCCCGAAATAGAGCGAGTTTCAAATGAACTTTGACCTTGTGAGGAAGAAAGATATGGCCAACAGAAAGTGTAATATGTGCACATTAAAACTTGTCTGCTAACAGATTAGTGATGGGTCTCTGATTGCTCTGATCTCTTATATGGAAGGAAGCAATGTCGTGCAGGTGACAACTAAAAAAAACACATGCCAGAAGAGAGGTGCATCCATGCAAGTTATTTCATCAGTAAACTTTTTTATATCCGACCATTCATTGAAAACTGTTGGAGAATCTGTGGACTACGACGAGAAGAAATGAAAGTACATATCTTCATGGAAGTTTGTTTTAGAATGATGTATATCCAAGAATTAGGACTAGTACATCAATGGGAAATGCGTTACATGTGCACCTGTGCTATCCTGTATTGAGTCACTCGTACAATTGTGAATGATTTGGTTTGATTGTTGATGAAAAAGAAGAGTGCAACATGTCAGTGTTTGAATTTGTTTCTCTCACAAACTGAGAAGATGTTAGAAAGTTGATACGCGTCAGTCTCAGAAATCCAGAAAGGATGTGGAGAGGCTTCTGGAGCCAGAAAAAGGTGCACCGTTTCTTAGGCTTAGATTTTTGCGAAGCCACGGTGCATCGGCACATGAACGAAGGCTCCATTCATGAAGAATGTGAATATGAATATTTGTGAGGTATTTGAGTGCACAACGTACATCTTAAGTCCGTGAAAACATAGAGCAAAGGCAGGAATTGGGAGGTCACAAGATGATGTGGGGATGTTTGTCTGTTAGGAGTCCTTGTGCACATGTGTCTGATACCCTGTGTTGTACTGATATACAGGTGTTTGAAATTCAGTCTAATAAGATAAGGTAACGGCTCATAGTATTTCACGGTTGACTGCTTTTTGCAGCAAAAAAGAATGCCCTGTGGGACCTCGTTTTATGGTGTTTGATGAAAATTAAACATGCAAAATGAGGACTTTGAGAAACTTGCTTAAAACAGACAAAAACACATTTCATGCTTAATCAAATAAATTGTACAATTTGCTTGGCTGAAACTGCATTTTCGTGGCTGTTTTTTTTCCAGCTCCAAATATATAGGAAAAATTGCAACAGGGAAAAGCATGCAAGGTTTATGTGAAACTAGTGCATAGAAACAAAAGATTGTGGAGAGCATCGACGTATGAAGAATGCTACGAAAACGGTTAAGCTAAGGGCTGAAAGTAGACATGAACCAGCAGTGTGTAGGATAGCAGAGCTCACCAGTGTGCATTTTGTGAGTTCGCTGTGATTCAACTGTTAATAAATTCATCATGAGAGTTCTCCGTGCTTTTGTTGTTTCTCCTTTGACGATCGTTTTCTGAAGTATTTATACGTACAATATTATCCCCCAATTAAAACCACCTGTATAAAGAGACCATTCCCATATTAAGAACACCAATTTAGAGTCCCGTTTTTAAAACCCGTAATGAAATTAAATCCCCAACTATTAAGCTGCATGATTGAATTCCCCAGATGGCCTTAACTGGAAGATTTTATTGTATATGCACCCAAGCCTGCATGGCAAAGCCACCGGCTACGGGTATAAAGTTGTTGACTGACATTTTGAAAAAAATAATCTTTCAGTAAAATTTCATCACCGAGCATGTGGTAGTATTCCCATTTTTTCGCAGCAGGGTGCAAGAAAAGTCTTTCCTTAGGTTTTCTATTTGTGTTTCAATGGAAATATAAGTGAAAACACTTGTGTTGTTTCACCCATATCCATAATGTTCTCTGGGGATATGTTGTGTATCCCATACATTGTGACAAGTGACCAGTTTGTGTGGAATAAGGGTTCAAAGAGTACCACATTGGTCCTCCTCCCCCACCCCCTCAATAAGGCCACCCCATTGTTGTAGAAAACGGCCACAAAAGAGAGGTGATGTTACTTTAGGAGGACAATACAACAGAAATGGACACTGTAAAGATGGTCTTACTTGAGAGGGCGCCCAGTAACTCGACACGAACCATATCAGCAATACGGGCTTCTATTGCCAGCTTTCGGCATGCATTATGCTGCATAATTTAATGTATATCCTCTGTAGAAAACCCTCTTAGAGAAACCCTGTAATTTTCATATGAAGACGGTGGCATCCTGTCAATATTAGTGTGACAAAAGATTATAAAAGAGTAAATTACATGTATTTTATTTACAGGTGTTAAAATTTTCATTGCTTTTATGCATACATTTCATTTAACTGTATGTTGACTATTAAAGTAAGTCCAAGGAAACCGATGTTTTTGCCAAAATTGTTGACAAAACCGAACAACATGGTCCTATGTTGGACTTTTCAAGGACTTGGTTTTGACAGTTTTGTGGTCAGGAGTAGGCAAACGTTATTCAAGTTATTCATTTATGTATTGTGATACCAGGGTCCCCCCCCCCCCCCATGTCAAATTCTCCACATGGTAGGTTAGCAGTCTGTAAGTTATACATGTATGTACGTGCGCATGTGGAACTGATGGGAGAGTTCAGTCTGATGTGGCTGGGTCAGTGAATGTGTGTATAACAGAGCTTAAATTTTATTTCCAAACTTATAAACTCAAAAATTAAATATCTGTGCAGCAGAAGTGTCCCGAAAATCTGGAAGTTTACAGTAAGTCTGCTGACAGCAGAAGCAAACTGGCAACTCGTTGTCCTTAGACTCTTACCAGTTCTGAGACAGATAATAGTGGAATTTAGGACCCCAGGTGGCAGCAGTTGACGGTGTTCATTTGCATAAGTTTGGATATTTGCTTAAACTTCAAAGGTATTTGTTGTTATGCAAATAAGTAAAATTATGCAAATGATCACCCTCAGGTGCTGCCCTCTGGGTATCCTAAAGGGGTCTATTAATTAAGTCTGGGTACTAACATTTTCTGTTTAGTTTAAAATCACTGTGTTTGGACATAATACTCATTACACCTGTCTTGAATTACCTTAGCACTTTTCACTTCACTGGTTTGTGTCATCAGTGAAACAGTGAAAATAGAACTACAGTGAAACTGAGTGAAAGGACGGCAGATGAAAGATAACATTAAACCATGGAGGTATTAACGAGAATAAGGCATGTTGATATTGGAGTGAAAGCTATGTTTATGAAGAATGGGAATATGCAATCACAATCCTCCTTTCAGGCACATGAGATAATCAGGGACCGGTATAAAATCCGTTACGTTATCTCTGGGTTGAGTGTAATTTTGGTAGCTCATCGTCTGCCCAGCAGACCTTTACTGACGAAAGTGTGCATAGGCCTAGTTGTTTACAACCACATGTACCTATGTGGGCCTATGTGTCAGTGAAATGAAGTGGCTGGAGAGTTGAAGGCTCTGTTCACAAGCCCTGACAAGTAAACAATATTGTTCTTATTGTTGATATGGTCTACACATGAACCAAATGTGTTGCTGTGAATATATACAGTGGAACCCGGCTTCTGTGACCAATCATGCGGTCCAGTTGAAACTGGTGGTATTTTGAAGGTGGTTACTCATAGCAAATGGTCCCATGTTCGGCGTACCTCTCGGATTGTCCGAGTCCGGACATGCGCAGACGTGCTCGGATTTCGGACCACAGTCCGGACATGCGCAGACCCGCTCAGACCTCGGATCAGAGTCCGTACATGCATGTACCTGTGGGCATGCCAAGCGCAAAGTTGCGACAGTGGGATAGGGCTTTTTTTTTTTTTTTGGTGTGTGTTTGTGTGTAAATGAAGGCCACCTGACCAGCTACTAGCAACTAAGCTAGTCAGGACTGCGGCAAAGAAGCGGAGTGCCACAGAATATTATTATGTAGCAAGTGATGTAACTGAATCGTATGCTCCAAAATGGCAGTTCCACATGATATTTTGTTTTATAGAAGAAAATATTTTTGTTTTTCCATGCATGTGTACTGTGACTTGTTTCTTCTACATATGGTAGTATTGTACTGAATTTGAGTTCCAAGTCCTACCAAGTGCCATATATGGCCTGACATTAAGCTGAATCCAGGGAAGGTTGGCCTTGAGGTACCATATGGCATCTTAAGCCCAACCTTCCCAGGATTCAGCTCAATGTCATATTTTAAAATATCTATTGTTTCCTTCTGGTACTGTACATTTGACCGCATTTGTTATCCACAACTATCATATAAATGTAAAGAGAAGAAAAAAAATTAAAAGCAAATTTCGGAATTTTTTTGTAAACTCGCTCTATTCAATCATTTTTCATTATTCAAATGTAGAAGTGAATACAATTGGGGAGGAGGGTGAAATCCTAAGAAGGGTGGAAAAACAGAACTGACAACACTTTTGTTCTAACCTTTTCAGTATCTTCATTAAAAGAACATGAATGATAAACAATGTTTGAAATGAGTGTAACCCCAGCTAGCTATAGTTCCATTTGAACTAAATGAGCAGGTATATAGTGATTACAGTTCCTACTTTTGTAGGAATTCTGACTGTTTGGACCTGTTTCCCACAAATTCGGTTAATTTGAAAGTTACTTAAGTTCAGGCAAACACTCCAATTTCAGACTTTTTTGTCGTTTGACAATTTCATCTCTGAGCATAGATTAATTTATATTGTGACGTCTATCCCAAGACAAGTGCATTGTTTTCTCTTTTTGTTTTTTTTTTTTTGTTTTGTTTTTTGTGTGTGCATTTTTATGGTTTAGTTTTGTTGTTCAGGGCAGGCCTCTTTTTGAGGGATGCGTGGGTGTGTGGGGGAGAGATATAATGGAAGTACCATACTTTCTGCATAAGAAAGCTCGCGTTTCAAGAGGGGGACCTCTGGTGAAAGGGACCTGAAAAGAGGGGGACCATTCTATATCCTCATGATGCCTAAAACAAATTCATCATTTTTATTTTTCTACTTTTTTGTTGTCAGTTTTTGGCTTGCTTGTTTGTTTTGTTTATTCATGTACATTGCTCATTTATTTCACAATTAAGATCAAAAAAAAAACAAGTTCACTTTTTCCATTTTTTTGCTATTTTGTTTGGTTGGGTTTTTTGTGTGTTTTGTTTCGTTGTTTTTGTTTCTTTTTGTTATTGTTGTTGTTTTGTTTTGTGTTTTTTTGTGTGTGTTTTTTTTTATGTTGTTTACCTTGTATACTCTGGAGAACCCCTCGATTAGTCGACTTGTATACTATTGGGCTATCCAGTGTGAAATAAATATGTTTAAATTAATACCGCAAAACCAACTCATCTTTTTCATATTTTTTGCTTGATTAATTGTCTTGACTTTTGTTTTGATTTTTCATGTAAATTGCTCAGTTATTTCATGACGCAAACAGCACAAGTTCATTTCCTTTTTTTATTTTTCTCTCTGCTTGTACATTGCTCATTATTACACCCCAAAACAAGTTGATCATTTCAATTGAACACAAAAAAGTAAAAAAAGTCTTTCGAAGTTGGAATGCATTCACAGGGGGTTTACCAATGCAGAGTTGTTTGCAGCAACTGTTGATAATGAATTATTACACCAATGTGGCTTGGGCAACTCTGGGGAGTTGTTTGTCACAACTGTCGATAATGGATTATCACCTATGTGGCATGAGCAACTCACAAGGATGTTTGAGTCACCTGGCAGTTTAATTATGTCAAACTGGTTTGAACAATGCATATGGCAAACATGAAAGTGCTGATGTATTGTGCTAAGAAAGTTTTATCTTTTCTTTTTTTCTTATAAGACACAGAAAGATCTTAAGAGAAATGTAAGCCAGTTTGATGTACAATGGTCCCTCTTGAAGAGAGGCTACCCCATCTACAAAGACCACATCTCTCTTTGCCACAAGTATGGAATGTTACATTTTCTATGTTTTACGCGAGGTTAGGTGATTTTGTACACTGTTGTACATAAAAAGATTGACAGTATGGTTTTATTCAGTGTGTAATTTAGTTTAGTTCCATCTTGGAACTTCCACATTTCGTCAGTTCATTGCTATTTAGTGAACTGAAAGGTTGCATCATTGGTACATTTAAAAAGCAAATGTTACATGTAATAAATTTCAATTGCTAAAAACATTGTATATTAGCACACATATAAAAAAACATATACTTACCAAACAAAACAAAATCAAACAAACATAGAGCATGAAAGAATGTGATTTTAACAGATTATGTTCAGTTTACCATGCACGTTATTCTCTTCTTTGACTAATGTTATCATAATGGATGATTCCCCCGTCACCTGGGCACACTGGGCAAACATTGTTCTCTCACAATGTTTGGCGGAGATAATCATAAATGTATCATTGTATGTTTGTAATTATAAGCTACATTTTTATGTACATTTCATGTGGTTGATTGAGACTAGAATTTATTTGTGTATAATACATGTCGGATACAAGTGTATATGGACTATTTTACATGTGAATACATATTCAATACATGTGTGGATGATAACTTTATGGCCATATGCAGATGAGACAAAATGCATGCATGCGTTGTTTCCTTATTTTGTTGTGGATATTATTATGATAATAAAGTATTGTTATTGAAATGAATGCCATTTGCGTTTTTTTTTTTTTTTTTTTTTTGCTTGTTGCTGAATGTTTCTACAGTGAAAATTCACTGTAAATGTAGGTCTCTTACCTCATGCATTCGAAATTTCTAGTCTATTAGGTCATTCTGAGTTACTGCTTTGAGAATATACGAATTTTTGCCTTGTTCATGTGTTTTGCATGTGAAGAATACTAGCATATTAAAAACCCTTGTGGCAGAATTTGGAACTAATTTTCCCACTGTTCTCATTTTAAATTGACTTTTATGAAAAAAGTGCAAGTAAAGACACAGGAATTTTTATCTTTTTGACAAGGATCTTGACCTTTTGTTCAGTTATTTTTTTCCTTTCGTGTATTTACAGGCAGTCTCATAATGAGTTTTCACTGAACTTTATTAATATTTACTAGGATTAGTGGACAATCCATGCTTTAGGGCACTGTCAGAAAATTGTTAGTTTCTCCCGTCCGGCACCACAGCAAAAATGAGTAGATAAGTAAAAAAAAAATAAAAAAATAACAGTTGAGGTTAAAAAAACCGGGAGGAGTCCTAATGTACCAAATCAGGATGGTGCGTATATGTTCAATTCTTGGTGACTACATCCAATAATACAGTTCTTTTTTAATAAGAATAGTGAATCGCATAAGTTTATTTATAATCAGTTTCATTAAGAAAAAACTCAAAAAAACTAAAAAAAACCTCAAAGCCAATGATGCTATATACTAAACCTTTCATTGTAGAGGCTATTTCTTGTTTTCACCTGTTTAAATTTTACAGGGTCTGTAGAAAATAAAAAACCCTTTTTATTTTATGGCCAGGAGCAATTTTTATGGTCGGTCAGGAAATGAGAAACAGATAATTTATTAACATTGCCCTTACCCAGTTAGTGTTTCTCTGATTGTACATAGACACCAAAGTTTCAGTAATTTCTTGGGGGGGGGGGGGTATTGAACCTATTTTGCTTGTACAAGTTAACTCTTATCACTGAAGTTGTATTAGACTTGAGAATAACAGATGGTCGCTTTGCCTGCAATACATATAGAAATTTCATATTTGCTTCATTGGTGGTCCCTTCTTAAATTTTTGAGGACAAATACCAATGTTTCATTCAAAAATAAATTTTGAAATACTATCTAAAATTGACAATACATATTTTGAATAGTATGATTTATTGATGGCCGTCTAGATTTGCAACTTTTTTTAGAAAATTAATTGCCTATTTCAGTATTTGGAAATGAACATAGTATAATAGATTAGAATGGAGGGACCAATTAAACAAGAATGTTTTCAAGTTTGATACACCATATTTGAAATATGGACATTGTTGACTCATTAGTAACAATAAATCAAATCTGGAGTTTAATAGAGCTCTTTTCTATATTTAGTGCATAGCCATTGAACTCACAGTAAAAGTGTGAAAGTAAAGTAAAAGTCTAACAGTTTGAATGAACGTGTACTTGGAAATCCTAATACACAGTCCGATAAATATTGGCCCAGGAAAGAAGCAGAAAAAAAGTGTTATAACAGTGTTATTGTTCGGTTTTGCCAACAACTCACGACCTTCAAAGTGAGCTTTATTCATACATAACCAAGATATGCATATTCAATTCAGAATCACATATATTTTAACAGTATGCATTTGTTATTTTCATAGAAAAATCAATCCTGGTCGGCAAAAGAAATACCGATCGATGCGAAGCAGCTTGAGGATCGATCAGGTGTCGAACAAAACTGCACACAAATAACTTAATCCTTCATTCTGCCTGAAGCCAGCTGGTCGTTATATACAACTATGTACCCATATACGTTAAACATAAGTTATTAATCGTAAAATAGATCTTTTCTAACTTCTGTACTCCTGCATCGGACCCAGTACCACTGCAGCGGATTTTGGTACCGCTGCATCGGATTTGCACACGCTCCGAGTGGTCCAGAATGGACAGGACTGCGCATGTCCGGATTGGTACGCCGAACATTGAGCCTGCTGCTAACAGAAGACTGCAGCACACAATGAGGTCAAGTATGGCGGACTAATGTTTTATCAGCGCCCCTAGTGGTGATAATGATAAATTTAAAACAAAACAAATACACGTGGATTCATTATGTTTATAAACAACGGGACTTCGCGAGAAAGCATGCACATGCAAGCAGCTGCCACTGATACACTCATTTGATTTGACATTAATTATGCAGTGATAGTGTACCGGACATCAGTTGTGACAGTATGTACTAGCAAATATCATCAAATACTTTTTCTTGAGCACCAGTCAATCCACAACAATGGTTTGTGGGAGTGTATTCACTGTGAATGTTTGAAACCACTTTGTACAGGATCATTGTGTTCCCAATATTAATACTCTGGTCTTCAACAGAATATTACACAAGAAATGAATCCCGGGAATAACCTCATTTAAAAAAGAAATAATATCTGTGGTTGGTGTTGATGTTGATGTTGATTTCCATTAAAAATGTTACCGAAAATACAGATCAATAAATGGTCCATGCCACAGTTCAGCTGGTTTTAATGTTTAACGAGAACTATGTACAGTGGAACCTCATTGGAATTACACTCAGATATCCAACATATTCACTTAATGACTTGTTTTGAGTCACTTGAAAGGCATGGTACACTTTTACAGCACTTTACATAGAAAATACAACTTTGCTCCAAACACGTGAAATTTGAGTATACCTACCTCTTGACCACCATTACCAAGACCTCCATGTCTGGGACACAACACCCGACACAATTGAGTTGGGACTCAATTGTTCTAAAACAGGCCTGGTGGTCCCAGTGGCGCCACCACTCGGTTCCTGTGGAACAGGGGTGACTTAGGTGCGCATGCGCTCCTATTCTTCCTTCCTCCTCGTGATTGGTCAGTGGACTTAACATGTGGAGTGGAAATGGGAAGGTAGGGTGGGCCTGCGGTTGAGACATAAGTATACTAATTAATACCAAAATTACTAAAAATTTCACATATCAGTTACATAAAGTCACCTCTCGATCACCATTGCCAATATACAAATGGTTTGGTAGGAGGGAGTTGCAAAACACACATACTGACACAACAACCATCGAAACCAACAGTCTGGGGGAACTATTGGTCTGAGTGAGGCGGCGACATCTGTTGGAAAACTCTCAGAGGTTCCTGGATATGAGGCTGCCAACAGCAGAATCCTAGCCTAAGCCTGGAAACACTCCTTACTGACCAGTAAGGGACCACCAATGGACCCCTGGGAATGCCTCCCAAACTGAGAGCAGTCTGCCTTAAGGGAGCTGCTGTCTATTTCCACTCTTTGGGTCTTGGGGATCTTGCAAGATCAGTGAGCCCTGAAAAACATGGTGGGCTCCCGGAGGGCGGTCATACTTGTCCCGTAAGATAGTGTCCAGTTGAACGAGTTCACCGTCTCTTGACCTAGAGGGCACCGGGGACATCCAGACATTCCCTAGGGCTTGCCAGGAGACATTGAAGGCTCGCACCTTGTGAGCTCTAGCTGAGCCCTGCTTCAGGGCCAAAGGGTTGAGGAAATATTGGACTGAAACCCCTCCACAGTTCTGGAGCTCTTATGTGATGTCCACAATACGCGGAGGCCATGGACGGATTCTCTGACTGGCACACCAGTCAGAAAATAGCCTCCATCTAGCCAAGTATACTGATAGAAAAGAGTGTCGAAGCCCGCCTCTGGCAATAGTCTATATTTGGGTTAGTTCTAAATTTGCCTAAAGGTGGTGCTGCCCATCCTGTTCATGGTTGAGTGCCCACATCTTGGGGTCATTTTCTATGACCCTCACTTTTTCTCCATCGATTAACACGGGAACTAGCAGATATAAATTTAACCTCTCTATATGTTGCCAAATAAGCATTGAACTTTCATTTTATCACACTTTGGTGTATTTGAAAGATAATAATATGCACTTTAGGAAGATTAGAAGATGATAATTCCAAAAATTTTCCTCATATGCAGGGAGAAACATTCAGGTTCACTGTAATGCAATGGGCTTTGCTGACCCACCGTACCTCAAATGGCACGGGTTGCTAGGTGTCACAAACATGTATCATGAGAACAAAAGGCTGTATGTCAAGAAATTAAACCAACCAAGATCACCCCTATCCTATCTGCCACCAATTCCAAGAAACCTCTGTCACAGATGTGCTGTACAATAACTGCCAACCATGGAGGTTAAACATTTGCTGGTTCCTGTGGAACATACTCACCATGGTTGCACCAGATGTTTCCGCCACGAAGATAGACACAGGGTGGCCTGATGCCTAATTCCAGAAGATCGTGGGACCAATACATCCTCAGCTGCCAGGGGGCGACTAAGATCAGATTGCAGTCATGGGACCGAACCTTCCGCAGGACCCTCAAGAGGACCTGCAGAGGCAGAAAAGCATAAGCCCAAAGGTAGCTCCAATCCATGGCTAGAGCATCCACCACTAGGGTGTGGGGATCTGGGACAGTCTGGGGGAACTATTGGTCTGAGTGAGGCGGCGACATCTGTTGGAAAACTCTCAGAGGTTCCTGGATATGAGGCTGCCAACAGCAGAATCCTAGCCTAAGCCTGGAAACACTCCTTACTGACCAGTAAGGGACCACCAATGGACCCCTGGGAATGCCTCCCAAACTGAGAGCAGTCTGCCTTAAGGGAGCTGCTGTCTATTTCCACTCTTTGGGTCTTGGGGATCTTGCAAGATCAGTGAGCCCTGAAAAACATGGTGGGCTCCCGGAGGGCGGTCATATTTGTCCCGTAAGATAGTGTCCAGTTGAACGAGTTCACCGTCTCTTGACCTAGAGGGCACCGGGGACATCCAGACATTCCCTAGGGCTTGCCAGGAGACATTGAAGGCTCGCACCTTGTGAGCTCTAGCTGAGCCCTGCTTCAGGGCCAAAGGGTTGAGGAAATATTGGACTGAAACCCCTCCACAGTTCTGGAGCTCTTATGTGATGTCCACAATACGCGGAGGCCATGGACGGATTCTCTGACTGGCACACCAGTCAGAAAATAGCCTCCATCTAGCCAAGTATACTGATAGAAAAGAGTGTCGAAGCCCGCCTCTGGCAATAGTCTATATTTGGGTTAGTTCTAAATTTGCCTAAAGGTGGTGCTGCCCATCCTGTTCATGGTTGAGTGCCCACATCTTGGGGTCATTTTCTATGACCCTCACTTTTTCTCCATCGATTAACACGGGAACTAGCAGATATAAATTTAACCTCTCTATATGTTGCCAAATAAGCATTGAACTTTCATTTTATCACACTTTGGTGTATTTGAAAGATAATAATATGCACTTTAGGAAGATTAGAAGATGATAATTCCAAAAATTTTCCTCATATGCAGGGAGAAACATTCAGGTTCACTGTAATGCAATGGGCTTTGCTGACCCACCGTACCTCAAATGGCACGGGTTGCTAGGTGTCACAAACATGTATCATGAGAACAAAAGGCTGTATGTCAAGAAATTAAACCAACCAAGATCACCCCTATCCTATCTGCCACCAATTCCAAGAAACCTCTGTCACAGATGTGCTGTGCAATAACTGCCAACCATGGAGGTTAAACATTTGCTGGTTCCTGTGGAACATACTCACCATGGTTGCACCAGATGTTTCCGCCACGAAGATAGACACAGGGTGGCCTGATGCCTAATTCCAGAAGATCGTGGGACCAATACATCCTCAGCTGCCAGGGGGCGACTAAGATCAGATTGCAGTCATGGGACCGAACCTTCCGCAGGACCCTCAAGAGGACCTGCAGAGGCAGAAAAGCATAAGCCCAAAGGTAGCTCCAATCCATGGCTAGAGCATCCACCACTAGGGTGTGGGGATCTGGGACAGGCAACACACAAACCTGAAGTTTTGCATTTTTGCAAATAGATCCAGGTGTGGGGTACCTCAGCTGGAACACATGGACGACCCGTGGGTGGAGTGTCCACTCCATTCCTACCTCCATTAGCCCAGCTAACTACATCAGCTTTTGGGAGTGGGTCCTGCCCTGCTGGTTAAGGTAGGTGATTGCCTCCTGTTGTTGCACATAACATAAACATGTTTGTGCTCTACTAGGTCCTGGAAGTGGAGGAGCACTAAGCGTATTGCCTCCAGTTCCAGCCAGTTTATGTGGAGGGATGTGCCGTGTCGGCCAAAAGCCTGACACCACGTGGGCTCCCCAACCAGACTGCGATGAGTCATTATACATGGCTAGTTGTGCCTGAAATGGTGTCAATGTCTGACCTGACATGATGTACTGCTGCTTAGTCAACCAAAGGAGGTGCTGGTGGTCCTTCAGGAGCACCAGCACCTGCACTTGGTAGCCCTTAGGTCCTTTGACCATCTGTCCCGCAGAGCATGCTGCAATGGACCACAGTGTAAGTGACCCAGGGGGACCTAGGTGTTCATCAAGATCAGGGAGGCCATCCGGGGCTGCTACTCCAGGGCCGTGCAAACCTTGTCAACGAGAATCGCCTTGAGGATCAGCTGGAGTCTCTGCCATTTGTTCTTCAAAGAACAACTGATGAAGGCAACCAGATCCTACTGGATGCTGTGTAAGACAAAGATCTGCTCTGGCATTAAGCTGGACTTGGGGAGATTCACAATCAGGCCTGAGCATTTGCAAAGTTCCAGAACGGTCTGTGTTTGGTGCAGTGAATCCAGGTGCCTTAGCGCCTCCATTAGCTAGTCATCCAGGTACACATGAATGTGCACTGCACTCTGGTGAAGATGCCCAGCTACCCCCTGCATGAACCCAGAGGTGCTGTGGCAAGGCCGAACAGAAGCGCCGTGAGCTGGTAAACCTGTCTAGCCTGAGAATGTGAACTAAAGATACTTCCATGAAGTCTCTATGATTGGCACATGGAAGAACACATCCTTGAGGTCCAAAGACATCGTCTACTCCTGGGACCGCAGGGCTGCCACCACTGACTGTGGGGTCTCCATCCTGAAGGACAAAATCTCCAAGTACTTCTTCAATGATGACAGGTCTATAACCAGACGCCAACCTCTGTCCAGCTTGGGGACTAGGAAGAGTAGATTGTCGAACCCGAGCAACCTAGGATCTTCTAGCATTCTTGCTCTTTAGCTTTAACATAACCTCTAGGAACACCTATGCTTTGGGCTCCTTTGTGGGGTGTGTGAACCACTTGGGTTCGTGGCATAATGGAGGCCTGTCTGCTCTGAAAGGCAGCAAGTAGCTGTGTCTTAGGGTATTTAAGACAAGCGAATTGTCTGTGATAGACTCCCACTGTAAGCAAAAGGTGAAAAGGAAGCCATCGACTTGGCACTGGGAGATGTCTATAGCAATGGGGGAGGTCAACCCTGATATGGTGTGGTCCTGAAGACAAGCATCAGGATCCCTGAGGCTTCCCTGGCTTTTTGCCTTTACCAGCCTTCTTGGCCTTCCTGGATCACTTCCTGTTCTTCCTAGGCCCTTGCAATGCCTGGGGCCTGGCTTGGGCCTGGGGACGAGAGAACCTTGATCCGACCCTGGAGATGGGTGTCCCTGCATAGCAAACACAAGTTTGCCGCTAAAGGGCAGGCCATGCTAATCTGGTGGTCGATCACTCGTGACAACAAAGTCATGAGCGAAGGGGCCTGACCAAGGCAGTCCCAGACCCCCTGCAAGATCTGTTCTGAATGATGGAGGTCATCCAAGAGGGCACTCAGAGCAAACAATGAGGGGTCGGAGTAGGATGCCAAGAGGACAGAGCCTCTAGCATCATCCTCTAGTCTACTGAAGGTGTCCAAGGATGTGAGACAGTCTTCAGCACCTTTGCAGCATACTCTTCCAAATCTAGATCCACTGGAAGTGACTGGGACAAACAGATCTGCTCCAGGGTGGAATACCATTTCAACTGGATGTCCTGTTGGGGGAGATCTCGCCCTTGCCTCAGATAGCCGGACATTGGAGGCTCTACAGGAACCCATGTGTCATGAATCCTGGCCTTCAGCAGGTTATAAAACTCAGTGACAAAGGGCGAGAAAGGAATCAGGGACCTATGTCAAGAGTCTACCAAAGACAAGTCATGGCAGATCGCAACAGCCCCTCTCAACTGTTCCAGCTAAGCAACTGCAGCTTGGTCACCCACTAGGCTCTGAATGAGAGCTTTGACCTGCTCAAAGGTCTGACTCAGTGCCAGAGTAGCGTCCATGGGGATGGAAGCGGGTTCCGCCCCGCCACTGCTGTGATGGGCCTCTGCTGAGCAGAGCGACATTAGCATTTGTGCCGGCTGCTAGCTGGTGACCTGGGCCTACTAACAGATGAATCCAAAAGCAACAGCTCCTCCTCCTCTGTGTCAATGTCCCAAGACTATGCACTAGGCATTGGAGTTTTAGCACCCAAAGACTAATTGGGCAGCTGCGCGTCAGAGGCAGATGGGGAGGCTGTTGTGGCATAAGTACGTCAATTACCATGCCTTGCATTGGGGGAGCAACAAGTTACACAGAAGTCATCGGTGCCGTCTCCACAGCCTGCACCTGGTCCTCCATTAGAGACAGCGGGACTTCCAGAAGACTCAGGCCAACCCGGGGGTAGGCTAGCAAGAGGGCACCTGCTGGAGTTGTAAGAACTGCAGAGCCTGAGGGGCAGAGTAAGAGTTGGCTCAGAATAGAGGCAGCCAGCTGCTCATTCAAAATGGCCTACTCCGACATAGTGGGAGTACGGGGGGCCAATGAAGACGAAGCCTCCATCCACAACTGCTGTTCTTCACAGAGCTTGCATTCCCCTTGCCTTTCCAAGGAGGGAGGCAGGGTACCCGGCTTGAAAGAAGGGCCAGTGGGAGGGCCAACTGCTTGGTCCAAGTCAGGCCCAGTGGGAGAGCAGCTGGCACTGCCAGCACAAGGATTGGAGGTGTCAGATTTGGCACTAAGGTTGTGGCTAGTGCCACAACGGTAGGAGCTAAAGGGTCACTACAACTGGACAACACCACAGACATAATTACTGTCTCCAGTGCTCCCAGATACCCGGACATTTGATGTAAGGTCCCGGAACCGGGAGCCTGGGTAAACTGGGGTTCCGGGATGCCCAAACGGGGGCCTGTAGACGCCCATCTTGGTATCACATGGACTACTTTGGGCTGCAGGCGCTAGGAACCGTCATAGAGGGGTTGGACAGCTGCCAGATCAGACCCATTTACAACTGCTGGTTCTTGAGCATCATCTCCACGACTACCGAGAGTCTTGGATTAGCAGCCAAGGAACCTCCGGTCATCACCTCACAAGCTGCCATGAAATGGTTGTCCGGGTCGATCTTTTGCCCTCTACCGAACAAGGGTGAAGCTGAAGCGGTCTCAAGCTTGACACTCACAGCATGCTGCCAAGCAGTGATTGCCTGTATGCCAGTCTTCCCTCTGTCTGGGATTGGAACCGGCAGACGCCATATTGGAATAAAAGCTGTTTTGAGCCAAAACTAGCACCACTTCCACAATTCTCAGAGGATAGGCAGGTCAAATATAAGCCATCTGTATCTCACAAGAGACCAGGAGAGCTCAGAAAACAAATTCCGCAGTAGATGTAGTGAACACAGCACTTAAACTGTTTCTCCTGACAAAAATCAATGGATCTCCCAACTTCTAGAGCAAACCAGAAATAGCACCTTAGGAGGAAGGAAGAATCGTGGCACATGCACTCTGAAAGTCACCCCCAACTCCCAATTTCACACGAACTGAGTGGTGGCGCAACAGACATATTGGTTTTTTTAGGAATTCTTTCTTTCTTTCTTTTTTTACAGGCAAATTTGTGGGACATTACATTTGAAAACTTGGCACAATTATACTTCTATAGATGAAGTTTTGCCTTTTTATAATAAGAGGTCATGCTTTTCAAAATCCTGAAAATGAAGGCTAATTAAATTTTCAAATGTTCATTATCTTGTATACTATAGTAGATGTGGTTCCAAGTGTACATGAGTTCTATCATAGCAAGGTCATCTCAAATGTCAAGGTCAAAGGTCAATTTTAGGTCAAAATGTCATTTTAAAGGTCAAGGTTCACTTCAAGTAGAGGTCATCCCAAGGTCAAAGGTCATTTCATGGTCAAAGGCCACTTTCAACGGTGGCTTTCTTCTCGCCATAACTTGGTCAAGTTTTATGCAATTTTGATCATGTTGGGCTCAAGTTGTAGCTATTGTAACACTGCACATTTAGAAAACTTACATGTGACCTCTAAAGGTCAAAAGTCAACATCATTTGGACCTTTGAAATATTTCATCCAGCCATAACTCGGCCAATTTCCATCAATTCTAATCATGTTCGACTCAAATTGTAGGTATTGCAACACTGCACATTTTTGTAAGAACATGTAACCTCTAAAGGGCAAAGGTCAAGGTCATTTGGCACTTTGAATGTTTCATCTTGCCATAACTTGGTCAGTTTTCATCTGATTTGGTTCATGTTGGGCTTAATTTGTGGGTATTGTAACACTACTTTTTTGCAATTTACATGTGACCTGTAAAGGTCAAAGGTCAAGGTCATTTGGACTTTGAAATTTTCATCCAGCCATAAGCTTAATGGAACGTAAAGTACCCAAGGACAAAATTTGAAGCATTTAATATTTACTTTTGAAGGCACACAGATTTGCTCTGAAGCAAATCATCTTTTCTAGTTGTACCAGTTTTTGTGGACAAACAAACAAATAAACAAACCAAAAAGCACTCCAACAAAAAGGGCAAACACTAAAAGTGAGAAACATTTTCTTATGGGAAATGAAAGAGTACACTTCTAGTGGCAAAACTGTATTTTGAATAAGGGATTTAGTTCAAGATTTACAAGATGTTTAAAGAAAAAAAATAGATTAATGAAGATAAATAAATGGCAATAAAATTAAAACTAAACCGTTTTTCATACCTGTGAAATACAGTTTTGGAGAGCATTATATGTTCTTTCCTTTGACACTATAAACTGTATTTATTTTTTAAAATGCTATTTGATGTTTTATGCAAAATTTACGAATTTTAATTAAAATTAAATTAAATTAATAGCAATACTAAAATTTTATATTCAGTGCCAAAATCAGACCTGACATCATATTTTCTTTCACAAAAAAACAGGAACTTTTATGGTATTAGATGGTAACCACAGACAGAAGTTAAACATTTACATTAGAGCCACAAACTATACCACGCCCGTCAAAGTCCTTTGCTGCTTGACTCCTTTATCCAACATATTCATACATCTGGCACATTTTGCATGGAATAGACTGTATTATTATAAAAAGGTTTTACAGTATTTTTTTTTATTACAAATTAGGCATCACTTGAAAGGGAGTCCTTTCTATATTTCCTGAGGGTTGTGCCAGATGTCAAATAGTGGATGGTAAAAACGGCAACACAGAGAGTGAAATAAAGCCAGGTATTGATTATTACAGCAGGACTTACCTGCCAGTGTAAAAAAATCCCTCTGGAAGAGTGTACAAGCAAGCTATCAACACAAAAGGACCATTGAATGGATCTGAACAAATCACTGTGCTGGGCACTGGACTTTATATTCATTGAGAAAGAAGACATAAGACTATATGCACAGCCACCAAAAGCAATGGAGTTCCCAAATTGTCATTTTACGGTTCCTTGTGTCAACAAATTCAGTTAAGTGAACTAAAATCATACCCAAGAAAGTGACCATTAGCATTTTGGGTGAAATCATGGGTAAATGTTTCCAATTCCCTCAAAAGTGAAAAAGCAGTGGGGCACTGGGAAGGAGTTTATGACCAAGTTTTTGTGGAGGGTATGGAGAGAGGCAGGGGCTTTTGGCAAAAGCAAAGTTGATATGGTGCATCCTGGTTCTGGTTAATTCTGGAGAACTTACCTATACTAATTAATTACCTCAAAAAGCCATCTTCCTGAACTTACCCAATCCTTTTAATAAATGAATGAATAAGTGAATGAATCAGTAAATACAGTGAAACCTCATTATAACGACACTCATATATCCGACATATTCATTATAATGACACAAGTTTTGAATGGCAAAAGTTCATTTCCTTTGTTGTGTGATTCATTTATCTGACATAATCAGTTATCTGACACATTTCTAAGGGAACAGATGGTGTCATTATAATGAGTAAATAAATAAATAAATAAATAAATAAATAAATAAATAAATAAATAAATAAATAAATAAATAAATAAATAAATAAATTAATAAATAAATAAATAAAATAAATAAATAAATAAATGAATAAAAAAATAAATAAATAAATAAATAAGTAAATAAAGTCCTGTGCTATAAACCTTATATGTAGAAACCTAGACCTTGCAGATGTGTATTATCTTGTAGCATCTGAAAGTGCTGGTCTTAAAAATTTTAAAAATGGCATTGAATGATCAACATGATCTATTTTCTATCTTTTGGTGGCAAATCCACATACAGATAGCAGGTATAATCATTCCCACATGTACAATGGTGAGACAATAGGATTAGAGTAATTTACAGAATTCTGGTCCGTTTTAATTACCAAAACAAGAGTTTTCATGTACACAATATATAAATGGAGATTCAAACAGTGTAACGTCAGGAAAGATTAACATTTTATAAACATATAGGTAGGGACATGAATATACCTTTAGCAGTCAAACCACATCAAAGTAAGTGTTGGTGAGACCAATCTATGTTACTGATTAGATTTAGTGACAGGGCATTTTACAAGACGCATCTGTTGAACAAGGCTTTTTAATGTGAAAAAATAGTACAAAGAAGGAATTTACAACCGAAAAGAATCTAAAAAGAGGTAATACATGTTGTGTTTGGGACTCAAACTTTAAGGTTTTTTAATGAAGGTCCCCTTTCAAAACAGGTTCTACTGTATTGGGCCATCTCAGCTTATCACCTCTGTAAATGACCTCAGTCAACCATATGTAATCAATTACTGACACAATAGGTATGTCTTGGGACATTCCTCACTATCCACAAACAATTGATATTTTGTGTCATCTGCATGCATCATTGCTAGCATCTGAGCCTGTTGCCCTGGATTTCTTGTTGGTAAAAGCCACACTGCATACAGTCAGATCTGTTTTGTTTACAAATACCAGGTAAATGACCCCGACATATGGAAGAATTGCCCCTCATATAGTAATATGACTTCACAGTTCATTCAACAGGCCTTCTTGACTCTTTAAAAAATTCACCTAGTATGTGAGCTCAATGTCACCCAAAGATATCTGGCAGAAATAAAATACAGAATTGCTCTGTGACCTTGGGAGTTACACCCAGCTCAGCCATCCCCTGACTTATCCTATAGCTGTTGGAGCACCACAATCCTGTGAGGTGCTAGCTTTAAAACTTTGAAGTTATCATGCAGATATGGAACTCCGAGTAATGGCTCTGTGACCTTGAGATACAGGTCATGGTTGCCCGTCATAAAATTTACCCTGCACCTTACGGAGGCGTTTTATTTTGTGTGTTAAACATGCAAGTGCTGGCTGTAAAACTTTCTTTTCAAGTTTATGTGGGAACAAAATACATAATTATGTTGCCACCTTGGGAATTGGGTGAAGGTCATCCATCTTAAATAGATTTCATACAGGTCTACCGAACTACATCCCCCTGCCAAGTGTACATTACCTTTTTGACAGGTTTTAAATACAAGATAAAATGTTAATTTTTACAATTGTTGATCTGAATTTGACCTTTAAGGTCACTTGAGGTCAAAAGAAAGAATGCCAGACGTAACCCTGAAGGTACATTACTGCACATGTTCCATAGTATCCATTCACCTAGGAAGCACCATTACCCCAATATAAGGCAATGTTACTTATGTATACTAGTGTAATAGCAGTCACCACAGTTCAGTCACAGAACTTCACAAATAATTGAAAATTACCTGCCAAACAAATCAACTCATAAAACGAAGCACAAAGACTAAATTGAAACATTTTTGATTAAAGAAATCTGTGTTTTCATACTGCAGATATCAAATGCAGATTTACTTTCAATTAAAATAATAATAATGAAAAAAAAAAAAAAAATGCAGCACCATCTGGTAAACAAATTAGGGTCTATGAGTATCTGACAGTGTCTATGCAATTTTGAAGGAATTGGTCAAGTGCTTTTAGACATATTTCAAAAAACAAAAGCGAATCACGAGACCATGACCTGATAAACAAACTTGTTTGGAGTTCTTTACCCAAACCCCATCTCCACCAAGTTTGAAAAGATCCCACAAATGGTTTTGGAGAAGTTAAAAATGAAATTGTTGACCAACAATGGTCAGATGATCAGGAGATAAACTCAGCTTACCGACAAGTCAACTGAACGAATAAAACAAACTGTGCATTGTCCGCTTTCAGTGTTTGATTCAACGAAAGTCATCAGGACATCCTGGCCTTCATATCCATGCAAAAATAAAGTTAATGTTCAAAAGTAAATGAAAGCATGTAAAGTCTACTTACCTTTCTCCCATGTCTGGACAAAGCTTCCAGAATGACTGAAGACAAGCCATTTCAGCTGTCAATAGTACAAGCCATAAATGACTTACAAATATATTACATGTACTGCAGTACCATGACTATCAAAATGTAAAAAAGATTTTGGTCTGAGAACAGCATTTTGAGCAATACATGGTAAACTTTGGCTACATCTTCACTGTTGTATGTTTGTATCACAGTAGCCATGTCTTCCGTACTGTTTTTTTTCTCCTCAGTTACACATTTCACAGAAATAACCCTGAGGAATTTTCCCGAAAATGGATTTCTGTTTCAAAACAGGAAAGTTTCATCCATGTAATGAATTTGATCTAAAATCCACATTTGATGCCAAAAAAAAGTTGTTGTTTTTTTTCCAATTGAAAATGAGCATTATTCTTGTTTTCTTCATCTTGGTTTATTTATTCCTCCTCAGTAAAATTTCTCATTTCTCTTTTTGTTTGCCCTTTAAATGCATAAATAAGGAAGTAAAAACAAAGACAAATTTCTTTTCAGCACTTTATTCAAATCAACAAGTTTTGAATTGATGACCTACTCCTATGAGTGGGCACAACAATTCCACATCTCAAGAGCAATTAGTATTTCCAGTCTGTCATTGCTATCACATGGTCTTTGAAATAGGTCCTTCACTCCTTCCCAGCTTGTTCCTCTTTTTCCACAATTACTTTGAAAACGTTAACAAACATCAGTCAATAGCATAAGCCATGAGGCAAAGGGCAGCACTGGTAACAAAAGAGGTCACCTGATACATCTTGACCAATGGTATCGCCTGTTACTTCCTCTCCCTGGGCATATGCCATTAGAGGAAAAAAGTTTGAGATTGCCACATGTATCACCCAAATAATATTTCTTATATAGAAATATAGTTAGTTACCACGTTTGCTGAATGTAGTACAGAGTTCTACCTGGCCAAGGCCGAGAAAAACTCCACAGTATGTGAAGTTAACATGTGATAACGATTTAATCTTTGTTTTTAGTGTTGCAACCTATCAGGCGACAGTATTAGATCAAAATGCAGACTCATTTGCATATATGCGGGTCTATCATAAATTTGATTGGCTAGCTGTAACTTGACTTAAGCCTACGACCTATCAACAGCAAAACAGTTTGGCAGTGAAACACTGTGCAATGCCATTTAAATAGTCGGTATAAATTTCCCAATTAAACGGCAGGGCAGCCAGATAACAATTCAGGCTGCGTCTAAAATTTTTGCAAACTGGAAGATTTGTATGGTTCACCCACACATGGTTCTTGCTTCCAGGTACATGTAGAACTTATGCACGACATCTTTCAACTGTGCTGGCGATATTACATGTAATCAAAGGGTTTCTCACCTTTCTCTTGCACAGTGTTTGAGAAGTGGGCTGCCTTCTCATTTACCAGACTTGTTGCCTTTGACGCTGTTGCAGTCTGTTTTGTCTCCATTTCCTCCAGAGCATATTGCACAAAGCACTTTCGCTTAGTCTGCAGCACTGCCATGGCATTCAATATGGACATTTTTGTAATTTTGTACAAGCAGACTTTCTTTGAATCTTTGTGTTGCACAAACTTGCCTGCTATCACATAAACAGAAAGGTTTGCTTGCTAAACCCTGATATAAACTTGATCCCCGTTTGATGAAAATACCATGTGTTCACTGCATGAAACACTGAGTGTGGTTTTATATTTTGGAATAATAAACCAATCAGAATGGCTTATTATTAGTGAAAATATATAATATATTTGTAGTAATAATAAGTGGATACTCTTTTCAGTTCAAAAGAAATCCTCAACTGGGCCAAAGGCACATGCTCTGCATCAATATTTTTTTCGGTTGTTGTGTTCAACAGTTGAAAACCACACCTCAAGTTCAATACTGTTTAGATGGGTTTTTTTGCAAAAGTAGAGTGAAGGCTATCATCAAACAGCTGTAGACTGCCCTGTCCCAGGATACTTTCTGTAACAACATGCGTCGCCTCAGTTCACCATATACTGGATCCTAAATAAAAGCTGTTCGGGATCTCATATGATTATTTTGGTTGATGCCCGCGGTGAAAATTTAACAGAAAGGAAGCCCTATACATATCAATGTATTTGATTTCCTTCCAGTGCAAGCTTGTATGCCATCAAACTCTGCAATGACTACCCAGAATTCAGTTTCAGGCAAGTTCCCATTTTGTTGTGACATATGTACAAGTGTGGTACATGGATCTTGTTATCTCACAAAACAAGGTATATACTGTCCAAGTTGAGGACGCAAGTTGAGTCTGCATTACTTTTTCCCCCCTTTTCAATACTGATTTTTTTAAACTGACTTACATTGAAACAAAAATGTGCATGATTTAGTTTATAGTTTGTCTGCTGTATGATTCTATCGTACCATGCTCTTGTTTAAAACAAATACAAAATGTGTTTAATTCACAAAACAAGAATCTTTTCATACCCACAGCTATAAAATATACAATTAACAAAGCACCAATGGTATTACTTTGGACATTTTAACCCAGTATTCATACATGTGCTGTAATGTTCTGACAATGCAAGGCTTTAGCATACTATCTTAATAACAGGTACTGAAGTGGAAAAAAGAAACAACTTACATGTATAACTTAATAACACATTGAGATACATGTATACAGTAATAGATCTGCACATGGAAACCAACACACAATCTCTTGAGAAACAAATCTTATGAATGCATCATTTGTTGACAATAAAGTTTATCACCAGGCAGAATATACCAATGACACGTGTCCCTGACTACCCATTTTCAAGAATTTGTTGCTTTATTTCCTGACAACTTTCAACCCAAATATTCTCTATACAGCACACTGCTGAGAATACACAAACGACACATGTGCATACTGTACAAATAATAAATGCATATAATGTAAGTGCACATAATTTGATGTTCTAAATGTTCTACACACAGAGATTATTTGTAAAGCCCTCATGCAGTGCAAGACCCTTTCGAAACTACAATGTGAGCGGATAGCAGAGGGTGCTTCTTTTCTTTGCTAAGAGTCTCCCACTTAACTGCTTTTATAAAATGTCTCGCACTTTTTTCAAATTTTTTCTAAAAAAAGGACATGTGATCTCATTTTAATTTTGCTAGCTATAACAGCTGCTGAGTGATTATTTTCACAGACTGAGAATTTCTCTGATGGTGCCTAAAATGCCACAAAATGCAGAAAATGGTAAGGGAAAATTTCCAAATTTTCCTCACCCAGGGGGAGCATGCCTCCTGATCTCCATAGTTATGCTTGACACCTTTGGTGTTCCCTCTCCAACTTTTCAGTACCTGCAGGAGGGAGATCTCCCACTTTTAATAGCGGTTAAGTTGAAACCTGTGATATCAAGCTTCCACTGAACTTGCTACATGTGCAATATCAGTGAAAATTCAACACCCAAGAAAGATGCAGCCATTTCAAATCAATTTCCTGTCCAAGACGGGTCTGTGTGCCCTTTGACACTCATTTAAATCAGAAGACCCTATTATTACAGGGTTTTTTTCCCTATGTGTGCTGAAAAATCACTGATGACGGGCTTTGTCAAATTAAAGCTATACGCACATTAAAAACCCGTAACAACTTCAGAGTCATTAAATAAAGCATACTCTGTTTTCTAAGAGTAAAATTTGCAATTTTAAAAAAAATGAATGTGGTAAACACAGGCAAACTTGCTTTCTGGGTCAAAAGGCTGTAATCAAGGGGACAGTCCCCTTTGGTTCTAATTTTTGAATTCCCTTTAAGTGGAAGGTAATTTGTTTCTCAGGATGGTCTTGCTTTCAGTGGATACTTTTGACAGTTTAACAACCACGTTTTGGCATTTTTATATGTCAAACAATCTATATGTGTTTATCATACCAATAAAAGAAATTCAAATTGTGTTGATTGCAAAAATATTTAACCTTGATGCAAATCAGTAAAATAGTTAGACCATTCATATTGTAAGCAAAACTGTTAATGCACATTACAGGAATAAAACAACCAAAGAGTCGTATAATTTTCTATGTTTTAAAACTTTTTTTCAATGTTTTATCACTTCATGCTATTAGATTCATCATTGATGGCTGTGTCAGCAAGTTTGACAAGGGCAGCACTATCTGAAAACTGCACTTTCGACATGAGATCCTTTTGTTTTGAACCCCTCCACATGTACAAAACAGGTGTTTCATGATGCAACATGAGTAATTTACGGCACTTTCAAATGAAACATCAGATTTTACTCCTTTTTTTTTTTCTTCATCAGAAATAGCCACAATGAGCTTTGTAAGACAGTTACATTCCCTTAAATGCCCAGAACCTCAGTCTTACGGCAGCAGACTACACATATGTACCAAATGAAAGTGTCAATTTTAAAGCAACAAAACACCAGCCAGCCTGACTGGCCAGTAATTTCAATATTGTTGAGTTATCCAACATACTCTGATGATATATACAATATAGTTGAATGATATCACAACTTAATGACACTGTTACAGTCAGGGTCATATGTTGGTTATTTGGAATTTAATCAAATCATAGACGTATATATGAAAGTTGTAAGGACTTTGAAAGATAGTTTTGCCCAAAAGTACAATGTATTATGTTCAAATCATTCACTGTGCAATCCTCATTATTTAGAATAAAATGAAAAATACATTATCTGAGGTAGGCAACATGTGACCACAGATATTATATAAAAAAAAATTATATAATGTTCATCTCTGAAAAATTTGGCAGTGCTTGCGAATGGTTCCAGTGTGGTAAGAAACTTGAACACTAACCAGTTTCTTGTAATTGTTGACACCAATTATGAATAAACTGACCCAACTGAGATATCAGACAGCACTTTACTGAGCCAAGGAGGCTCTCCTAAGCTTACTTGGCTACGCATTAATTTTGTTGTCTTAAGTACACATAAAAGTTGTTCTATTAAGTACACTGGAATACATACATGCACATTCACTGAAAAAAAAAGGGGGGGGGGGGGGAAAGAACAAAAACAAAACAGTATTACCAGAGTGAGTGTACAGTGTGGCAACTATCCAGAGATAAAAAAAGAAACCCAGTCACACTTCCTCCTTTTGACAGTCCACCCTCCTGTGGTGGTCATGTGTTTTGTTCAGATCATGGCAACTCTGTAAGTTAACATTAAGCAAAAAAAAAAAGAGTTTGTTTTCCCGTACCTGACCGACCCATCTTTACACCCCCCTAAGGACCACCTGGTAACTTACTTTGGACCAAAAAAATTAGAAACACCTACCCACCCAAAATTGTGAAATATTTAACAAAAAGAACATACCGACCCACCCAAAATGTCAGTCGAAAAAAAAAAAAAAAAATATGCCTACCTACATATCCCCCAAAATTTTGGTCTGTTCGGGGAAACACACTTATATCTTTTTGGGCCTTCATTAAGATTTCACAGCACCAAATGCAAGCAAGAAGCCTCTCTTCAGTCTCCTTGATGCAGCTGTGGGACAAAATGGAAATGATCATTAATTCATTGATCATTTTTTACACATATATGTATACATCTATACACAACCTAATAAACAGCTCGACATGATCTACATGTCACGGAATGCAAATCAGACATCATCAGCATAAATGAAATTAAACTACAAAATGAAATATATATATATATATATACATCATATTCTGGTTCTTCAAACTAGATTGTATGATCTTAGGCTAACTCAATTTAGTCTCACAAAATGTTCACACAAATTGTACCCATAAAACAAACTTTCAATGTACATGCATGTACATGTATATTCTGCTTTCGATTTCAATGAGCACAGTAAAGTGCATGCGTCATACCATACTGCATATCAGTTTTGCCAAACAATTTTTGCAGTTACAGCCATAAATTTATGACAATACAGTTACATTTCAACTTCTATGGCTGAGTACATGAAATAAGCATGTACATTACACAGAACTCGGAATACACGCACTTAATAATGATAAAGCATATTTTTGGCATGGTATAAATTTTCTTTTTAACCAAATGCAAGAGCTGTAACATCCAGGTTTATACAGTGCCAATGTTCATCAGCAGAATTCATTAATTATTCTGTCACACAGCCCTATCAGAACTAGATGATGCATAATCAAATCCACAAAGCCCTGTGCAACACATGCAATTCTTACATACTTAAAATGTGTCCAGATTGTAGGAACTATTCCCACAGTTTCTTTGGTGTTTCCTCATCATATCTGGCTTTGAAAGTTTTATCTTTACATCACAGCACAGTGACCAATGACTAGACCTCTCAAAACTTTACAGTCATCATGATTTGATTCTGTTTTACTACGGTGACAAGACATGGTTCAGCTTTACTTCAATCGCATCAAACATCTTTTGTGTTTGATAGTACATGTATTGGTAGTTCACTCAGTTCTTCCATCTTAGATCATTTGGACTCCTAATGACTCGTGGAGTTTATCACTGCCCATCATGTATCATGACACAGTTGTTTTGAAATTATATATGCCTAACTAAGAACATTCCTAAAAGTTGAAGATACATGTAGCAATTGATTTTTCACTTTGATTAATCATTCATTGTCCACATAATTGTCCTGAAAGGGTTTCTTATAAGCTCATTACAACTGTACCCTTATTTGGTCATGCAACAATGTCTCCTCAAAGATACATGACTGACCTATGGCATCTGGTGCAGATATGTCTTTTCATTCAGCAGGGTATATAAGTACATTGTATGCTGCAACTTTGTTATGATACAAACACAAAACCCCTTTACTCGACAATTACTACTGTATCAGAGGTACCACACGGTACATGTATGACTGATCTCATATGTACCACACAGTATGACTGATCTCAGGGCCTGACATTAAGCTTTTCCACAACATGTATCACAATATGTGTTGTCACTCTAGGTGAAGTAATAAGCCAGCCAAACTTCCACGGAACTAATAATGACACAACATTACTTGTCACAGACAATGTGGCCCGCTTTTCTGTCACATCCTGAGTCTGTCTACATGTAGCAGCAGTATGGTAAGTCCCTGTACTGACAAGAAGCCATTTCCTTTTGGCTGTGTACCACAGATACAGCATTTTCATGGTGTGGTGCACTGAAGATACATCTCTGTATGAACAGGTGGATCATACTGCCTATCTTGATGTTGCTGTGTAGCATATACAGCCTATTCCCATGTTGTGTGGCATTATTAATACCATTAAACAATTGTTTTATGTTTCTCTTATATTTAAAAACTTAGCTTGGCACCATATAGATATATTGAACAAGAAAGTCAAGCCTTGTCCACTCCTCCCCCCCCCCCTTCTTTATTGGCAGGAGGCTTGGCCACTATGATAATGTGACTTCAATCCACTTTTGCCAGCACCACTGCGACACGACTTGGGATATAAACCTGCAAAAAAAAACAACAGTGAAGCACTTGTGACTGAAAATAATGTCATGAGAAACCATTAGTTATTTTAGATCACTCTTTAGAATCCCAAAAGTCCAGGGGTGGTATTTATGAAACAAGATGACTGTGACATTCCTGTGTTCTGCTGATCTTGCATGCACAGACTGAAGTGGTCCAGTGAACTTCAGAATGACAATAGGGTCATCTTTGTGTAGTACCATCATCCATCATCACAGTTTGTAATATTAGTCTTTAGTCATACTATTCATGAGTAATTTTTTAAATTAAAAGAGATGGTATCCATTATTACCAAGATATATACTAATATGTCCATTTAACCTTATAAGATCACTCAAGGTCAAAATTAACATCATCAAAAGGAACCCACAGGTACTTTCCTTTTAGTGTTGAATAGTAAACATGGCCCTATGATCCACCATTACCAAGATATTAGCCACTAAGTCAGTTGACCTTTCCATGCTACTCAAGGTCAAAATTACAACTCCAAAAGAAACTCTGCACTGAGTGCATTTTGAGATTGAGAAATATCTGCTCACTATTATGCCACAGCATAGTCAACAGTGGGGAATCCCAAGTCATTTACACATGTGCACACTCTGGAAGGATCCACTCACAAAAAGGTTCTAGCAAAAAGTTTAATGAGGAAATGGGGTTTATTTTCACAAATTGTCTTAATTTAGTGACATTGCGAGTTCACTTTGTCGACTACTCTTCACACAATTTTTCTAGTTGATATGCCAGTCTCCTTTCATACTTGTCGTTGCCTAAACATTCATTCATGTTATTTCACCATGTAAGGCTTGTATCAGGACAGGTGCCTATACATGTATTAAAAGTATACAGTAAAGCAAGCTTGTACATGGTACCAAAGTTAGATATCCTTTAGCTTAATAAAAAATGAATATCCTTATCATTTTCAAACACTTTCATTATCTTTAGTCAAATTAGACTCTAGTAAATTTTCATGCAATTCTGTTCAGCCATTCTGAAGAAGTCAAAAATGGTCTAAGCACATAAAAATTCATGAAAAATAAGGAAAATTCAGTGCCACCAGGTGGCCAAAATTTGAACTATGTGATCCTGTAAGCAATATCAAATTAATTGACCAAATAGTCAGCAAAGAAGAACTTTTTATATTTTCAAAACATTAATTCAAAATTCATAAATTATAGAAAATTCCTGCATCATCATCTCCGTTGCAAACTTTATTGAAGACCACGTGGGAAACATCCATGTGCAAAATAAAAATAAAATTCATACAGTGGTTTTTGAGAAGTCAAAAATATAAAAAGTTTACTGGACAGACAGAGGCAAACCCTCTGCTGACTGACAAGAGATCAAAATCGCTGTACTACCTGTTATACAAATTAAGGTTAAAAGGTATACCGAGAAGTATTCATGTGTAATTTCAAAGCAGTTGCCATAGCAGTTTCAGATAAGATATTTTAAGTGATAAAAAATAAAAACTCGAAGCCCAAATCTTGTAGTTTTATCTCAATTTATTATCATGATAGTGAATTTTAATGTGTTTTACAATTCATGCAGTGAATTTAACACATTTGATTTTTGTGTCCTTCGCTAAAGTGCTCTGTAACCTCAAAATAAGGTCAAGGTCACCAGAAATTTTACAAACCTTGACCTTTGGTCTAACACATGTTTGGTGTAAATTTGGTGGCGCCATCTCAATTTATAATCACACGAATGAATTAATGGAGTTTGTTATATCTAGGATGTTAGTTCCAATTAATACCACCAGTGGCACCACTATGATTTCACATGTCATAGACTTTTCTGTGTATGTTCCTCTAGTGGTACATTCATATGGATATATATGCATGCTCACAAATTCAGGCATAAGGATCACCCAAAAAGACAAACAATCCTGAAATGCATTCCCTCTGTGACTTTGAAAAAGTATGTGAAGGTTATCCATATTAGGCAATATCAAACTTCCACATATAATACACATTTTTGGTACATTTGGTGTCATTAGCCTTATTCTTTCTCAACATATTGAACTTGGTCTTTTATTAGAGTGCTTAATAACTGTGAAAAACTGTCCCCCAAAATTTTGAAAAATCATCAGCCTAATGCAAAGTTGATGTAAATTAATTCTGTAGTTCCATCTCAATTTAATGTGTTTTTTGTACCTATGAGGTTAGTTCCAATTAATACCACCAGTGGTGCCACCATGACCACACATCTTAAGACTTTTGCATGTATAATATTCCTGTTGTGCTACATGCATATGGATATACATGTATGTTCAAAAATTCAGATGTGATGACCATCACCAAAAGATCATTTTGTGAAATGCATTCCCTCCATGACTCTGACAAAACAGGTCAGTCATCCATATAATGTAACATCAAACTTACACATATGATTACCCATTTGTGGAACATTGAGTATCTTTAATTTCTTTCTCAAAATATTAAAAATAGTGTGCTTTTAACACTCCTTGGTCCATATCCTGTGTGATACTATAGATGGCACCACCATATTTTGATGAGTTTTTGTCTTTTTGCCTGATCAACATTCCAACTAAGTTTTGTGAAGTTTCATGAACAACTCTTTGAAAAATAGCATTCTCAAAATTGTCCCCTTTTGGTCCTTTATTTTACATAATAATACAGGTGGCTTCACCAATATTGAACTAAACTAGAATTGTATACCCTTTATAAGTCCTAAAGCTCATATGACATTAACTGCAAAACTTTGGAATGTATTGGATCCACAAGCTAAAGTTTAAAGACAGACTGAGGGACAGACAGATGTATTGATGGATGGACATGAGTGATGCACAGGTGAAAGCCAACAATTTTTGCAAAAACAGAAAAGACCCTTTAAAACTTTCAGCTCTCATTTCTTACCAAATTTGCATGTTTTAGAACATATCCTGATTGAAATATTTTTGCAAAAAAATTGGCTCCAAACAGTATATTCCATTTTAAAAGTGATGATGTGATAAGCTCATTGACCTATGGTCAGCAGAGATCAATCATATCACTGAAGCAACCCTGAATTTGTTTGATACAGACCCACCCACGGTACATTCCCACCTGTCTGGAAAGGATATGGTCTACACTTTTACAGAAAACTACACAAAATCACATGTACCCATGCCCATCAAAACATAAACTTTGAAATTTATAAAAAACAAACAAGCAAATGACAGTTGTCTCACTTTGGTGCATTTCTGGTGGAGATTGAGTTTTGTTATATTCCTATTAAGTTTTGAACAGAATCCAGCATCCATTTGGGAAGAACTTGAAAATTACAACAACAAAAAAAACACACAAAACTTACAAAAATTTTTTTTAAAAAATGCAGCAGCACCTGTTGGGAGAAGTTAAGGTCAAAGGATCCCAGGAGTGTTCCTCTGGCATTTCAAAGTAGTAAGTCAAAAACTTCAGAGATTTTTGTTTTTTTGTTTTTTTTGTGATCATCCCCCGAGATGAATGGAAGTATCAGTAACATTATCATTTTTTTGTTCATTCATTGCAGTGTGACAGTGTGACAGTGTGACCCTTTGAGTAAAATTAGTAGAGACCAACCCAAAGGACACCTATATCTAATTTGATGAGGATCTGGCATATGATTTTGGAGAAGTCGAAAATGTGCATTATGGGCACCAGGACTGACTGGACAGATGTGCGATGGATGACAGCCCATGAGATAAGCTCAGCTTCCTGACAAGTCAGTTGAGCTATAAATCAGTCTCTAATAATTTTTAAGATTTCTTTTTTTCCCCCATGAAAGCGCATACTCACAAAGGTATGATTATTCCTGTTGTCCCACGGCTCAGGGAAGGTGTGGAACTCTGTGTCGTGGTTCAGTCTGTTCTGACCCCCATATGCACTGCTGTCGCTGTCAAGCACTATTTTATACCTGTTTACATCTGTCAAGGAATCTGGTCTATTACCAACTGATGAAAAACAACATGTACTCAGTGATGGTTCATGCCAGGTAATTCTTGTATTTGTCTTACACTGTCATCCCATGTAAGACATGGCTTACTAGTGCCTGTGTACAGTGAAACCTAATTGTAATGACAATGAGATACCTGACATATTCATTACATGTATAATGACACAAGTTTTTGAAAGGCAAAAGTTCATTTTCTTTGTTGTTTGATTCATTTACTGACATGTTCAGTTTTTTGTACAGCATAATATCCATGAGGCTGATAGCTCTTCTAAGCTTATCAAAACTGGAAGTCTTTCATATTGATTTTTGAATGACTTTTGTGCACTCTGGAAAAAATTCAAAACAGAACACCAATAAAAAGTAGAAACGTAAACATAACATAATTGAGGAGAAATACATAAACAAGCAAGTTCAGTTACACTAGGTATATATATATATGCCCTGCATCAAGGATATTTTCCAAGAACAAATTACACTGGAAGAAAACGCTACATTAAGGATACTTTCCAGGTTCTTGGACCCCTACTTTGTAGTCAGCATAGCTTTGGGTAGGATGGAAGTTGAACACAAAAACCACTCCTGCTCGTTCAAACACAATCACCTTGTCACCCTGGTGTTTACGACTGATGTATGCCTACAAACAGCAGTCAAATAAAGAAAGGTATACAAAGAAACATGTATGTGACATGCTGATGAAAAGTCCGGGATCTGAACAATGACACACAACTGATCCCTGTTGAATTCAGAGACCACATTAGGAAAAGCAATTATAAACCAAGATTTAGCATACAGTTCCGAAAGTGTGAAGATCTGAAACAGAGAACAGTCTCTAGCATCATAAAAATTGTTCTATTTAAAAGATATAAAATGCCCCAAAAGTATAAATGTCTTTTTCCGAAGAAATTAGCAAAATAAAAATTGAATATACAGTGGTACCAGCTTTTCAAGCCCAACCTTACAGGTGACAAAAATGGTGTTATGCTGCAAGTGACCTTAAAACGCAGGTAAACTTAACAAAAATATAATCAGGTGTCTTACATGTAAATAAGCTGTTTTAAGATATGTGGCCTTTGCATGGGACGTGGTTGTTATATAGCAGGTAACACTGTGCCTAATAATTCATCCTGTACTTTAGGTTTATATAATAAATGGCAAGCTACAAATGTGTAGTTCTTTGAGGATAGCCTTCCTTCCCTTTTTTAAATACAGACAGTACATGGGCTTGTTGAAGATTATCATTCCATTTTTATTATTCCTTGAAAATATGATACAAAGCGGAAAACTAATAGCTACAATACTAAGGGTGTAATTAATAAAACTCCCCATTTTCAAGGTGGGAAATTGGTTGACTCAATTTAATAGCTCATGGTATTTTTACTTTTGAAAATGCTCTAACAAAACCAAATATCTTTAGTTGTTATACTCCAATGACTTCAAATGCATCAAAATAAAGTGAATTTGGTGTTATTATACTCAACCCTAAGTGAAAATGTGAATATTGATCAGCAAGCCAATTTCACCAACAGACTTTTGAATCTGAAATTCAATTCATTTGTCCCAAATTTTGTGAAAAGCAAGTTTAATACATTGGGGGGGGGGGGGATTTTGCTCTCCCCCTTTTTTCTATTAAAGTCATCTGTTCCTTTGTTTTTTAAGCTTGAAGATTCCAGAATTGATTGAAAAAATGGCAATACTCAAATTTAAAACTTCAAAATGACAAAGAAGTAAGAATTAATATTCACACTATTTTTAACAATGCAGAATGCTGTCTTCGAAAATACACTTAATTTTTTTTTCTTTTGAGGACATTTAGAATGAATTGCACCAAAAGTCATTTTGAAACTCAATTTGACCTCAAAAACAAAATTTAATTATGCCATGTTTGACAAATTCAATTTGAAGTTGTATTGTCTGGGAGTATTTCAAATGTGAAGACTTGAAAAAGTCCAAAAATATATGGCATGTAGTTTGTAGAGGGCATTTTAAAAATTGAAAAATACCATGGCCTGTTGAAGTGAGTAGACATTTGTTTCCCTATTATTGAAGGAAAGGAGGTCTACAATGTCAAACTGAGTTAATAAAAACATGACAGATGAATAAAGGTAAAGATACTTGGCCCATCTTACCTCACTGATTCAATTAACCCCTTGGACCCTCTAAACCATAAGTAAGTTGATAGTACTCATAACTCAATTTTGATTTTTAGTGAAGGATCAATGGCAGTGTAAGTTCCATGCACATAACAGCACACTAAACTTGTTCACATTTGGTTAAATTTAAGTTGGGCTTATTGACAAAACACTAGGTCACATTGCATAATTTACAAATTAACACTCAGAATTCTTTGAAATGTTTGACACACTTGATAACATGCACTCCAGTTCCACTACATGTGTATTGTGTGTCTAAGTTTACACAGATCTAACAACTGTTGGGGGTTTAAGATGTGTATTGCAGGCATCCGGAGAATGATGAGAGTTCCAGAGAACTCCCCACATGTATCTTCAACTCTCCTGTAGGGTATAAGTATATGTTCATCTCTTTATGCTTGTGCTGCCCTCTGTTGCATGGGCTCAATGACACAATCAGCCTTGTCTCCAAATTCAACACACAAGCAAATCTGATCTATGAATCAAACATCATCAACTGTTAGAATTTTTGTGTCTCTTCACGTGGCCTTGTATATATCTACATGGTTAAGGTCCAAATGCTACAGACTTCACTGTCAATGCATTAAACAATGCTTTCTACTACAAAGGTAAAATAAGTCACAATGACCCCAAGCTGATCATATCCTCTATGATCCAGGAGGATCCCATTGTGCAAAATTTGAACAAAAAGCCTTCAAACTGTCCTTGAATTAATTTGCAAATGAGAAATGTTTGGATGCAGGGGCATGCAACATAAAAACATAATGTCTCCTGTGAATACAATGTAACAAAAGACAGATAGATGGACATACAAACAGTTAGTGCCTACTCTAACCAACAACTAATGCTGGGGAGACAAAAATACGATTTAAACTACACTTCTACTAACTGTACATAACTCTCACACACTAGGATGCTATAAACACACAGTTATGATCACCATAATTGTGTATTCAGCCCCAACATACAAACGCAAGGGTATTAAATTGTTGGGTTTAATTGCCATAAAATAAAAATCTTTCTAATTTGTGCCAGTTAGGTTGCATATTTCACTGATGTACAAAATAATTCAAGCTTTAAAGTTTAAGTCTGTGGTTTTGGTGAGAGAAAACAAAATAAAAATCCTTTTAATTTGTGCTCATCAGCATATGATTTTCCAGGAAATAAGCTTTGGGTCTGTGTTTCTGGTGAGAGAAAAACAAAGTTTTAAGGTACATGTACTTCCTATCTCCGTTTTGAATAGAACATTGGGGGGGGGGGGGGGGGGGGGAGGGGCCTTGTGTTATAAGGGGTACACAGGTGACAGTGTATCATTTTTTTACCAAATGTTTACTTTGCAAGCAAAAATATAAGATAAAGAATCAGATTTACAAAACAATTTCTACATTGTCATGTGATCTTAATCTTAACCTTAAACAAAAATTGTGCATGATACTAGTAGGCCTATCCACGTAGCATACTCAAAACGGACTTGAACAACACTGCAACAAACCAGTGAAGTGACTAAAGCATGCTGTTAACTTGTCAGTCCAGCAACACCTTCCCCTGGCACACTTCATGTCCTAACAGCTCAAAGTGGTGGTAAAGACAGTTCTTCCCAGGATAGAATTCAAGAAAAATTCCTCATAAATTTACATTCAAATTGATTACTACCTATAAAGGTAAAAGTGAGGCAGATGTACGGAGAAAAATGAAAATAACACAAAGACTACCAAACCTCTCGTCATCAGTTTTGTAGCAGGGGTTAAACACACAACTCAATCTTGCATGCAATGATAATGTGTATGGAATTGACATGTAAAGTACATGCATTGACCATCTATGCATGCATACTGCAGACATTTCATCCCAAACAAACGGAATAGAAATGATTGTGACAGCAGCAGAAAATAATTTCCCTGTAAATGCAACTGGAAAGGTAGCACTCTGAGAAAGCAAGCATAAACTGTCTGTATACCCCTGTTGTATTATAATACCTGGTGGCCTACATGCATCCTTTTGTACTCCTCCTGAAATGCACAAGTTCCTACAGAATGTTATACCTGCTGTCTCAACCTCGTAAATTTTCAACATAAATTTTGCAACATATTTTCCCACTGACAATGCATATAATGTGTATAAAATTTGTTTCAGTTTTTTTTTTTTTTTGTTCAGGTAAAGCATTTGTACAAACTGTATTTGCATTTCTATTGCACTACTTTCTTTTAAAAGGTACAAAACTTTATTTGTGGCATGCTGCAATTGCAGAACTGGGTGTAGCCCAAAGCTGCTTTATACCCGTCAGTTGGTGTGTTTTGCAAGTAGGGGTACACTACACTCATGGCCTGATACAATACATATCTTGATACAGCGGGGACATGTATTCCACGATACTTTTGAAGTAACATGTAGTGATAATATCAATGTCTACATTTTTTTCACCATAAAGATCAATGATGTATGATGCCATAAAAAGTCACCAGTTTCAGTTAAGATCAAATAGCCTGAAAACAGGCAACAGTGAAGTAAATATTAACAGATCTGATTGTTGCTTCCAACCTGAAGGTCTGTATGAAAAAATATTAGTATGCGTACGTGAATAATTCAGTGCTAGAAATAAGGAAAAATTTTCACTTGTCCGCCAACCAAGTGGAGTCTTATTCTAATTGAACTGTATGTAAATTTTGGACAAGTGCATTGGCAACTTTACTTGTCCGTCACAAGTTTCACTTAGTACGGACAAGTGGATAAGCCCTATTTCTAGCCCTGTAATTCATCCCACTAATCTCTTTAATTTCTGGACTTATATAAGAGCACTTTTTCATATATCCTTGAAAACTGATTTTTCCTCCACTGCATCATGCATTGTATCATAGTCTTCTGATGCATCAGTGTACTAGTGAATCACTTCATCCCTACTTCCAAAGAATGATGTGTACACTTTTGAAAATAAGCTCGGTGAATGGTCAAGGCAGTCTTTCAACTACCACACGGTTACCACAGCAAACTGGTGAAGAGGCAATTCGACTGACTATCCCATCACCTATTGAAGTGGGGATGAAAGTACTGGAAACGATAAAACACAAACAAGCTTAAAAACTAACCATTACAGAGAACAAGACATGTTTGTAAACCATAGATGCCCCCTATCATCAATCTGTTTGCCCTCATGACCTTGAGAAGTGGATGCAGAAACCAAATTCACTAAAATTGCCTTGTGAACTTGGAATTTAGGTCAAGGTCACCCTTTTATTGAAGCTGATCTAGCCCTAATAGAAGACTATAAACATCTACAAATAAAAGCTCTGGGTCAATAAATTCTCCAGTTATAAAGTAGAAACCAACTTCAGTAATGTGGCTATGTGACCTTGGGAATTGACTCAAGGTCGCCCATTTCACAACTTGACCTAGTTCTTATACAAGGCTATATTCCTGTGCAATATGAAAGCCCAAGGTCAAAAACATCTTTAGTTATCATACGGAAACCAAGTTCACTGATAAGACTCTAGGGGTGACCTTGGAAATTTGGTCAAGGTCATCCATCCTCTAAGCTGACCAAGCCCTAATTGAGGACTATTACCATGTGAAATATTGAAGTCATAACTTAAAGTCTGAGTTACATGCAGAAACCGAGCCCACTAAAGTGGCCTTGTGACCTTTGAATTTAAGTCAAGGTCCCCCATCTTCTAACTTGACCCAGCCCTGAATAAGGACTATGATCCTGTGCAATATACAGAACCTATCATGAAAACTTTTCTAGTTATCATGCAGAAACGAAAACTTAGAATAGTACCTCCATGACCTTGGAAATAGGGTCAAGGTCAACCATCTTCACACTTCACCCCAGCCCTTATATAGGAGTACATACCGGGGCACTATCAAAGTCCTATCTCAAAAACTTCTTGAGTTATGGTGCGGAAACCACAGTCTACTTACTCACTGACCGGCATGAGCAAAGCTAGATGCCCCGCCTTCTTCAAAGGGGGGCATAATAAATTATACTGGTGCATGAAACTATCATGTCAAAGCAGGCCTGCAGCATATGGTGCACATGAAAGAATATGAATAAGCATGCAGATGTAAGAACAATTAAACTGCTGAAAAACTATGCCGCTAAGTACATCAGGAAAGTCTGAGCCCATCAAATATGTAAACTAAATGAGATTAACAGAGAGATAAATCAAAGCCACAATTCCACACAGAAAGTTTGTACAAATGTGCTATGCATATATTAATAACACTGATGTGTCACAGGTGACAATCTCCAAATTCTTTCAGTGGGAAAATGTTTATCATGAACATGTTGTCTTGCTTTACTGATCCATCAAGACAGTCTACCTGTGGTGCAGCCAGCCAGCCATACTTCATCTCTGTCTGTTGCATGCTCTCGTCAAACTTGTTGAGGAACTTGTACTTAAGGATGTCATCATCAACAAGGTTCCACTGTCGACGGGCATAGTGGTAGCTCTCTTGATTACCATGTCGTGGGAAGTCCAGCCACTCAGGATGACCCCATTCATTGCCTGAAACAGCCATCAAATGTGTCCTCAATTTTGGGGAATTTTACAAAATTAATAGAAACTGGTAGCTTTTGACCTTTGAGTAAATGAACTTGCAATAAAAGCAGTACTTATGTATATTCATTTTTTTTTTCTAGTGTAAGCATGGATATTGTACCAGACGTATGTGTAAAAGCATACATTTGGTACAATATTGAAATGCAAAATGTGTCAGACTGGTTCAAGGCTAACAAGTTAACCTTTAACACCAAGAAAACAAAAGTCATGACCTTTGGCACTTCTCAACGACTCAAGAGCATACCTCCACAAAATATTCATTGTAGTGAAGATCAGATTGAACAACTATCAACTTTTAAATACCTTGGCATGTTACTTGACTTTTCCCTGTTCTTTTCAAAGTACATCAACTATATTTGTAAGAAATTAAACTACAATGGCCATATTCAAAATATTTTTGTTCTGATACCAAATTTAGAATCAAAATTAAAATTGATTTGTTTGATGCCAAATTGTTTAATCATGGGTCTTATAGCGTATTAACAGTTCTTGTGTGAACCAGTCTATTTTTATGGCCATTGTGCAAAAAATGTGATAATATTTCAGATTTTATGGACCAGTCTTAATTTTATCGAGATTTAAACATAAAGTACTGGATCAAACTAATTTCAATTTAATCAAGTGAAAATATTAACACAAAGTTCATAACATAACCAAGAACACACACTGGTTAATCCTGGAAGTTTTGATCAAAATGTTAAGTCAGGGATAAAGTATTTCAGGGTCAAAAGCACATTGATTTAATTTTTGAATCAAATTCAGGATCAGATCAAACTCTTTGTGAACATGGTCACCGGTTGTCAGTGCTGGGATGGACAAGAAACTTCTGATCAGCCCAAACCAGCTTGATGTTTTACAGGTCTCCACGACATGTATTACCACCTTATGACTATTGCAATGTTGTATGGGACTTGTGCTCTTGCTGACTTAGCAAAAGCTACAAACACCTTAAAACTGTGCCCTAGGAATCATCATAACCAAAGCTGACAGATGAATGCAAACCTCCCATTTACATACTTTCCACAAAATTTTTACCCTCCAGCAAAGACGAGATTTTCATACCAATTGTTTCATGCACAGAGCTGTCTATCAGCAAAACCTACTTATATATGGAGATTGCTGGACACACACACACACACACACACACACACACACACACACACACACAGTTTCCATGTCCTGAAAGGATGGTCAACTACTCTTTTGTGATGGATGGTTGCCATAGCAAGTGCTGCTGTACATACATGTGCATTGCATGAGTAGCCTACCTGATGAAATCCCTTTATAAATGGGCACTAACCTATAAAGTTGAGGTAGCCTTCTCCACCAAGCCCATGGGTAATTAGCCTAATCATCTTATGCAGAGCTATTCCTCGGTCTATAATGAGAGATTGATCAGACAGTACAGACATATGTGTGTACATCTCTTTGTCCATCAGCCAGAATGCTATTGTTTTGTCTCCAACGAGTGCCTGGTCATGGCTCTCTGCGTATGCAATGTGCTTCTCCATGTGGCGACGGTTGGTGAGGGTATGGCAGATGTTGCCCATGTCCCAGTCATCATCACTTTTGTGCTTCAATATCTGAATATGACAGTATGCAGACAGCAGTTAACTGACTAATCAGTTACATTTAGAATATGAAGCAGATATACACTGAAGGTTACAGAATATATGGTCAGACAGTAGAGAAGTTCAACTTGTTTTAATATTGAAGTTACATTTGGAATATCTTGTTCCTCCTAATTAACCCAGCCCAACTTGTATCCAACCAGGTGAGCTGCTGGCTGTAGCCTGCAGAGTGCAGTGCTTCCAGATAGGAGTGAATGCTAAACTGCTCTTAATTTTCAACCACTCCCGAAGAATTCTTAAACTTCTTTTTTTTTCAACTTTTTATTTGACCAAACTATTTTTCTAAGCAGACATTGCGCTTAATGGATACTTGGTAACTAACATGATGTAAGGAAATGTCAAATTTAGAACCAGATCCATTTCAAAATTTTCACATTCAAATTTCTGACCTGCATTATAATAAGTGCCTCCCCCCCCCCCCATCAAAATTTCAATTTTCATAGTGCTCAGGGTGCTAATCAGAAGGAATAGAGTACATATATTTATGTATGATGAATCAATAATATTTTATGAGGACTCCAATTTCTAAAAAAAAAAATATCAAATTTTACCACAAAAATTAATTTTAATTACATTTCCACTTGTAGCCCAGATACACATGGGCAATTATGTAGAAGTCTTTCAATGTACAGAACTTTGGTTCTGGTATGATAAATGAAAAAGTTAAACTTTTTCTTTACAACCAATACACTTCTGTTGAACATTGTATACATTGTATCAGGCTTCCCAGAAGTTTAGCCCCCTTATTGGTTACCTGAGAGATATTTCAAGAGCCTGCTATACTTATGTTATTAACTCTGGTAACTTTCAATTAGTCCACACACTTTTTCATCATGGAAAATGATGATGACCAATTACTTTTCTGAAGGACTGCTTTACAACAAAAGGATCCTTGACCATCCACTTTTGTATACTATTTCATGAAGATAAAAAAGGCTCAAATCTTGTACAGTGGTCCCCATCTTATAAGGCCAAATCAAATGCATTCAATAAATGGCCTTATAAGAGGGCTGGCCTTTACAGGGGTGAAATATAATGTACTTTCTGCATGAGAATAAGGTATTTGTTGAGAGAGTGACTCCTGGTGCTTTACATGAAGGAGACCACTGCATTGAAACTTGTTCATACCAGTACTTGAACAAACCTTGATCCATAAATCTGGAATGGCCATAGCTAAGCGGTAATCAAAGCCCGTCCCTCCTTCCTCTACTGGACGACACAGTGCTGGCATGCCAGAGACCTCCTAATGTTGTGATTCAAAACAAGAGATACACATCAGTGACTGTACACAAAATTTTGATTGCCTGGAAAAGGACTTATGACTAAGTTACTATTCTGTGCTCAAAATACCGATGACGCACAAAATTTTGAAGCATCCATGTGTTGTTGACATGGATATATCACTAATCACACATGATCACACATATCCTACACCTCCATAAGGAGGACACATTTAACAGTTTGCATCATACACAACCACATCAAGGACTCACCATCTCGTCATAGATAATCCTGCCAAGTCAACCCGAACATAGTCTATCGTAAAAATAATTTCATCGAAGAATTGGAAATTTCTTTGAACTCTGATTTCTTGGAATGCACCTATGGGTGGGGAACTTAACTTGCCATATATTTATTCCTCAAGTTCTATTTCACTGATTGCATGTGTGTCTTTTTGTCCAGAACCACTAATTAGTACTCATTACCCTATTCCGCAGTCCGAACTCCTTACTTTCCACAAGCTAACCTGTCACTGTCTAACCTATATACATATGGAAGTACTATTGTCCATATTGCACACGTTCTTCTGTAGTATTTTCAGATAGGCTGTATTAGCCCAAATAAATTAAAGGGTCTTCAGCGGGTAACTACTCAGAACATGTTTTGGAGCCTGTATCCATACATGTCTCAATAGTAGCGCCTCGTCTAAGCTAGTAATTCAACAAAGACAACCCACATAATAATGAATAAATATGAATGTGGCAAATGATGAATTAGCTATATAAGTGAAGTTTTGATTACAAATGCAGAGCATCATTATGAATGAAGAACACCTGTCAAACCAAACATAAATTTTACTAAATTAGTACAGTACAAGTTCAGATTATAAGAACAATTTGACTTAACCCTGAACCAGTATGTCCCCTTTCTAGCTGGATAGCTTATCTTAGTTAAACCACCTGCCAGAGTATTTATAAACTGAAGTAGAAACAAGCTGGGGCATTATATTCAGTCCCAGTGGTTGTAAAATAAACAGATGCAGCAAGACCACCTGTACAAACGGAGGGAAATCCTAACAAGTACTGCAACAATAGACATACTGCACCAGATATGTAAAACAGACCCCAGGATGACACCTACTCCTTACTTTGAAAGTCTCCAAACAATAGAGCTCTATTTCGCTGCCAACCATGAGTCAATGTTTCAACATAAAGGGTCAGGTTTGTGATATTTGAGTAAAAAAATTCTGTCATATTTGAGTAGTTTTTTAACATTAAGTAAATGTGTACTTAGGCATGTCAGAAAAGAATTATTTAAACATTGAAGACTTGAGAACCAAACTGTGACAGAAATTCTTTTAAATGATTTCCAGAGAAAGATATCAGCATGCAAACATGAAGAAGTGACTTTCTCTTGAACCCATCAAACAGTAGGCCAATCTACAACTTGAGTCCCACATCAAAGGAGAATGAAGGCATAAAATAAACAATTGCTGAATTTGTTTTGAATTTTATTATGTGATGATTAATGTTTCACCAATGAATGTTTTTCATAATTTTTAAGATATCCCACAAAATCATGAATCACACCAATATTTCCACTATCTCTTTGTTTACACAGCAGTTGTCACCATGACGTTTTGTCTGCTGGCATGGCAGTAACCTATATATTATATCATGGAGGAATAAACTAGATAGAGGAACAACGCTGATGTATATTGGCCAGGCTCCTCAAGGCCCCAATGTTCTCCCATTAAATTTCAAAAGAGCGAGGCATCACTAATCCCCTGTAATTGGCCCTTTCAAGCTGAGGATATTCACCGTCAGCAGTGCGACCAGCTGTCCCTGCCCAGGGTATTTGACCAATAGGTGGTGCAAAATCGATCATCACTCTCGTTAACAGGAGGTATGAAATGATTGGAAAAGCATCTTGAGCAATGAATTGTAGGCATATTTGAATGGAAAAGATGGCAGGCTGCATGTACATGTTTGAATCATGGATATCTGATCAATAGAAAGGATTTTATGTCCAGTTACCTAATTTACCCAATGCAGTATGGCGGGAGAAGAAATGACAAATTGAGGATTTTAAGACTTCATATAATTCCCCAGCATTTCCCCTCTTAATAGAATCCATTTTTAAAGAGTAGAGATGCGAATAATATGTTGTGTAAAGTCAAATTTAGGGTCACAGGTAGTCACACCTGCAAAAATTTAATTTTAAACTGTCTCATTCTACCGATCTTCAATACAGGTCTGTGACGATAAATACAGTTGACAGAAATTACGCACTACGCCCTGAACGCTGCAGAGACTCGTCGAAGCAAGCCACACAGCAGTGACCAGAATGTTTAGACAGCAGTAAGCAAGGTGCGAACTCTGGTAAGACATTGTGTATTGGGCAGGGGCGGTGAATATCATTCTCCTTTAGAAGTCCCTGCATTGTTCCTCCATCTTGTTTATTCTTCCATGATATATATATATATATACCTGTTTATTATGTTAACAAAGAGTTTTGCAACTATATTTGGCTTTGAATTGCAGCCATCTGCCTATGTTACCACTACCTTCAAGTTGTTAACAAACTAAACCATGTGAATCTGCCTGTTTTTGGAAGCTTAGAGTTTTTCTTTCTCTTTCACTATTATTCTTATTCTTTTTCAATTTCATGACGTACAATTCCTAATTATATAGAAATGTGCCAGTACTTTTTGTGTATATACATGTGTGTTTTCTTCATTAGAAATTGTTGCCTCTGTAATATATTGTCATATTTGTACTCATAAATCAAAGCAGATATATCAGTATAATACTGAGACAATGAAATGTGATACAGACCTCTGCAACAGTGATTATAAATGGGTAAAAGGTATGTAGCATGTAATTGGCCAGCATCAGGTACACCAAGGACTCAGTATCTGAATTCAGCCCATAATACTCGCCGTACTCTCCGCTGAAACCCTCACCTGAAAGAAAATACACATCCTGACATTTGTCTCATTTTATTTGATTGCACTGCACTTTGTTATTAGGCTTATCCTTGTCTCACACATTGTGTATGTTTCCTTTTTTCAAAATTAGCATGTTCAAATTGGTAATTTTGTTCTGTCTCAAATGTATATCATGATACATGTTTGCCCCACATAGCAGCCACCTACTTTGGACTACAGAACCTTTTGGCCTTAATGGCATGTGTAGAAAGGAATCTTTAAATAGGAATTATGCCCAAAATAGCTAAATGTAAAGCTTTACTGAAAGGTGAAAACTGTACAGTAGTCCCTCCTTTGAGAGACCGCCCCTAGTGCCACTCAAAAGGTGGTCACATAAAGCAGGTGGTATCTCAAAGGAGGTATAAATAACATGAATAGTACTACACAGAGACCTGACAATTGTGGTCTCTCAAAAGAGGTGGTCTCCCAAAGGAGTGGTCTTTCAAAGGAGGGACTACTGTACAATTGAAACCCTTGAAGTTTCGGATTTGTTTCTGGTGCAAAGTGGTCTACCAGTCAAAACGTATGGAGACTATGACTAAGATGAAGCAAAGCGACATCAGTCAAGCCTTACCTAGACCATGACTGTGATACAACATGGAGGTAGTGCCATCAAACCTAAAACCATCAAACTGATACTCCTCAATCCACCATCGCAGATTTGACAGCAGAAAACGTAACACTTCCCAACTGAAACACAGTTGCAAATCACTTTAATACATTTAGTGGACTGCCATGCACAAATAGTAGTGGTCAATTATCCACTGTGAACAACTTTCCCCTTCATACAAGTCTACATGTGAATGAATGTACGTTAGTCCTCTTCTGAGAAACCACCCTTAAAGAAGGCCTTAAAGTGCTCACAAAAAGTAAGAAGTCTCCCATTGGAGGTAAAATAACATGGATAAGATGGACTTAGGGCCATGGTGAATGTGATTTTAAAAGGCAGTCAGTCTCTCAAAACAGGTGCTACTCTACACATCCATATGACATTGCACCAGAATCATTAATTTAAATTCAAACATTTTTCATCCCAGTGCAGAAAACTCTTCTGTCAGGGGCTCTCTCACAAGGTCAATGGTATTCAAAGTGGAAATTCAAAGACTTTACAGGACCCCCAAAGGGCAACACTTGATGTGGTTATTTGCACATGATTTGCTCACTTGCATAATAACAAATTCCATTGAAACTTTTAGTATGCAGAAGAGAACCTTTTTGCAAATGAACACCCACAATGTGCTGCCATTTAGGGCCCTAAATTCCACTACTGGTTTCTTTCCTCTTGACAAAGAAACTCTGCATGATTCATGGAATATATAAGTGTGACCTTTCATAAAAAAATCATTCATGGAATCAGTCCAGCTTCCGCTGGTATGTTTCAGGGAAAATGCTTAAAACATACACTTTGATGGTACAGAAGTAAAAAGGGATTCATGTCCATCAGTTTAAATAGAGATATTTGTCTCTGTACCTCCAGACCCTTGATATTCACCTGGTATAGTTAAACAGGCGGCTATCCCACAAAGAATGTGTTCCCCTAGGTCCATCGTGGAAATAGCAGCTTTCTGTGCCATCAAACTGGTTCAGCCCATCCACTGTGTTCTTGGAGGCATGACTGTGCACCACGTCTAGTAGTACCACCAGGCCATGGGAGTGTGCCACATCCACCAATTCTTTCAGCTCCTCAGGTGTGCCAAACCGGCTGAAATGTCCAGCAGGTTGAGTCAACATGGCCAGAATAATATCGAAATATTTGTGATTTTTTTGCACTACCACTCACTTTGTTTCCTTTCAGCACCCATGTACATGAAAAAGAATACTCTGAGTGGAACAATTACAGAGTGGAAAATTTCCTGACTTTGTTCAGAATAAAAATTTCACCTTTTTATTTTCCTGATTTGCCTGCTAAGACAGACTCTTGTTATGCACAATGGTCTGCAAGCACTTCACAGTACATCACCCTAAGACCATCGTGCGTAACAAGAGTCTGTCTTAGCAGGTAATTTCCCAAATTACAATCTGAGATGTTGCTCCTTGTCACCATGTATAACTAGCAATCAATGTAAAACATTTCCTGGCTTTTATTTTTCCAGATGGCTTTACCTGGGAAAATTTGGGAAATGAAATACCTCGGGAATATTTCTACTTATTGAGTAATACATGAAGGTATACAGTGCAGATCTCACCAAAACAGAAATGCTAGAATATTTTTAGCACCTGCCAATTTTAAACTGTAATGGTGTTACTTGCACAGAAGTTTGTATTCATATGAGGTACCTTGCTAGCACTGAGTTATCACACAAATGTAAGCAATTTTTAAACCTCAAAACAAAACTATTGTTGGGGGTTGGTGGGAGGGGGGCTAACTTATTCATGCAGTACCCGTATGTGTATAAATTAGTTTTTCTATCATCAATGCAGCCTTGCTAAATTTACATAAGCACACCAGCATATCTAGCCACATGCATCTCAAATTGTGCAAGCAGTTGGCACACAAATTTTTAGGCTAACCTGTATGGTCCACTTTGTGAGATCAGAACTCTAGGCTAACAATGCATTATAGTGCATTACTGAAATATTCCAATAGTATGGTCTATGCTTAAAAACTTTGTGTGGAATTTACTGTAAAAATATATAGATGACAGGGATGGAAAACTCTGGTCCCCATAAAGCAAGCACATCTGCCTGCGTGTACTCACCTGGACGCTGCATAGAAACTGGTGATTTGGTAGCCAAAGCTGGCATAGTAGGCATGCTCCATGATGGCCATGAGCTGAATAGCATTGTATCCTGCAAGCAAAGGTGAGATCTCTAAATGCTCAAGGTGTTGCAGAACATTGAGACTGAAATAATTTCTTAATGACCAGCTTCATTTGACTATAGACAGATTCAAATTGGAATTTCTGTACTCAAATGACATCTTTTCCTATATGATAAGGTGCCTCCAATGCACCTGCATTCAAAATTTGTCTGATTATTAAAGCACATATTATGTTTTACAACAATGCAAAATGCCACAGAAATAAATAGAGACATAGCAGCTAATAATGATTTCCAGGCATTCACAAGTTTAATGTTAAGGTAGCGATCTAGTGAACAACATAAAAATCAACGATGTTTCACTTTTTACATTTTCTGGTTTGTTAACAAGTTTACTTTAAGTTCCGCATTGTTTCGTTGCTAAATACTTTTTACATTGACGTTAAAATCGTTGTTTTCCCTGACGGGTCGTACCAAACTGGAGTGTAAACAAAGCTGCCACTGAACGTGCCGGTTTGTTGGGTCACGTGACCTGTGATGCGTCTACACTGATACATATCTAGCGAGGTCAGCGGGTCACGGTCTGACTCCAACACAACTTCAAAGCGGTTCCTCCGTACCCATCAAAAGAAAAAGGAAAAAGGGTCGCAAAAGAAAAAAAATATTGTATGAATGGACACGGATATCAGGACAAAACTTGCCGATAGAGACAAGGGCTCGTAATACCAAACGTGGCCTGGAGAGCCCAGGCCCCAGCTTAAGTTTTAGTTTCAGCGGTTGTGCCATCCACATCCACCGGCACCAAATGATCTGAATTGGACAGTCTCGATGACGACGACGGGAAAACTCATTTATGAGCAACGCATAAAAAAAATTAAAAGTTAACTGAAAAATGTATGCTTGCACTGGGTATTTCCTTGGACAGTGAATCAAGTGTGACCAGAGCCTCTGCCCCTGCCCCTGCTCCGTCCCCGTCCCCTCGGCTGCAGTATAGCCTGTTCTTCGCGGTGGCATTTTGGCGAGTTACGGGAAGAAGTTGCGGATGTGCACATAAAATGCTATGAGATGGGGCTGTGAGCCAATCTTTTTACTTTATGACTACAATTTATTTCACCATTTTCGGGTTTCATTGGGCTATATGCACCGTTCGTCAACATTGAAGTTCGGTTTATTAGTTTCTTGGTTAGCGTTTCAAGTCTGTGATATGAAACCCATCCGCCAGCCTGAATGAAGCCTGTTTGGCTGAAACTTGTTGTAAACAAGCAGAACAACCTGTGAAAATCGCAGAACAATGAGACATGTCGGGGTAATTTAAAACAGATTCTTATTCATCGCTTGGTGTTTTCATGAATAGTGCGATTCATTCGACCCTAGTTATATTGTACACTTCATCCCTCGCTATCGTCAACTTTCATGGCTGTTGCGGCAGCAGTTATCTTTGGCACATTTGCATAATTAGCTCTCTCAAGTTCTAGTAAGCATGCTCGCTGGGTAACTCCGCCTACTTCCGCGAAAACGTCATATGGTGCTAAATTTCCACGAGGGCATTTAAAAGGACAAGAGACGTACCTCCTTATGAATATGTGATTTTTAGCTATAAATCACTATATTTTACATGTTTTGAACATTGATAGACAACTAGGGAGGTCGTACTTATCGCGGAAGTTCAAAAATAGAACCTGTCTTGAATAGTTTTGGCGGCATTGACCGACGAAGGTCAAAGATCATCAGACCGCGAGATATAGCCTGTTTTCTCGGGTTCACTTTTACGAAGGAACGGCCACTTCCAGCGAAATTGGGGAAAATCCGCTGGCTCGATTCTGTTCATACTTGGCATGTATGATAAGCTATTTATTTTCTCTAAAAACGTGTTTTTGTTTGTTGATAATGGGAATAGTTTTGTAGTTTCACCGTCATTCGCAGAGCTTTCACCCAAAGTACATGTACATGGCACAACTATAAATATCTTTCGTGACCTAAAACAGGGCTCGTTTGCGTTATCGACAATACAAAACACGTTTTGATGGCCAAGAATCTGCGCTAGCGGTAAAACGGACGGAAGTGGTCATCGGATAATCTGTTGACCTCCCAATTTGGCTGGAGTGGCTTTGGTTTGGCACAAACGATTGTCCGACTTTGTGGCTTCATAAAATAAATACTGTCAGATAGATTTTAATAAAGGTGGTATCTTCGTTTGCGCTAGACACTCAGCTTTTAGAAAAGGTATACTTTTATATGGTTTACTGTTGCCTATTTTTCACAATCGCGAGAAATGGTGAGCAATGTCCGTTCATATGCGTTCACTAGATCGCCACCTTAATTAAACTGCAGTATCAACAGTACATACTACCTGCAAGTTGACAGGATTACCACAGATTTTTTTTTAATTGCATGACAACTGCCATTTAAATTCAGAACAATTAGCACAAGATTTCTTTCTCACCTCCATGCAAGCATAGAAGTTTATCTGACCACCCAGCATACTGTGGGAAGAGGGCTACATTATGAGCATCATTGATTTAAGTGACTTACCTAATTTTGCAATACGAGGTATAACATCATATGCAAAGTGCTTGTAGGTCGCTATCTTGCCTTCCCAGGAGGATATTCCAACATGTCCTTCATATATCCTGAGCCTATCAGGCCTTGCTGGGCGAGGATATTTGAACTGATAAACCTATGACATTTGAACATAGTGATGAATTCATAAATGTATTCAATTTGACACACTTTGTGACACTTTGCTGAGCAGGTCACAGTGTGTCACAGAACTTACAGGAATATATATTATTTTGACCCAAATATATCATAACAAGTGAAATCTATGACAAAATTTTCGGCATGGGAGTCTCAAACCATTGCATTGTTTATTGGGCTAAAAATTTACTCTACAAACAAGATTTGGTCTCAACACATTTGCAGGGAACAAAATGAAATTTAGATAAGGCTGCTCTTACAGTCCAGGAGGGTCTACTTTTATGTTTACAAGTTTTCTCACAAAATAGCTATAATATAACGTTGATAAAACACATTGGCAAGAGAAAATTTGCAAAATCTAATCCTTTGACACATTTTTGGCCACATGCAGAACAGTAAACCAAGCCTATCAGAAATGACAATTGAGGATTAATCCCATGACAAACCCATTCATCACCATGGTATGCCGTTCAGGGAGGGTGTGTGATACACACCTAGCTTCTTCATGTGACCCACATAGATTTACCTCATGAGGAGGAGGGTTCCAGAATCTTTGGTCATAAGCTTGTGCCTTCTCTTCTCTGGTGACATACTTCGCCCAAGGAGATAAGCGGTCCAATCTTGTTTGTGTTTTGTCCACTACAATAAGCTAAACACAACAACATCAATTATTAAGAAACACTACAGAACCCTTCTCTCAATTCAAAACTAAAATAAACATAAATGATAACACATTGTTGTCTACAGAAAATAAATGTGCTACAATACAACATGTGCACTCCTGAATAGACCAGTTCATACGACTCAGGTTTATTCGGTTCACTTCGGGAAGTGCACCCTGCTTTGTTTACATTTTGTGTTCGACCACGCCGGCCGGACAACATGTGGAAGGACAAGAAAGTAAAACAAAGTATGTGCTTAGATTTAACGAAAAATCCAACCGCTAGCAAACTATAAATGCACGTTTCATCGCTGATGTGACGTTTTTAGGTAAAAGATTTGCACTGTTCAGCACAGTCCATGCTGTAATCGCTAGCGTTGGCCATGGCATCCCTTGTAAACATATGACGGCCAACTCGGCTACTTGCTGATTGGACAATCAGGCCAACAATGGAATGCATAATTAATTACGGTCCGGAAAAGTTCGGTACAACTCGGTATGAACAGGTCTATTAATCACGATTAATTAATGCAAATTTTTCGTTGGCCATGGCATCCCTTGTAAACATATGACGGCCAACTCGGCTACTTGCTGATTGGACAATCAGGCCAACAATGGAATGCATAATTAATTACGGTCCGGCAAAGTTCGGAACAACTCAGTATGAACAGGTCTATTAATCACGATTAATTAATGCAAATTTTTTACAATAATTATCATACCTTGTAATCTTCCTAAACATTAATGGCACTGTTAGGACTCAATGTTTGTATTGTACTGGTCTTGTAGATTTGTACAATTAATCATACAATGCTACATAATCTGGCTTACATTAAATGTCAATTATGACATACAGTGGTCCACCTCTCATAAGAACCCTCTCACCGAAGGGCACCTTTTCACGCAAAGTGTCATTCAGGTATATCCATGATATTTTTCTCCTTGCAGAAATGCCACCTTTTGGCTGCACTTGGGTGGCATCATAACTGTGTGCCCACTCTGTGTGAAAGTTAATCATGTCATGTTGGAACAGCTTACCTTGACCATGCTGTTGTGAGGAATTTGACATGAGCCTTCTGGATTTGGTGGAATTTTCACTTCCCATTTTCCAAAGTCTAGCTTTTTGAAGGGATATTGAGTTCCATTCCAGTTGTCTACATAATGAATGAAACAGAAGGAGAAAAATTACCATTGTCACTCGGCATGTAAAACTTGTCTAAGAGGATTAACATGTATACATATATCAAACTAGTGAACTGAGCCAAACCAAAATCATTGTGGGCTGAACTATCATGTGTGTGACAGATTACATGTACACCTGTAACTGACAAAGTTTAACAATTCTTATATTCATAATCATATAATATAACTAAGGCCAAACACAGTTAATCATGAGCTTTTTTTCCCAACTAATGTGGCCATTCTCATATTTAACAACCGACGTATATGTTTTCATTGAATTTCTCACCATTACTGCAATACACTTTGCAATGGTGTTGATGGTCCCTCTATTTGTCATCAAGACACAACATACTGTTTTCATCCCATTTAGCACATTTCTTCCCACTTTCTGTCCTTCTGAGACATCTCGAACTTTTGAATTTTTTGGAATCAGTCAGCTGTTTTACATAGAATTCCAACTAACATGAATATGTAAAAATTGTACATGATTGTATTGAAGGTAAAATATTTGACTAATTGATATATATGTACTTACAATGTTCAAACAGTAGGATGTATTCATATTTAAATGCGGTCCTACTCTAACACCTATTGAGCAAAAGAGGGAGCCACCTCCACCAGGGCAGATCCATGTATTTAGCATGGTCAAAAGTACTTTCCCAATAAAATAAACAACACGAACACAGAATAATCTTCAGAAAATGTATAAACATATATTTGAACCATAAAGGATGCCTACATTGATTAGAAATGGGCTCTCTTTTGCTTGAAAAGGTGTTATTTATGGATGTTTGTGTAGTATATAATACAAATCCGCCCTGATCATGGTGGAAGCATCAGTCTGTTGCCCCGGCAACACAGGAAGTGCGCAGGATCGCAGTTACATATAATTATCTCCTATATGGTGCTGTAAAGGTGCACTGGGAATTAATCATGAGGAATTGTAGCAATGATTCTTATTGGCATTACATGTATATGTTGTTTTGTCAATATTACATGCATGCATACTGATGGCCTCATAAACCACACAACCAGGTAGAAGTCAGGGTGCTATCCATGAGCCAAATTGTTAGTTGCTAAAAACATGTGATTTAGTAAACAAAATTTGCAAGTTTTAGCCAAACTGCAATGTTCAACCAGGCCACGGAAGCAAATGTGCCGGCATGTATGTTGGAATAGTCTGACCGGTTTCGCCCAGTGCCAGGCTCATCACAGACTAAATTAACGGATGCCGTTCGTTCTTTATATACCGTACGTAAACACTGACCCTAGTAACATTATTTACATGGGGTTGTGACACTCAATAAAAATCTGAGTCAATAACTGTCTACTCCGTACGTAGGACAGTAGACCAAGGTACACATGAGTGGCAGTATAGGTCTGCGTTTGGCTTAAGTAAGATGGAGTTCTTACTGAATAATGTCCATATTGCATACATGTGTTATGGACTGTGTATATCATCATTAATTGTGGACGTATATTGGGGAGTTCACCTGTAGCCAAACTGGCTGGGGATATTTCAGAATTTTTCCAAACTTTTGACGCATATCATGGTATTTTACTTAACCCTAATAATTTATCCTCATTTAGTTTTTAAAAAATAATCATGGTTTTGGCAAACTTAATCAGCATTAGGGCAAAGAGCTTAATGTTGCTGCTGAGCTAGTTGCACATTTTCCCCATATAAGCCTAGAAAAGTAGCCACAACCCTGAACAGGTACTTACTGAAGTCACCCCACAGATAGATGCCCTCAGCACCTGGGGCCCATTCTCTACAGATGACTGACCCATCTGGCTGAACATGCATTCCAAAGTATTCATAGCCCCTGCAAAATTTATCCAGTCCTCCTTCTTCATTCTGTTCCAAGTTGTTCACAATATTCTTGAAGCAACCATACCTGTCAACAGTGCAGTACAGTTCAGACATCAGTGCACAATCCTGTGCTTTGTAAAAATGTCATACAACAAGAAAACATATAGCCTTCGTCAAACATTTAACAAATTGAATGGACCAGCAGTTATATTTGTCAAACACTTGCATAAGGTTCACAAACCACAAAAAAAAAAAAAGACAAAACAAAACAAAACCCAAGAGTGTGAACAGCCCATGCATGCTCAGCTGACCTGGAGATTCATCACACTTGTGGCTCTGTGAACTTGGGACAGGATCAAGGTAGTTCTCAAGTGAAAGCACTCAAGAGTAAAGTTCATGTATGTTGCACTGTGATCCCAGAAATGTAGTCACGGTCACTCATGTACTGTCTAAGCATGATCTTCAGAGAGAAACATTAACATGTGCAACATGAAGGTCCTAACTCAAAACAGATCTCAAGTTATCAAGTGAACAATAAATTTCACGTCAGTTGTCCTGTGACCTTGGGAATGAGGTCAAGGTCCAAAAATCACCCCCGTAAGGTACATTGCCACCAAGTTTGAAGTCAATCTGACTGACAGTTTCTTCAGAGAAGTCCAAAATGTGAATTAGCATTAGAATGCCCCTTCCCTTGCAGAGTAATCAAGGTGCATTTCCGATAAGTACCAAAATTTAAAAAAAAAAATTTAAAAATTAGGAATCTACAGTGCAGTGCTACCTGGTGACCATCTTTGTTTGACCTTTTCACAAGGAATATATTCGCCATGTTTCAGCTTAATCTGAGTGACATTTCTGAAGAAAAAGTCAAAAATGGTGAAAACACACAAAAAATCATAAAAATAGATGAAATTCCAGCACCACCTGGTGTACAAATTCAGAACTAAGAGTCCCTAGGAGCATTCCTTGTGATATCAAAGCAATTGGGTGAGCGGTTTCTGAGAAGATTTTTTAAAGATTTGCGCCAAAAAAGAACCCAAATAATTCGTTAAAAATGCAAAAATTACTGGAGCATAACCATTTGTATGCACCTACTACAGACCCACCCAAGGTACATGGCCACCAAGTTTGAAGTAAACCTGGCTGATGGTTTTGGAGAAAAAGTCAAAAATGTGAACAGGAGAGATTCTGTTCACTTTCTGTGATGCCAGGGCAACAGACTGATGCTTCCACCATGATCAGGGCAGATCTGTATTATATACTATATAAACATCTATAAATAACACCTTTTCAACCGATAGAGAGCTCATTTCTAATCAATTTAGGCATCCTTTATGTTTCAAATATATGTTAAAACATTTTCCTAAGATTATTCTGTGTTTGTGTTGTTTATTTTATTGAGAAAGCAGTTTTGACCATGCTAAATACATGTATCTGCCCTGATGCAGGTGGCTCCCTCTTTTGCTCAATAGGTGTTAAAGTAGGACCGTATTCAAATATGAATACATCTTATTGTGGCTGGACAGACAACAGATGACTAAGGAAGGTCCATCCTATAAACTCAGCTGACTGACAAGTCAGCTGAGCTTTTTTACCTGATAACATATTGAATATACTTAAACATAGCCATACATTTTTTTTGCTGAACTCAAGTTTTTCTACTATCAAAAGACCATTTCAATGCCTTCCTGTCAACAAAATATGGATTTCCCCTGCAATGTCAAGAAATTTGCTGTATTCAAATAATTACCTTTCAGTTTTTGTTCTATACTGATATATATTACTTGATGGTCATCATAGAGGTTAATACATTTTTGTAGCTAAAAGAAACCTTGTTTCATATCATTAGCTGGCATGCCACCTGCATCTTAACCAGGTTGATTCTGTGGCCAGTGACGGTCAAAATAGGGCCTGAACATACACAGGAACAATATTCCTGTTTGCCACTGACAGTGAATCTGAAGTGTAGATGTATGAAAAATTTTTAAATGAAGGGTACAGAATCAGATGGTTAGTGACCTTGATTATATAGATGTCTGGCACAAACTGTTAAGTTGTACAAGGACAGTACATTTACTTAACATAGATTTATTTGTATGACCTTACCTATAAGCCTACTATTTTCTCATGGATGAGGGTATATAAATAAGCCCAGATGGGCTTCTACTCTCAATCTTTTGTTATAATGTATGTTCAACTATGTATCTTGATGAACAAATCTATCTATCTATCTATCTATCTATCTATCTATCTATCTATCTATCTGTCTGTCTGTCTGTCTGTCTGTCTGTCTGTCTATCTGTCTGTCTGTCTGTCTGTCTGTCTGTCTGTCTGTCTGTCTGTCTGTCTGTCTGTCTGTCTGTCTGTCTGTCTGTCTGTCTGTCTGTCTGTCTGTCTATCTGTCATAAATCTATCTATCTTGTACCCCGCTAGCAAACAAAAATTAGTGCAAATTCACATTAATCCATGTTATGGAGCAAACTGTTAGCAATCCTGTAATATAGGGGACCTGAATATGAAATATAAGTGGCTGCACCACACTATATAATATTTAACTGTTTCTGAACCTCTATATGCCTCTATACTCTTCAGGAGGACGGTATCCCCCCCCCCAAAAAAAGGCTTGAAATTTATGTGGCTACATTCTTTTTCAACCATATACATGTGTATCATATTGGGTGCGGAGGGAGGGGGGGGTTGTACTGAAATATGGAACAAGCGTTGATACTGTTATCTTATTCCATTTCTGACATTTATATTTTGCGGCAGTTTTTCATGGCTGTACCAATAGGGATTATATTCAAACTCAAGAAATAAACTCCTATTTGTACACTCAAAAGCTGTACTTATTCCTCTGTAAGATACAGTGTGAATAGTTCCCTATGAGAGCAGAATCAATTATTGCAACCCCATCCACCATGGTGCTGGATGGAACCCAGGGTGTCATGTGACAGGGACAGTCTCTCAAGTCAGAGCAGCGACATATTGTTCATTGGTGTGCAAGTTCTGCACCTACATAGGCCTAGCCCCAGCAACAATGAATCTTCACCAGAAGACCCAACAAATTTAGGGGAAACCCACTTAAATGGGCACAAGTGCTCTGTGCATCTGCACATAAATGATGGAATAAACTGTAAGCCTATAATACATCTTTATTCTGTTGCACAACTTCCATCTGCATCATTATCAATGCCTGCATAAGTGGGTTTCCTAGAAATGTTCATGTATACCACTTTCCCTATCCCTACTGAAATAAAAAGTGAATTCCTGGAGTTGATTTTTAAACATATTCTATTCAGAAATATGCACGAATCTTCATTCAACAGTTGGTTTATGGCAATTGGAAAAAAAGGGCCTAGCCCCACAATTCCTGTTCCTGGCGTTGAGGCAGGGATACTTCACTTTTCCATCTGAGAGGGTGTAACAAATGTTACAGCTACCAGGAAGATGTTATAATTATAAGTCTAAATTAAAACTGTCCTTGAACAGTTGAATCAGTTTTATGCTCGGTGACCACCTGTCCATGTGTGCTGAAATATAAAGTGAATTGCTGGAGTTCATGGAGAGAGATTCAATTTTCCCTCCTATCCAAGAAGGCTGGTCCAGGGTTGACAATAGCTTTTTTGCCCCTTGGATGGAAAAGTGAAACCATACCCCAAATTAAGCCTAAACTTTTGAACAACACATCAAGTACGGCCATGATAGTCCTTCATTCTACACTTAAGTTTCTTTTGGTACTTCTGATATTGTCCCACTTCAACTTCAACCATCCATGGCGAAATAGTGGCAGTTACTTCTGGCCATGCATAATAGATAAGGTAGTCATTTGATAAAGAAAAAGAGTAAAATTAATGTTTCATGAGGTGTTATTTGTGCAGCCACATTTGCAGGAGGGACCAGTCATCCTGTAGGGTATAGGAAGGTATCACAAAAGAGGACCAGTAACTGGTATTATCACTCACTCCATGATTCTGTCTGCGAAAGAAAAGTATGTGGTTGAAATAAGTATGAAAAGAGAATGTAGCCATATTGTTTTTGTTTTTCTTTTTTTTTTGGGGGGGGGGTTACAGGTGTATAGAAGCACATTATAAAGATAAAAAAACAGTGTTAAATATTATATATATATATTCTGATGAAACCACATTTGTAGCCTCTTTAAATTCAGGTAAACTATTATTATAGGAATACCAAATGTTTGATATTTTCAGAATATATTTTTAAGGTCTCTGATATTCTAGATGCATTACCCCCCAAAATGAACCTACTGTTCTTGTTTACAAACTACCAGCTGCAGAATTATCACTTCTGATGTTCTGGAATATTTTCAAAATAATTTGTAAACACAATTACTAGATTACCATTGCTGCCAAGCTGACTATAATACCAAACTTACCACTTCAGGTCACATATTGAACAAGGCAAAGCGCCAGTGAAAAAAGGGGTGAATAAGAATTTTGCCATTTTTTTCTTAACAATTATTCAATATGTTTAAATTGTGGTGAAAGGTAAGATTGCAACCCTTAACATTATGCTACATTTGGGGCAACATGCCTCCCCCCCCCCCAGCAGTTTTTTTAGTATATGAATTAATTTATTTAATTATGAATAAATTTGGTCTAACGGACAACAGGGCCACATTTTAACAATATAAGGCCAGGCAGGGGGACACGTGAACCAAAAATATGGCCCCCAAAACGATCCATCATATTCAGTATCGGTACACATTTCACATGTCAGACATATCAACCTTTCACGGTTTTGTACCACTTGTAAGTGTCATCAATGTCAGGAAGAGTCTGCTAGATGCAAACGTAATGTTAGCGAAATCCCCTTAAGTAACTCAGTGTTGACAGACTATGGTACTGGAAAAGTAAAAGTTTAGGATAAATTATATTTCCACTAAAACATACTATGACCAGTGGAGGGGAATGCAACAACATGCGGCAAAAGCTGCGTGTGTGTGTTTTTAATGCATCCTTTACCTAGGTTTGCATTCCAACATTTTCCTCAAAACAGGCAAGATATCATGCCCTAAACAGAGTTGGAATATTTGCATTAACAGAAATCTGAAGAGAATTATTGATGAAACCAATCAGTTATTTGAAGAGATTTACTGATGAAACCAAATGAATCAGAACAAAGATTTGGCAAGCGTATAGCTGCATTAGCACCCTGAACATCATTTTCAATACGTTGCCACACAATATGGGAAATACTTTGCTTTTCCACCCCCAAAAATGTGTGGGTAGCAATGTCAATGACGCCCACACTGACACTGTTGTCGCTGCAGCAAGCTGCAATGGCCTATACTCCACCAAACATGTCTTGCACTGGAACATCATACCCTCGGTTAAAAACTGTTCTTGGACTTGGCATGGGACAAAGAATGATCAAAGCGCGACGTCAAAATAATTAAAGTCGTACCTCATGAATGAAAACGGACCTTGAACTTTAATCAAACCAAGTGTCGGGACACTGAACTCGTGCGAAAACCAGACCCAGGGACAAACATCGTCTGCTTCAAAGACCGGGCACTCACTGCACAAGCAGTGACACACACGCAGTACGACAACGTTGAGTTTAGTACCTTCTTCGGATTTCCCGTTCGTGTGGCTTGAGATATGGGTCCAGGGAGAAGAGTTGCTGGATTTCTGGAACATCAACATCTTCAGGATTATCACAAGCCATCAAAGCCATATTCCCCCCCATGTTGGCTGTACCTGACCACTTCTCACAAGGTGAAGGTCGACAGCGCTCCGTGTCCGGGACTGCTCCAAGGTCACCGACAGTGGCTGAATAGAAAAGACGCCACAAGTCAGCACGCGATTTTTCCCGCATCGCCTTTCATGCGAGCATACATAAAACAGCTCTTCCCATCGTCTCATCTTTTGTGCACATTGTTGTTTTAATCTAGTTGATTTAATTGTTCACCTATTCAAAATCAGGTTGGCTACGAATAAGTTGTCTCGGCATCCTGGGAAAACTGAAATTTCAATGCCCCTAATTTGCTTGATTTTAAACATCTTTATTCCTCTGCATAAAAAGGCCTAACTCTTTGAATGGAGCCTTGGGGGTACAATCATGCCAAGTTTGGAGTTTCTATGTATAATAGTGTCAGAGAAAAGTGTCGGACAAATTCACTGGTAAAATCTAAAGAAGAAAGAAAGAAAGAACTAAAAAAAAAAGAAGATTTGCTTCACAGGCACAGCAAATCTGTCTGGGTGCCTTCAAAATGAGAACAGTTTGAAATGCTGCACTTTGCCATTGTTCAACATAATCTCAATTTCGTGTATTAGCCTAATTTTTATACAGTAAAGTGGTACAACTTTGGTTCTAGGTTCATTGGATGTGGCCATGTCACAAACTTATAAAATGAAGTTTGAATGAAACTAGCATCTATATAATAGAATTGAAGCTATTCAACATTTTTATTTTTGTGTATTTACATAATTTGCATAATTTGCATGAATTGAAAGCCTTCAACTTTGGTTTATGGTTCATTGGATAGGGCTTTGCTACAAACCCATGAATTGAATAGGAATGGCACCTTTATCTATAATAGTTTTGAAGCTACTCAAGATTTACATTTTGCATGTTACCTAATTTGCATAAATTAAAATACAACTTTGGCTCATATGGTTCATGGTTCATGGTTCATTGGATGCGGCTTTGCCACAAACATATAAATTGAAGTTGAAATGGCATGTCTATGTATCATAATTTTGGAGATATTCCACTTTGAAACTTTTCAAAACCCCTTATTAGCAAATTTGAAATTCTACTTAACTTATACTGTCCATTATATTAGCAAACCTATAAATGCACATTGAAATTTTGAATATCTGCAATATTTTGGAAGATATGCAGCTTTTAAAATTTCAATTGCCCCTAAATTTGCATACTTTTAAACATCATGACTATTCCAAATGAGATGCACAATTTCACTGGTTAGGTCAGTCATCATAGCAAGTTTTGTGGTTTTTGGAAAAACAGTGCTTGAGAAAATTTCCAGGCCAACTTGGTCGTGAACAAGAAATAAAAGAAAGAAGAAAAGAAAGGATAGAAACAAAGAAGGAAAGAAAGAAATAAAAGAAAGAAAGAAGGAAAGAAAGAAAGAAAGAAAGAAAGAAAGAAAATTCCAGTGTTTACTAATACAGTGAAACCTCTCTACTGTGAGCTTTCTTGGGACCAGAGAAAAGTGCCCACTCCTGAGATGGTCAGCCCTTCTGGGCAGTATGAATGAGTATGCGTGCATGCATATGTACATTATTCATACATGCACATATATATGTACAATGTACACATATTATAATTCAAGGGGATGTGTATACATGCAATACAAAACTGTCTTTCTTCCTTTATTACATGAACAAATTTTAACAGAAGCTGACAAGAAACTACATATACATGTACCTGTGAACCAAGACAAAACTATACTGTCTCAGTATTGGCTATGAACAGGCTTCATCTCACTGGCTACAAGAAAACAAAGACATGAAAATGTTCACTGAGATGACACAAATTCTTCCCTCCTTGGTATGGCCGACTCAGCTCTGTATGTAGTCTATTTTTAACAGAGGGTACATTCATGCTGCCTAGAAGTCTGGAGCCTGTGTTTCCTTGGGACTGATAAGCTCAGCAGACTGACATTGCCTCAGGCCAAAACAGGCCAGCTGGGACACCAGTTTCAGGCATGGTGCACTGACGGGTCTGTACAGCACTAGTGGAAACTATAACCTGCCTGGTACATATGGTAGCATGGTGTGGATCTGTTCTTGCATGAACAGGAAGAGATTTTCTGTATTTTATTGAGAGCCTCATTACAGAGTTGTTGGGAGTCTCCCCCCCCCCCCCTTTTTTTTTTATTTATTTATTTTTCATTTTTTAATTTTTTTTTTGTTGCAACCCAAACCTTCCAAAGCATACACCTAGCATGCATGGATAGAAAGGTGCCTGTAAGACAAGTTCAAGTTAATTAATTATGAATGCAAAATGGTTGCCTGGCACCATAGAGGTCAAGCAATAGGTCATGCAGTAAGCAGCTGAAGGCCTGCATGTGGATTCGGGAGAAATTCGGTGAATTAAGAATACATTAAAATTCCCCAAGTTTTGTTTGTATGCTATTGGATTTGCCAGTTGTCTCAAACTTATATGTGTAAATTAGAACTTTATGTCTATCTGCAATAGTTTGGAAGATATGGAGCTTTTAAAATTTGAATTTTCCATCATTTGCATAATTTTAATCATCATGACTATTCTAAACCAAATGGCAACATTTCATTGGTAGGTCAGTCACCATAGCAAGTTTGGTGGCTTTAGGAACAATAGTGTCTGAGAAAAACTCCGGACAAATTTGGGTGCCATGGAACGCGAGGAAAAACAATATGTCTGGGTTGGCACCCAGACATAGTCAGACATAAAGAAAGAAAGAAACTAGAAAAGATGATTTGCTGCATAGCAAATCAGTGTGTGTGTGTCTTCAAAGCATATTACTGTGGCAATGTACAACTATTCCATAACACAGGAGTACAAGTTGAAATGGCTTCACTATCTATTATAGCTTTGAAGTTATTCAAGATTTAAAATTTCTTATGGTGCTATTTAGCATAATTTAAATTGCTACAACTTTTAGTTTTAATTCATTAGCTGCGCAAACGTCAACAACCCCCTAGTAGAAGTTGGTCACATGCGGATTGCGCAGTGTTTCAATACCCAAAATTTAAACCCAATATGAACCAAATCGGATGAAAATTGACCAAGTTGTGGCAAGATGAAAATTTCAAAGGGCCAAATGACCTTGACCTTTGCCCTTTCGAGGGTACATGTTCTTATAAACATCTACAGTGTTGCAATACCTACAATTTGAGTCAAACTTGATTAGAATTAGATGGAAATTGGCCAAGTTAGGACTGGATGAAACTTTCAAAGGTCCAAATGACCTTGACCTTTGACCTTTAGAGGTCACATGTAAATTAAAAATATGCAGGGTTACCATAGCTACCATTTGAGCCCAACATGATCAAAATTGGATAAAAATTGACCAAGTTATGGCTAGAAGAAAGTTACCATGGAAAGTGGCCTTTGACCTTGAAATGACCTTTGACCTTGATATGAGCTCTACCTGAAGTGAACCTTGACCTCAGAAATGACATTTTGGCTTAAAATTGAACTTTGACCTTGACATGACCTTGACATTTGAGATGACCTTTACCTTGCTATGATCAAACTCCTATACACTCGGAACCACATCTACTATAATATATAAGATATTGAAGATTTAAAACTTTAATTAGCCCTCATTTGCATAATTTTGAAAAGCATGACCTCTCATTATAAAAAGGCCAGACTTTATCTATAGAAGTATAATTGTGCCAAGTTTGAAGTTTCTATGTGTTATACTTTTCAAATGTCGGACAAATTTGCCTGTAAAGAAAGAAAGAAAGAAAGAAAGAAAGAAAGAAAGAAAGAAAGAAAGAAAGAATTCCTAGAAAAACAGAATAGTGTGTGCTGACACACACACTTTAACTAAAAAAAATTTCTACAAAGCAAATCTGTCTGTGTGCCTTCAAAGGTTGTAAATATTACAAGCTACAACTTTTGTCCTGTGGTACTTCACATCCATTAAGCTTATGGCTCGATGAATATTTCAAAGTCCAAATGACTTGACCTTCAACCTTGACAGGTCATATGTAAATTGCAAAAATGTACAGTGTTAAAATACCCATAATTTAAGCCCAACATGAACCAAATCAGATGAAAATTGACCAGGTTATGGCAAGATGAAAGTTTGGAGTTTCTACATGTAATACTTTTCAAATGAAATGTCGGACAAATTTGCCGGTAAAGAAAGAAAGAAAGAAAGAAAGAAAGAAAGAAAGAAAGAAAGAAAGAAAGAAAGAAAGAAAGAAAGAAAGAAAGAATTCCTTAAAAAACAGTATGCCTGTGTTGGCACACAGACATAATTCCTAGAAAAATAGAAAAGTGTGTGCTGACACACACACTTTAATAAAAAAAATCAGGAAAAACGGAAGTGTGTGTTGACACACACGCTTTAATTTTAGTGAATTACCGGGGTTAAGAGGTTTACATGTATCTTATGATGAAATGCTGAAGAAACCAGGAATTGACCAAATTAGAAAAGTACAAAAATAGAGCAACGAAGCGGTTACTTGAATTAGTGAATTTAATACCGGGGTTAAGAGGTTTATCTTATGAAGAAAGGCTGAAGAAACAAGGAATGTATACTTTGGCATACATAAGACTTCGGAGTGATCTTATAGAAGAGTATAAAAATTTGACTGGTGTAACCGATTCAGAGACAGCACCAGATATTCACCTGACACGAGAGACTGACACACGAGGAAATGGTATAAAAATTGCAGGACTGAGAGTTGATGGACAGCTAGTCTGGCTTCCGACAGTTTCGTCATATTTTGTCCCAATTAAGAGATTATTGCGTTAAAAAAAGAAAAGAAAAAAGAAAAAGGAAAAAAAAAAAAAAGGCATACAGTCGCCGAAGGCGCTGACTTATTCTGCGCGAAAAAAAACGGACCAGTTAGTCGCCAACGGAGACGTACCGGGACGAACCGGTCGGGAGCCAGACTAATGGACAGCATAATTATAGCCAACACCTTCGGGTGGCAAAAATATGGAATAATCACCTCGGACAGTTGTGTGGTCAGAATTACTGAATTCCTAATTCAAATCAAAGCTAGATAAATATTTTAATAGTCATCTATTAACATGGAATTATAACTCACAGGACACCTCCATAGATCTTAACAACTGAAATGACACTTACGATATGGCCACAGAGGCTAAAAAGCCTAAGTTGTATTGTATTGTATTGTATTGTATTGTGTAGAAATGGCTGTTTTTGAACAAAAGAAATAAATAGATACTCTGGTCAACTTTGCTGCAACCATTTTTTGACCACTCATGTATTTGAGACTTTCGGTTTCCATTCACAAGCTCAGGTGAGTGCAGATCATGTGGTTTCATTTTGGATGGGTTAGGAAAGCAGTAACTTTCACAAATATTCAAACATATAACCGCAGATAAAGATTTAAATTGTGGTAAAGCAGACCCCTATATATATTCTGAAAGCTAGCAAAATAGAAATAGTATATAATAATTTTATAATGTTAGATGAATGTATTATTAACATGACAATTATACACAAGATCATTATAATTCAACAGAGATACCAATTCAGCCCATTCAATTTTGAATCTTGGCACCTCGTTTGAAGTGGATCTGGCTGCCCGTTTTGGAGAAAAGTCCAAAATGTGACTTTCAATTACAATCCCCATTGAAATGCATTTTAATAAATGGCAATGTATGTTTTGACCGACAAGTATACCCAAACTGCAAAATTCGTTAAAAATCAGAGATACTTAATATCATTATATGCCGAACAAGTTTGTTTGACCTTTCCACAAGTTACATTTCAGAGTTTCAGAAGAATCTAAGAGACAGTTTTGGAGAAGTCGAAAATAGCTTTAACACGCAGAAATTCGTGAAAAATTAGAAAAAAGTGCAGCACCACCTGGTGAACAATTTGAGAAAAAAAAAACGAAAGAAAAGAAGAAAATAATCAAACATCCAAAATCACTGGATCGTGACCATTTGAACAAACTTGCTAGAGACCAATCCATGATACATCCCCACAAAGGTTGAAGTGAATGTGGTCGACGGTTTTGGAGATGTAAAAAATGAATTATGGACGGACGGACGGTTGACAATCTTGTAAGCTCAGGTGACTGACAAGTCAGCAGAGGTAAAAATACCTAGAAATATGACCTTTATTATCTCTTCAAAATTACAAAAAATATATATTTGTAAATTCCAAAACACTTCAGGCCTCCAGCTGCCGCGGGTTACAGCATTATCGTCGGTTCCACTAGTCGAATTCTGTGTAAAGTTTAAGATATTGGCAAGTTAGTGCTGTTTCTCAATAAAAGTTTAGGCCCAACTTTGATAGTGTCTTAGGTTTCAAACAAACACAGAGACGATGTCTGAAGTGTGTTGAGCGTACATGTATTTCGTTTTTAAATCAGAAAACTCCGCGTTAACACCCCCAAAATCGTTTTTGGAATGTTTTATTGGATTGTAATGCCAATTGATCAACTGATTCTAAGTGTACATTATTTCACAATTTTGCTTTATTTTGAAACTAAACGAATCGCTTTGTCATAATGAAGCTCCATGAAGAAACTAGTCTTCTAGGTGCATGCAATTTCATATATATATATATATATATATATATATATATATATATATATATATATATATATATATATATATATATATATATATATATATATATATATATATGTGTGTGTGTGTGTGTGTGTGTGTGTGTGTGTGTGTGTGTGTGTATTTCTCGTTGAAGTTTTCGTTGAACCAAATACTATGCATGATGAAATGTTTCAAGCGAGTCCTAATAAGATAATATACGAGCACCCAAATACTCGTATACGCACCTGGTTAGTATAGTACCAGATTCCATAGATGTTTTTGCTACACGCTCTCCATGCTCCATGTTGTATATAGACAATATGTACGTAATGATATTGGGAGCATAGGGTAAACCAATCACAGGTAGATCTACAATAAACACTTCTACCATGTGAACACGTGTACGCTATCATGCCACGAGGTAGTTAAGGGTAGGCCTATAGCCTACACTGTGAACACATTTATCATCAAGGGTATTAGGCCCTAATTTTCACGGTTTTGCATCTTGTACCTTTCACTGACTTTAATTCAATATCTTATTCATGTTCTCCATCAATGCCATGTTTAAAAGTTTTTTTAAATGAGTTCTTAGTTTCACGTTTTTGAAACATCAGCGAAATAAACGAAAATCAATGTTTAGTCCAGACATGCGTTACCTGGAAACCGTGACATTCGGTGGATAGCCGTTTCCTCTGCCGGGCGCGTGGTTACATGTGTGGTAATGGTGTAGTTGGTTTCGAGCTGGCAAAAGTTTTGGAATTCTGCCCCGAAATCCATTTCAGTTGGTCTGTAATTGGCTGACCTTTCCCCTATCTTTGTTACCTTTCACTGAGCAACTGCACAGGTACAACTTTGTGGAAATGCGACTGGTAGCTGCAGCTAGCCTTTGATTCCCTCCCCCCCCCCCGCTCACGCTTAACATTTCTAAAATAGGCGCAACCACGTTTGGCATTTGATTTATATGCGGGGTCTCTATTTATGAAGAGCTTGGCTTCCCAGTTTTGTGTACTAATCTCTTAGCAACAGAAAACACACCCACATGCGATCAGTTCATCTGATGGCGGATTATTTATGGCCTGTTTTGCCTGCATTGCTCATGAAGCTTGAAGGTCTATGATTAATTACAACGCGCCTACAATGAAAGAGAACGGCTTATTAATAACAATATTCCTAACTTTGGATAATTTTAATTTCTCAAGTAGTCATAGGTAAAGCCAAATTAGAATGTTGAAGTTACATGTCCCATTATGTTATTGAAGACAAGGGTTTGACGTCCAATGTACATTTGTGGGTAGGCCTGCAGTGCAACATCAGGAGTCTATTATATAGTGCTGTCCCCTGTCTGCAATTCACAAACTAAACAGCTTTATATAAGGTCCTACAAGTATTTGATAGACCAATGTGGATACCTGTATGCGAACGTAATTAAAATATTTGACAAAAATATAAATAATGGGGCAGATGTTATACTTCCAAGCTTTTAATTCATATTTTGCCCCAGGGTGACACGCACACCCACTAAATTTTGTTGGTTTTGTCACGCATGTACATACCTTTGTACAAAATGAGCATGCACTAAACGCATTACCATCGTCAACATGATCACTCGTCCATGTCATAAACCTTGATAAAGTTGTTTAAATTGGGTTCTCATAAAATTGAAGCTTCAAAATTTGAGTTTTGTTGCATGCTTACATATAGTGCGACTCCTCTGGATTAGTTGATTGTTCAAGGTGCATCATCCATGTCACCAAAGCAAATTCAGTATCGAACACTATTTAGTGCATCTCCTCACTTTTGATTGGATTTTTTCCCCCTAAACTGATACAAGCCTCGCTACCCATCTCCGTCATTTTATGTATATTCTGGAGGGAGGCGGGGGGGGGGGGGTAAATTTATTATTACATTGTTGGTGGACTCACACATATATAGTCACCAGAATGCATATGTATGCAGCCTAATAAATCTCTGCCATGACAACAAAGTAGTTTTTTGTCAAGCATGCTTAAGATTACAATTTTACACAAATTGCGCATTTTCGCATAAACTATGCAATTTATTTTATACACAAATTTTCAAAATTTACACATTTCTATGAGCATTATACTTTTACAAGAAAAAATGGTTGCCATGGCAACGTCATGTTCGAACTTTGCCATAGTATCTTCCCATATGTTAAAATGCAATGCTTTCTTTTATATCGTTTCAAACTATTATTTTAACACAAACATTTTTTTAATTTGGGAAGCCGGAAGCCTTTGTAATGCCTCACATTTAACTAAAAATCACGTGCAATATTTCACTGCTTTTTTTAATTCGTACTTACAGTACTAACCTTCCAAATCAGTACTGCAAAAAACTGTTTTGCTCCGATTTACACCAAAACACCAGACTTAAAAAAGTGCATAGTGATCCAAAGGATCTATGTCTCTCGTTACAATATACAGAAGAAAGCTATATAATATGTCTAGCCTGTCTGGATGCACAAAAATTGATATGTTCTTGGGCTCTGTGACCTTGAAAATAGGTAGAGGTCAAAAGCAATACATGCCCTTGGTATGATGCATCTCTGGTATCAATTTAATTATTCTATCTCTAAGGGTTCTAGAGATATACTGCCAGACACACAAAAATGGATATGTTCTTGGGCCCTGTTTTCAAGGTCAAAACAATACACAGTGCACATGCCCATCATATGATGCATCTGTGGTATAAATTTCATCATTCTATCTCTAAGGGTTCTAGAGATATGCTCCCGGACGGACGTGCACGGCCACTATCTCTGGTCTCTTTATGCCACCTTCCGTGACGGGACAAAAAAAATTAACTTGAAATAACAAATTACCATCAAGATTAACACAAATCAATTTACCCTCCCCCTGTGTACAGTAGGGATTAGCAAATGAAAATGAAAACGAAAAAAGTACACACTCTAGGTCCCCATACCTGCCCTTAAGTTTAATCTTGAGGATTTCTTGAAAAAAAAAAAATCACTGATTAAAAGTTTGCAAGCAGAGATTTTGAGGTGTATGAACTTGAATACATAGACCATTTGGAATTGCCTCATGGACAGCCTTTCCTCAGTGAAATAGCTAAAATCCACAAAGTTCCCCTAAATATCTAGCTGGAGGTGACACCAAATTACAGATGTAGTTCATGCATTTTCCTGTCACATTCTAGATTTTGCAGAAATGGCCTGTTGGTCCCTACAATATCCTTTTTAGATACACTTTACATCCAAGTAGCCGTGTGCAATATTCTAGATGATCCCTTTAAACCAAATCATGGAACAAAAATCTATGCAACTTGTTTACTTATAAACCTGTACCATACTGATTTTCCTCCAACACTTCACTCATACCATCCGCAATTCTTTTAAAAGCCACATCCACACTTTAGCTCACTCCACCCTAATGACACTTTTTCCTGCTAACATACAAATGTCGTCTGCAAATGTATTTTACTAATTTTCGATTATTTTTCCAAATTTTTTATGAAACTTGCATGGAAGATCATTCAAAATTATATGCCCATAGTCAACACCTTTCCTTGGCATGCTCTGGGTGCACTGCGCCCAGAGCGTGCCAAGGAAAGCTGTGGACTCGGGTCTTCTATCAGGGTGGAAAATGAGTTAAGGGGCTTCTGAAAAACCGATGGGCAGCTTCTCAATATCCATAATAAACAAAAAATGGTGCAACTTCCATTTGCATTCACCCTTCTGCTCACATGCAGAGGACATCCATCTTTTGTCATTCTTTCAGTCAAACAACACCAACACCAACTTTTTCTGAAGTGAATGTTTAATAATGTCAACATATACAGATGTTCAAGCCATGAACATGTGACATCAATACATTGAGAGAAGAACCAACCTGCCAAGTATTGTGTCTGTCTAATAGGGGTTATGGTAACATGTTACATTATCTGCCAGATTTTCTGGTGCAAGTGTATGGTCTGAGGATACCCTGAAATTCAACAGATCTTTAAAAATTAATCTTTAACCAATAACCGAGTTCCTCACACCCACCAATCAGGCATTGAATAATTTGAATGCCAGTTTAAAACACAGAAATATGTATTTTGGCACCAAGTACCATTTCAGAACCACGGAGAGCTGACAAGTCACCATTTATGTTTCTCACTTTTGACATGGCAAGAATATTGAGAGGCAGGGAATGTTTTGTCACCAAGGTAAATGCAATGTTATCTTGATGCATGTGTTTCACATAGACAAGGGTCATAAATAAATATAAACCACTGCCAGAATAGTCAATATACTAAGTGAGTTATTTTGAACTCCCCGTTGATATGCAGTGCTTATTCTTAAAAAGGTTTTTTAGTACAAGGTGAATAACGATATATGTACATGTAATTGAGTTCCTAAGCTTCTGCAGAAGAATTTTGAACTGAAGTTTTATGAACAGTATTGCCTCTTTAAAATACATTTTAGTACATGCTAGATTCTGATATAACAACGCATCCTTTAGCTTTCATTGAACTTTGTTTGTTACTTTACATATATTTAAAAGTCTTCATTTTTTGGCAGTTCAACTTAAACCGTAACATGGCCTACCCTGTTGGTGCTACCATGGATGACACAAAGTAAGCACTGATTATAATACAATAATTAAATATTAATATGGTACAAAATAATTTTGGCCATCAGATTGTCTGGCTGATAAAATCTTTCATATCTGATACCAGACCTATTTATGACTCGATACAATATGGCACACCTGGACAGTGGCCACACACTAGGCAATAAGACTCCACTGGCACCGGTCGTCAGTGAAAACGTTTACTCAAGGAACACATGTACCACCAGAAAACATCTGGTTATGCACCAGATAAATCTTGACACAGTAGATGGCACCTCCCCATGCAAATGATGCAAAAGACTGCAGCACAGCCTTGATACTATACTGTATCATTGGCATGTGTTGGACCAAATGTACCAGTAACAACCTATGTTTGGCTTCCGAACAGACTGTTGATAACTTTTGATTTCAATCTCACTGGACAACAACATTTTGGCATCTCCAGTTACTGAACATGCAAATTCTCCATACGATGGATCTTAAGAATGCAGCACAGCACAGTGCCAATGTGGTACAGTTCTTACCGTGATTTCTGGAGCTCTGCTGAACTCAACTTTCTTGTGTATTGTGTAGTCAGAAACTTGTTTTTCATCACCTTCACTGTGCACACGTAGATTTTGTATTTAAATTATTTCAGTCAACTCCTTTCAACTTGAAGTTACGAGTTACTTTCACTTTCAAACTGGAACAGTACAGCAGATCCTGTGGGCTGTCTTACAATCTTCATGTACCATGACTATTAAAGGTTGGAATTTTCAATACATTAAGCTACACGAATTAGTTTAACCCAAACAGTCCAGTCCTTGACCTGCATGCATAGCATGGGTTCTTCTCTTTGTTTTATTCTCAATGACTATGTTTTCAACTTACGAAAGCACTTCAAACACTACTCGTGAACACAAAATAATGTTCATACAGGAATACAGTGGTCCCTCTCTTCAGAGACCACTTCACTGAGACCATTGTCCTCTTTAGACCACATTCACCAGGTCCTGAAGACTACCTTTCCCCCCCACGTCATTTTACCTCCAAAGAAAGAAAACCTGCTGTATGTGACCACTTCTGGACTGCCCTTGAGTGGGTCTCTTAAAAGAGGGATCACTGTACATGAAATTCTATTGTAGGGCATTAAAAATAGCCCCATTCATTTAAAACAAAATGAAAATTTGTAGCGACCTTGGACTGATAATACATGTACATGTATGGTAAATATATCACTGGAATGGGCTTATTTCATACACTGCATGTCCAAGTCAACCCCAAAACTTTTTTGGTCCCACATTACTGGAATGGAAACAAAAGGTGTGTGTGTGTGTGTGTATAAAATACACACAAATACAGACTCATAATTGTGATGCACGGCTGAGGGCAACGGAGCACAAGGCATCTCAGCCCAATTAAATCCACATTTGAGTCAAGGATCTCATTGATTTGTTCTCACAGGCTCAAGTATCTGGTGATTGCAAATGGTAATTTTGCATTTAAATATCCCCCCCCCCCCCCCGAGTATATCTGCAACCATCAACTGAGTATTAACTTGTTTAAGTGCAGTGTTTCTGACCAGTGACCACCACTTTTCAAAACAAGTATGTCACTGCTGTGAAGATTGCAGACTTTATTATTTCTGTTCAGTTACCTTCCCCTCTCCCCTTCCCACTCATTATTTCTGTCTAAACAAATGTCTATGCACAAGTGCATAGCAACATAACATCAAGTTTACTTGTTGTTTATATGAACATTTCTTATTAATGTCAAAGGTCCAGTTGGATTCCTATGTCGACAAGGCAAGAGCACTATTGTAACATTGACCCACCACAACAACAGTGACAAAATCTTTGCTGTTCCATTTTTTCAAAGACAGCTTAGTTGCACTGGAAGGAATTTCTATAATGGCATGTGTACTTTATATCAAAAGAAATTCTATAGTGTGCTTCTTGTATCACTGCACCATTTTGACTCTACAAAAATAAGACCTCTTCTCTAACAATAAAAAATGCAAACATCCATGCATGATGACAAGTCTGCAGTATGAACTTGCAAATTTGGAAGTTCTTTTTTTCCCCCTCCTTTCCTAGAAACTGATAATGTACTAAAAAATTTAAGTCTTACCTGTGATGTATTTGTGTGTTGAGCTGTCAACTTAACAAGCTCTGTTAAGCTGGAACAAAGTGTATTCTAAAGGTATTACATCTTTGGTATGTCTTAAGTATCACTTGCTACCATGCATTATACCCTGCCTTTACAAAGGCAGTTTAAAACATTCATCTGTCAAACTACCATGTTTCATAAATTGCTATAACAACGCCTCATCGCTACTGATCCACAAATATTTAATAAATCAGTAGCAAATTATTTTGACACCTGAAACTATGTGTTTTTCCATCTGATGTCTTATGTTCAGTATACGAGAATTCCCTCCTGAGATTTTGCTCCACGCAAATGCACAATGCGGCAGGAGAAATTGTGACAGTTTCTCACACTTACCAGCCACATGTACTTTTTTTCTCTCTTTTCTATGATATATATTTAATTTAAATGACTTAGCTATCTGAGCACATGCTCTTTTACTTGAACACGAAAACCAAACATCTTCAGTTCCTTGCTGGCTTAGTAATTTCTTAAAAGTTGCAGCGAAGTGAATATACTTCTATAACAACTACTACAGTACATTTTTAAGCCTAGCATCATGCTTGTATAAAGTAACATAAGTATTGTAAATAGCATATGAACCAATAACTTAAATAAGACTTGTACACAGTAAACTTACTGTCAGGAAAAAATATGTATTATTCGAGATTCTACACACTTGTATAAAAGCTACACTGTTATCATAACATGTCAGAATGTCAGCTTCTCCTGAATCTTTTCTGAGAATTGAAAAAAAAAACAAAAAAAAAACAATACAAACCTTTTCATTATAACTTTGGTTCTTGAAGATCCAAAGAATGCAAACAATTGTTGGCAAAGTCTTGGCTGAAAGACCTAAGCCTGGTCTAAGTAACTCATTCAAGACTAATTGTACTTTCTCCACTGATTTAGCCACAATTTAAATGAAAATGCCACTTTTAAAATTCATCACAAAAAGAACTTTAATCTAAATGAAAATGCCACTTTTAAAATTTATCACAAAACGAACTTTAATTCCAGTGTGACATGCCTGGTCTTAATTCAATGCTTTTCACAATACATGCCCGTCATGCTACAGGTGTTACAATAGCAGCTATGGCATGACTGCCATGCAATGCGAAAATAACTGACCCAGGACTTTATGTATGGAAACCCCACTGTACTGAAGCTAGCATGAAAGTATGGTGTTTTGTGACATGAAGTACTCTCAATTATTTAACACATAGTATATACATACTCCACCAGTAAACGTGGTTATACACATGCAACTCTTCAGTAGTTTCTGAAAAATGTTGAATAACACAGATGGTCCCACCGTTGAAATGAATTAATTTTATACCATTCTGTGAATGAGTCAAGTCAAAGGCTGCCCACTGCTGCCCTCTATGAGCAACTGTTGTAGTAAATGTATATATCTGATCCACTTGGCAAGGTTCCCCAGCTTCCATTATTTTGTGAGTTTCTGTTGTCTTTATACAACTTTATACAATATTTGTACAATATTTTAGCCCCTTAGTTTGGGAATGGAAATCATCAAGAAAGACAGGCAAATTTAAAATAAATCAAATGCTAGAATTAAAATTGTAGCTGCACCATGCAAAATGAGGTTATTACTTTGACTAAAACATGGTCTGTTTGGAAAGTTAGTTATTGCTTGTAAAATCTGTTTTCAATGAAAAAAAGTTAATTTTGTTTAAAATGTACCTGTTTTATGCTAATAAGCATATAAAGAATTATTGTCTGACTTGTTTCTCATACTATTTGGTTTGTTTTATGGCAAAATGTCTTTGAACTGTTTTTAGGTTCATAACATCAAATACTGATTTATGACTAGATTATATGCAACATCCAAAACACTTCTACTTAGCAACTCAGGAAGTTGCTATGGTGAGTATTTCTATCCTGCAGTGTCATGCATCATATTTATGTATTAGTTCCACCGGCACTTCTTGTCTCTCAAGAAATCCCAATCTCTGAAATCTCAAATGAAGCTCTGAGAAAGCAGACTTCCCCCTCCCCCCCAAAAGAAATGATCTGCTCTTTTCACATGGTATGCAATCTATACAGGTTGCTGGAAGTATCTCCTTGCCCTCAAGCTGCAGCCAGATAATACCGCTATTATGAAATGCGTAGTTGCTGTTTCTATCACCAGGATTGCTCAGCGTGATGTCCCCGTACTTCGTGACAAGTATTGTAGCTTGTGAGATGAACATAGAAATACCAGTAGATATACAGTTTGATTTTTACTGGTTCCAGGCAGTTCCATGCTTTCAAAATGCCTATCACAACTGAAAAATTCCAGGCTGCAATGTAGTCACCAGGAAGTTGGATAAACTAATCAACACCTATAGATGCAAGGGTCCACTTTTCGTGGTTCCCCACACGAAGCACAAGCTTTACTTACCAAGCAACACCCTGCAGTGGCAGAACTATATGATCGGTCATGCCTGCAATTGTCCCACCAACCTGAGGGTGGCTTGGAAATGGACTCTGTTAGCTTGCTATTGAACCAGTTACCTGGTTTTGTTCCATTGCATGTTCTTGGGTCTTAACACATGTGTGTCAAGTTAACACCAAAATATTTAAGCTTGGCCAAACGTGTAAAGGACATGGATGGACACACAGATGCAGTGTTTGCAATACATGCCTTACGTCTACTGGGAGGGGCACTTACGCAAGTGTTTACGCCGCAACCTGAGGGCAAAGAAGGAAGAACAGAGGTTTAAGGAAAATTACTAGCAGCATCAAGTATGCCTCGTCGATATTTACCCTCACATTAAAAGCTTCTTGGTTTCAATACTATGGTTGAATTTTTTCCCTTGAAGACGTAGCCAAAACGCAGATGAATAAAGCACCTGCCGATTTGCCTGCTACAGCCTTACCCATTGTTATCATTATCATCTGAGCCATTTCTATCATACATGAACTCTGCATGTTTTTCCTGGTCAAAGAACACCAACTAACTGAAAAAGCAACTGGAATAAAAGTTTGGTAACAGCTTTACCCATAGTAAAAGTATACATGGAAAACACAATCTCCCTTCAACAGAATATCACGTGAATATATATGGGTTATTTACCATTAATACAACTACATAGTTGGATTGCTGGTTTATGATAAAAACATCACATATTGCAGTGTAAAGCAAAGTCTCTTTCTCCCCCTTCCACTGATAAGTACTTGAACTGTTTTCTTATACCTTCCCTGAAGTAAAACAAACACTCAGTGTCAGATAATCTGAGTAAACAATGTAGAATAAAAAGTTTGAACACAAACTGATCCAAGTCAGTCATTAACCCCGAAAACCCAACCATCATCAATTTCTGAAACATGTAGAAAGTTGCATTAAGTGATCCTAGTCCAGACAACGAGCAATGCGTATGGCCATTCCATCTGCACATATTCATGGCTGGAGTTCATTTCTGCTTTCAGAATTGAACTCTCTTTAAGATAATAATGATAGATGCATGTTCCCTCAGTTAAACAAAATTGTTACTGTCATGGTTCAAACCACTGCACATATATATTTAACTCTATTACAAATTGCAGGCATCAAAGTAGTCATGGATACTGGACACTGCCAACTTCTATGGCAGCACATTCAACATGGCGGACTTGTATTTGGGCTGGAATGTCACCATTGTAATCAATAATTTCTTCCTGACTGAGGTTTAGATCTGAACGCCCCACCCCTTCAGCGTGCGGTGGTGTGGATTGTATTCATAGTTGACAAACAAGTTTGAAAGCAAACATGTTTGTACATGTATTTTTTAAAGGATATACAGGAAAACATGTCCAAGTGGGCACCTGTGTTTAGTGGGCACTGTTGCCTGGCCCAGTTCCCTATACTTCCCATGTTAATGGACCTGCGCTAAGTGGGCACCTGTCTTAAGTGGGCACTTTTGCCCGGTCCCAAGGGCACCCACTTAACACATGTTTTACTGTACATGACAAGTACAGGATCCCAATCAACTCTGATTTCATTTCTTTACCCTGCCCCTTCCAATAATAACCCATCCACCACAATCACTGATAATATATCAACAAATGACACATATTGATAATGAGGACCAGTTCTTTGGTTACAGTTATTGCTACATGAATACGAGGTAAAAGCAATTGAGCGTACCTTCATTTGCATATCTGCAAGAATGTCCCTTTCCACCCACATGTAAACAAATTTAAGGCAATGTTTTTGCTGAAAGAATGTTCTAATTCACCTGTCATGGGTTGGGAAAAAGAAAACTGCGGCTAGTTTTAACATCATAACATGCAATTAGTACACACACATGCATGTACCAATTGACCACATTACATGTATGAGTATATATATCTATGCATGATAAACTGTTATATTCTTACAAAACATGTGTCTGTTGTGTGCCTGGTTATATCTGTCCGCATGGTAAAATACCAAATATGTGGGGTATCTAGTACACACTTCTACTTTATTGATCTAACATACGTGTACATGTGGTATTTATCTAATATACATGTGTATACAGTGACAACATACATTTATACTTTGAGTATTCATAAATATCCGTTACATACTTATCCTGATGGTAATACACAATACGTGTGTATGATCCTAAACATGTCCCTACATGTCAACAATATACACGTCTATTTGTGCCATGTGGTCCAGATTTAGACTGGAGCCAATGGTAGAAAGTGCTAAGTGAGATGAATGGATGTGTGAAAGACTATACACATATATGAAACAGGGATATTATACACAGGAAACTTTGCTCTGTTCCGGTAACATAATATATTTAGGTGGAATTATGAGAATTAGTCTCAAGTCTGCGGTTTTTGTCTGACTGTGCAATACAAAAACCAGGACCAAGACCATTATCAATGTTTGAAGGAATGAGGTCAAGCTGGATCTTGTTTTGCTGGGCAGTGTTGTGTGATTGTACATGTGTACAGTAGCATACACTTACAACATTTGGCTACTGGCATGGGCTAAATGTTGCAGTGTAATACAATAGGGATTATGCATATGTGAACAACAGCCATGCTGTTCCATGCAGCATGTGGATCTTGCTTCAGGGCAGTCCTGGCCACTCTGCACGGTGCTGCCCTCTTGTGAAATTTACAAGTATCACTGTAGGATTGCCTGCCCTGTTTTCCTTGTGTACAATGAAGTCTGTAAAAATAAAAAAAATAGAAGTCAAAAGTGAAAAATTGATTCTCAAGAAGAAAACACACACACATAATCATAAATAAGGTTACAAAATGCTTGTCTGCAGTGTCCAAATTTTTTTCACTTCAAAGTGTGTTTTGGCCAAAAAATAACTGTTTGTTTCCCCTAACCCGAGGACCATCTCTAAATTCCCCTGTCAACCCTGTTAACCTACTTCCGACTAAAATATAAAATAAAAACACCTACCTACCCAAATTGTGGAATATTCAACAAAGAAAACATACCGACCCACCCAAATTGTCACACTAAAAAAATAATTACGCCTAACCTACCCCCCCCCCCCCAAAAAAAATTTTGTTCCGTTAAGGGAAACACACTTATAAAGGCAAAACAACTGGGGTCTTATTTTAACATCTGATGAAGCTCGTTATAGCAGCTAGGCATAGCCCAGGTCAAGTCTCAACTTTAAAATGACTGCTGTTTAGTTGTTATGGTAGCTAGAAATATACTATAGATCAAGTGGCAAAATCAAACATTGATAACACATGTAAACACTCTCCATGTCTGCTTGAAGCATCAGGTATTGCTGGATATATACTTACTAATCCTGCGGGGACAGAGACCCATAGTTGGTAGAGAGGACGCCGGCACCTTGACCATACCCATAGCCACTGATGGCAAAATGTTTGGCATGGCACCCTGCAACACATTATCAGCTTTTGTATATGTCATTCACATACATCTATGGTCAGGGACGTGTGGTGCTGCATTTTCACAAACCCCATGGCTTAGCCTGTCGAGAACTGGTACATCGTACATACATATCCTGCATGCCAGCAAGATGTTTACCAAACCAGAGTCATGCCCGGGGGCATGAATGTCTCACCAGCGTAATTCAAACCACTCCGAAGTTTTTTGTTGACGGACGGACGGAAAGTGACTGCTTAGTCTCGCCAACAGCTTATGCTGGCGAGACAAAAATGTCATGCAACAGTATGTGTTTGATTTTAACGTTTCCTTTTAACTCTTTCACTACCAAGTTTTGGACTGAGTCAACAGCCTTCCTCAGCATGCTTTGGGTGCATTGTTCCTGAATCATGCCGAGGAAAGCTGTTGACTTGCACCACTATATTCTCTAGAACTATAGGTATGCTGGTACTTGAATGAAAGGTCTCTTCACAAGGAATATGAATCTTGCATCCTTGTTACAATTGAGAGCAGTCGACTTTAGTTGTGGTTGGAGTTAACCCACTGAGCTGTCTATGGACACACTGTGGTGGAATCAAACAACCATTTGTGAAACACAGACAGGGCTCATGAACCCCTTCAAGCTCAAAAATGCCCACCTGTGAAATGTCTGCTCTCAAGTTTCTCCTTAAATTTCTCATAATCAGAAAAATGTTGTATCAGAAAAGCTGCATAATGTTGCAAAGTCTTCAAGCCCAGAAGTACTTACATTTTCAGTTGTTATTTTGCACAGCACACTTCTTTAGAAATTGAATAAGTTTCCAAGACACCAGAGTAATAATCCAAGACATTTACAGTGCTTGCAAACTTAGTCAACCTTCAAAGCAGCCTACTCAGCAATCTTTTTCATGACCCAGCCATAAACCTCTCACTACATTCCTTAAATTGATGGCCAATGCCCTAAAAACCACTGGTTGAGCCTCTTTTCATTCTTATGTAACACCAAATATGGCATGACACTGACAGATTGACCTGTGACCTTCAAACATGGTCAAGGTCACTCAACTGCAATCCTATACAAGTTCTCCATAAGAAGGACTGCCACACCAAATTTGCTTGGGGCAGCTCTTTCAATAGATCTTATGCACGGCCGCCATTTTGAATAAATTAGCGCCATGTTGGGAAATTGCATTCTGGGATTAATTGTAGTATGCTGCTGAGATCAGTCTGCGGGCTGCATTGATATTAGATAGCTCGCCGTGATAAGCTTCACTCGTTGTTTAGCGAGTTTTTTCACTAATATGGTCGGCCAAATGTAACATATATTTGGTTTCTGAAGTTGTAGTATAGAAACCATCTTGTCTCCAAAAACAATGTGGAAAATTTAAGTCTTTAAGGGGGAAAAATAAGTTAAAGTTAAGGATGTCCTTGAGGCTTGAGCAAATATCATCAATTCACTGTGGTGTTTTTTGTTTGCTTGCATCCCTACTTTCTCATCTTTTTCTTTCGCTTGTGGGTAGTTTTTTTATTTTTCCCTTCTTTTTCTCCTTTTTTCCCGAGTTAACTGTTGCGTTTCGATCGTACTTTAAGAAGTATGATTTTCTTTGAAAGGTCTGCCTTTCAGTGAGAAATAATGCCTGGACAAAATGAACACAAAAACGCAACAGAGAGACGGCATCCATCTGGTTGAGTGTGGGTTTCAATGATCTTTCAATGATGGGAAACCGCAAACTCGTGGACACATCGAACATAGCCAAATGTCATATTTGGTGCGCTTACTGTCAAACAAAAGGCACAATAATAATACTAACGACAACTTGCACAAACTTCAACAGTTTCTCTTCAAATCAAGAACGTGCACTTGCGTTAAGACATCCCTTTGGTAATCAAAAGGTTTGAAAGACATATACAAACGAACAAGCGTACGTGCAAGACACATTTTGCACCTGCAAACACTCTATATTTTTGTTTCTTTGTGTGTGTGTGTGTGTGTGTGTTTCTCTTGGTCTAAACGTATTTTATTTCTCAAAATACATGTGCGAGTGGGGAGCAGGCAACGCCTATACGAGCCCATCCCTTGTGCGGATATCGATGCAACTTTGTACATTTAAGCGTGTTGCACATCTTTGCAATGTACATGTGTATTATTTCAGTAATTCTTTTTATTTCACGCAATTACCCTAAAAATACCGACTTAAAATGGGAAAACAACGTGTTAGCGACATGGAATTTGGCTCCTAAGTCTTCAAAGTGTGCTTGCTGAAACCATTAGTACGTGTTAAGTACTTGGCCTTTCTTTGTGTTAATGATGTTTGCATAAAATTAATCACCTGGTGCTTAAGCTATGAAAGAGTTTACGAGATTAGCACAAGTACTGGTTGCTTTAAAAAACTACTTGTGAAAACAACACGCCAAGAAACAACACACGGGTTGTTAGTTGAGGAGCGCATGGTAAAAATGTCTGTAGTTTTAAACGTTAAAATGAATATTTTTTCGGTTATGATTAAGAAAACTCACCTCATAGGTTTAAACATATGTATCTATATAGGATTGTCCACATTACTTCTAGATGACTACCATGGGTTGTCGAACTGAATATGACAAATGTGGAAGAGCAAAATCTGAACTTATCAATCTGATTAATTTCTGCTACAGATGAACACGTCCCTGTTTTCATGTATGACATTGCGTAATGAAAGTTGAACATTTCCTATTTTCATATCTGACCCAGATTATTCCGAAATCAAAGTTTGTAGAAGAATACCTTAGTTTTGAAACAACTTTGCTCGAAAAACAACCTGTATTTATCTTTAAAAAATCAGTAATAAAGGAAGGAAAATTTATTTTAGGGAGCGTAATCTTTCTTTCTTTCTTTTTTCTTTCTTTACATTTTCTTTCCTTCTTTCGCTCGTTTAACTACTAACCTATCTATCTATCTATCTATCTATCTATCTATCTATCTATCTATCTATCTATTCTTTTATCATTGGCCATAGTGTTTACACGTTGGTTGCAAAACACACAATCCGATTTGGTTCCTAAAGGAATATGATTCAGATGACAGGGTTACCCAGTTGGAATGGTTATATTTAGACTAAACTGTATAGACTGATCGCAATGTGCAAATGTCATCATTCAAAGTTACACGGCAAACGTTGTATGACGAGGTCATGGGCACGAATTTACACAATTTTCAGTCCTTTCCAGGACAGGAATTCTTCTTATCCATTGTTTTCCCAGTTTTTATTTGTTGGCAAGGGATAAAATTTACATTGTTTGCCATAGGAATAAGTTGAAAAGCACACAGCTAAATAACAAATTAAACTTCTCATGGCTACATGTGTAATTTCACAGTCGACACAGGTATCGCCATAACGGCTCGCATACTACAAATAAGTCCACAATGCACTGCGTGTCAAAAAATTTGGCGCATGCGCTGTGTCGCGAGCATAAGATCTATTCTCAAGTTATCCTGGTGAACTGAACACTGCATGACATTGACAAAGTTGACACTGAGACCTAAAAACAAGGTCATGGTCACTCATATGCAATCCCATCTGACCACTGTATAAGAGGACCCCACACACCAAATTTTGTTGGAGTAGGTCTTTCTATTCTCAAGTTACCACATTCACATCAATTGTGGTCAAGCAGATGACATTATGATGACAATGTCCTTGACACAGCATGGCTGAGGAGCAAAAACTGTTTGCTGCCAATAAAATTCATACATCTATACATCTGCCATATCATTTTATTTACTATGTTTACTTGCATGTGTGTGAAATTTTTTGGAACACTGAAGGTTGATGAAATTTTGATGTCGGTGTGTTCACCTTTTGAATTCATCTGATACGTACACATGATGAGGGACTGTTATACGTTGTCTTAATTTCACCTCCGACACCAGCTACGTACCTTTACAATAGATCTCCCCCTGGTGGTCATGTAGTTTCTGGGAGTCCAAGTATGTAGCACAGTCTTTGCACTTGAAGCATGGCTTGTGGTAAGACTGCACAAGAAGACAAGAGTTTATTCGTTAATGACAACCTCCTGGTCACCATTTCTGATCAACAGATGTTTCCATGCAGTAACACATTCAGTCTGCCTCCGACAGTGTATCCATTTCACTTACTTGAACATGCCCAAATACTGAGGAAGTACTTTCTGGCAGACAGAAACTTAATTTATCAAGAACAATTAGGATCAATATATACCGCACTTCAGTTAAAAAATCATTCCATATGCTTTCAATCAAACAGAGTGGCTTCTCCCTTGATCCTTGGCCTTTAAAGGGTTATCAATATCTCAAGATAAAACACCATATGGCGACAAACTAAATTTGGATTTCTACTAACAGCATTCATGGTACCACTCAGAAATTGAACAAATGTACACAATATCACAGGCACCATCCCTTCTTGCCAGGAAGGATGTAAGCAGCTGCACACGCAGTGGTTTACTTCTATCGCATCAAAATCCCCATACTTGTTTTTAAAGAAGGTACAAGAAGTCTGTCACTTAGTGTAAGAACTCCTCCAACAAATTTACTTTCCTAAGGGACAAACAAACCCTATTTTCCTGTGCCCCATCTGCATCAGAAACTGTAAAATACCCTTTGAAGTTAACACAACTTACATTTCCCCCACCTCGAATGCCCTCTGCTGGGTACACAGTTTTATTACAGCGAGGACAGATATCGGCACCACCTATGGACCCAAAGCGTGGCTCTGAAGGACTTGTGCCATTTGTTCCAGAGCCATTGGTCCCATTGGTACCATCTATTCTTTCTCCCGACCCATTTTCCTCTTCTTCCAGGTTGAGGTTGTTCATCTTCTCCTTCACGGGGAACAGGTAGGCTTCCGCCGTGCGTGGAATATTGCTGCAACACAAAGAACTCTTTTTTCAAACCGTCAATGCCATTATGATTAGCCCTTTCCTGCTTAACCTGGCTGGTGGTTAAATGTCATTTGCTTCTGCATTTTCAAATAGTTTTACCAGTAATAAAAAACATTTGACTGACAATTGCAGATGAAATCTATCATGATAACAAACCATAGGTCAACAGCTTTCCTTGGCATGGGTTGGGCACAATCCATAACAAGGAAAGCTGTTGATGTCTTAATTAAAGGGGGGGGTTAACTGTTAATTTAAGGCAACTGTTAATTTCAAGTTAAAAAAGGAAGGACTCATTGGTACACTTTATGAACTGACATGTGTCCCCCTTTTTTTCCCTAACATTTGCGTTGTACCTGGAAAATTGAGACCTTTTTTTTCCATGTGCTCTGCAAAATACCAGCATTCAGGTTAACTTTTGTAAAGTGGCATTTCTGTACATTTCTTCAAGTTTTAGAAATCCATTAACTCATAAATAATAGAAAAATCTACTATCATCAACATATGCCTTTCAACAGATAATATGTCCAGTTCATGCAGAGAAAGCAGATATTGCTCAAATGAAAGTAATTTTTGTTCATTCAAGTAAGAAACATAAATAATGAACATCATACATGCCCTTCCACAAATTAAAAGCTTCTGTGCATAAAGACAAGCCAATAACTTTCTTCAGAGGATTGGCAAGGCTGTTGACTGTTACATAGGACAGATTATCCCAACTACACGTAGGTTTCACATATATGTACATCTCCCCTCTGCCATGTTATATGTTCCATCAATGAGAAAATTCAGCAAAGACACATGACCATGCAACCTACGACATCCAGCTACTTTTGAGGAGTTTATGGGAAGAATGGTCTCAACATTTTGGCCACTATTATTGCTGGTCGAAGTGTTCATTAACAGTCAGATGTTTTGCTGAAAGGGCAAGTGTCTGGTACATGTAGGCACCTGCAAGTTGGGTGTGGCTGGTAAATGTTTGTTTGCTGCAGTGATGCAATCATCACCTTGATCACGGAGCTCTACGCCAAGGCATTACACTGTATTTCCATGAGATCTTCACTAGAGGGAAGCACACAGGAATTCTGTAAGCTGCAGCTACGTTTTCAGAAGACTCCTGGGTGTGGTTATGCTGTGATACTTGTCCAGCATGGCACCAACACAGCTATCACCCCCCCCCCCAAAGTAGCATGGCACCAGCACAATCACAACATGACTATCTCTCTCTTTTTTTTCACACTGCATGCAATTAAAATAACAAGTAAATAGTGCAGTTCTTGGCAGCTTTCCTTTCACTTGCTGGCTTGTGATATATTCTGCCATTGTGACACCCCCTTCCCCCCCCCCCCACCCCCACCCAAAAAAAAAACTGAGGAGCGGTCACACCCTCTTGAAAGCTGCCTCTCCATGCGGCAAGTATGGGACTTCCATTACATACTCCCCCTCAAGAAAGACCACTCCCACATAATAGGGGTGGCCTTTTAACAGAAGAGCCACTTTACTGGCAAATGACGGTGTCTCGTGGCTAGTAAAGTACAGTCAACCTTTAAGGCGTATTTGTTTAACCAAAATCTGATGATTAACACGAGATATGTCCACATTAAGAAGAAAACCTGCAGTGGGTCTTTATTATAAGTTATCAGGATTCATAAGGTAAACAGTCCATCAAACGCCTGTTTCAGGGCTCGATGCACATCTCGGGCAAATCAAGGAGGGTACTCTCTACCCTCCTTGGGTAAATGCAGCATTTCATCTTTGTCAGCTAATTGTTGAATAAACATATGAAACCAACAGGAAGTTGTTTGATAGTGGAAGCATGTTATTGTTTTGCCATATTAACAATGCTCAGCGTGTACTCACCGGCACAATTCAAATTGGCTTTTAATTCATATTGACTGAAAAGCTAATCCCTAGCTTTGCATAACCTGGGAGTATAATGCCTTCAGCATTTTCGTATTTATATTGGAAATATCACAGCACACAAGTAACATTATACCACTGGGCATAGATCTGACAGGTTGCTCTTGACAAAACTAAAGACACATTACCACATGGGCTATTCCTTAACACCAGTAGATTGTCTTGGCAGCACACACTGCTGTTGTGTGCTACTGACACGGTGTATATGTATGTGTATATATATATATATATATAAATATACATGTATATATATACATTGTATATATATATATCAGCTGATCTAGTAGCGTTAATGAATGGTTTTCACAGAAATCTGGTATCATATTCCTGCTGATTTATGGTTATTCATTGATCACTAATCAGTATCCAGGAAGACGTACATAGTAACTATTACAACTACATAACCAATTAACACTTGCTTTCACTTTGGCAAACATCCCTGCACCTGCAACTTGCTACATACATATTTCATGCACAAACTTGTATCCACTTAATCAAGATTAGTGACCAGTTTTTCCACGAATTTCCAGTTGCACACCATGGTATTGATCACTTTTACCAACGAACACCTGATCCACAGTGATGAGTTACCTGGCTATAGCCTTCACTAATGTCTTGCACTAAGATCATGAATATTACACACACAGACACGCACAGACACACAGACACACAGACACACAGACACACACACACACACACACACACACACACACACACACACACACACACAATTTAGAATGCTGGAGAAATGTTACCCTGGCAACATTCAGTATTTCCCAAGGGAAGATACAGTCTCCTGATTAAAATACCATTGAAAGTCAGTATATCCCTCATTTTTCATTAGCCAATGAGAATACCTTGACAGACCAACAATGGCTAGTTGAGGGGAAAGGCAGCTGGACATTCTGGCAGACAAAATTTGTTTACTGTAAATTTTCTATTAGAAGACACACCCCGACTTTCGGACATCTACAACGTTGTTTATCTCCGTCATATTGTTCAGCAGAGAAACCCTAACAGAAGACGCACCCCAACTTCAGCCTGCTAAGTTAAAGTAAACAAAATGAAGATCCGCCTGAGTTTCACATATACCACTCTCGCAAATTTTGCATTCTATATGACCATTCTATGTTTTTCTTTTCCTTCATTGTCACTTTTTTTTTTTTTACGTCATTTTATCAATATTAAAAAAGCATGTTACTACCTTTCACTATTTCTGTGGTATTTTCATCAATAAAAAGTGTGTATGTTAAAAATGCAACTCTTCTATTATTACTAGACCTTATGTCTGATGTTATTTGTTCTCGGGTTTTCTACTCATGAAGCTAACATAGCAGTTCATCAGGTCATGATGCAGGGAAAACGCTATTAGAAGACGCATGCTGACTTCATCATCTTCAATTTGGAAGATAAAAAAAAAAAATGTATACTAATACAAGCTGCAGCTTCAATTAGAGAATTTACGTTACTTTTGTTTTCATAGAACCAAATGATGGATATTGGTGTTTAGCATACATAGATTATGCTATACCCAATTCAGTATCCTTGACTTCATGGACTCCCCTTGAGCCTGTATTCTCCCTTGATCCTTCGGGTGTTGGGACAGGACAGGCTCTCCCGAGGATCCCTACAGGCAAGGATACTAAACTGGGGGATCCTGGGAGATCCATACAGGCAAGGATACTAAACTGGGCACAGCATAACCTCTAAATATATGATGCCATGCAATTTGTTATATCCTGAACCTTTACTTTTCCGATACATGTGCTTCAAACTGAGTTAATACTCTTTGCAGGCCTACGTTCACCTGATTGTATGACATTTATGTTTAATATGTAAAGCACATTGTTCCCCGCATGTAAATCATTCAAAAACAGCAGCTCTGGCCTGAGGCAAGCATGTAGTAATGGTGCAGAATGTCTTGATTACAGCCATTGCCTGGCAAGTTAATGCTTGTTTCACAATGTATGTACAGTTTTATTTGACTGTAAATAAATCACAGTAACCACACAATAAGTCACAGTGACCTGAAAAAAATAACCAGCTACTCTGTCTGATAATGCACCTTTGTATCAAATTTATGAAGAATCAATCAAAGTGCTTTAAAGATACTGTGGTCGCAAAGTCTAATTAGGAGTAAACAGGTCACAGGAACCTGAAAATCTAATCAACTGTTCCTTTTCTTAGAATGCCTCATTTTACCAAATTTGAGAATACATTTTGGCACCTTGAAGGAATGCGGTAGCAAAATCAAACTGACTGTAAATAGGGCCACACAAAAGGTGATGATGAGTTGAGCTCTAATTATCTAATCTTTTTGCCTTACATTGCATCTCTGTACACAAATTTGAGAAAAATTTGTCAATATACTTAGAAGACATTTTGGTAACAAAATTGACAGTGAGTAGGTCACTGCCCGCCATAAATAGGTCACAGTAAAATCTATTTAGCTGATCTCTGTCCCAAAATGCACCTCTGTAACAAATTTGAGAAAAGTCCCTTTTGAAGAAATCGAGTAACAAAAGTTGGTAAAGACATAAGGACATACAGACAACCCGAAAAAATAATGACCCAACCCTGGTTGCTGGGGAAGGCATTAAAGAAACAAGGGGGTGGGGGAAGAAACTGTTGCTATTATTGCTGTGAAACTCCCTTGAACACCAAAAACTTAAAGAATATTTGACCAAGTTAGTCCAGGGTGGAACAAGGTCAATAATTTCCATTTTCAGGAAAGTGTTTGAGTTCCGATGAGTTTATTAAGTCATCCATATATGTAATTTTTGCCTTTATTTTTTTGTTTTTTTTTCCACAGTGAAATATTCTAAAGCCTTTATTTATTATTTTTTTATTTATTTATTTTTTTTCCACAGTGAAATATTCTAAAGCCTTTATTTATTATTTTTTTTTATGTGTGTGTGAATTATATTGGTATTCTGGTGTTTTTGTATATCCTTGACAAAATACAACTATTAGTGTTACAAAATAATGCCATGCATTAAGTTTCCATACACTTAATTTGTGTATGTTTCTTCATAAACAAATGTTCAAATTATATATCACAAACATAGAAATGCCTATTTTTTTGTTGTTGTTGCACAGAAAGCTGTAATATGAACTCCAAAAATAAAGTGTCCTCCTTACTTCTACAAATACACACAAAATCAAGCAGCGTGTTTGATTAAGTTCTGATTTAAACTCAATGATGTGCCACAATGAAACATCTTTAACTGTTATCTGTGTCAGACAGTCCCCAGAATGAATGGATGGTTTGGGTGTTGCATTGACAAAAGTGTTCCTTGCCATGGACTTGGTGTCCATGTCAGATCTACCACAAACTGTACGTGATAATTAAGAAATGAGGGTCGATTTTGTGTGTGTTATGGCATAATGACACGCGTGATTGAAGCTGACATTGTGGGCGTGCGCACGCCAGTGCGCCTTGCCTGAAGCCAGCTTCAATCACCAACGTCATTATGCCATAGCACACACAAAAGCGACCCTCATTGCTTATATTTACATTTCCCTCTTAATTTTTCTGCTCAATTACACGAAATTTAGAAATGTAATGCATAAAATTAAGAGAAACATCCAGAAACTGATTTATCCAGCACGTTCAAGTGTTAAGTTCCGGAAACCCTGGTGGGCGTGGCTTATTGGAATGTGGGCGGGATACTTGTGTTATGGTCCCATAACACACAAGGCAACTGTGTTATGGTCTCATAACACACCAGCTCTCTCCTATACTTGCAATGTTAAAAGTTACATTGAATGTAAATATTTAAGAAATGAGGGTCGATTTTGTGTGCGTTATGGCATAATGACGCGCGTGATTGAAGCTGAAAAAGTTGGTAATCATAAATTAGAACACTTAAATTTACGTGTCCACAATATGCCTGGTACATCTGGAAATCATATATGTGCTGTCGCTATATTAAACTTGCCCAGTATTTTTTGGGGTGGTGGTATTCCAATAATAATAACCGTTTAAACACAAACATATATACATACATATATATATATATATATATATATATATATGTATTTGTATATGTGTATATATATACACACACACACACACACACATGCATGCATCTGCACTTTTTCTTCTGATGGGGAAATGTCAATAAAGTCGTCTAAGTATAAATGTCAGACACAGTATATGAAGCCACTCATAGAAGTGTATCATGTAACATGATGGCATCCTCACATCTGTAGCGTACATTGCATGCAGACCCACGACTTTTGTTTCAATAGTTTGCTCGACACCTATATTGAGTATCGTTGACATTTCACACAGGCAAACTGCCCTTAGTTACAGTCAGGCCGTACCTCCATCCATACATCACCTGTGCCCACACAAATCTGTGTAGTGCAAGAAGGCTCTCAGTGTTTGGCATGTGACAAGCAACTCTCTGCACCCTCATCTTGCAAAGACTTTTTCCATCTGTAGACTGCTTTCTAAAGTCTACTCTCTTGACCAAATTCCACAGAAACTTGAAATCCTGTATACTATATCTTGAGCCTGATTCACCTGGCAGCACTTGTCTGTATTTAACCTTTCTACAATTAACCCTTCCCCCCTTGAATTAAGATTGTGTCAACAGCTTAACCATGCCAAGGAAAGCTGCTGACCTGGGGCATGTGATCTTGATATGTCGCCTCTAGAATTCTCAGTCAAATTGTTTTTCATTACTGCTGAAACTAGTTGAAAACACTGAAGCAGACAACATTTGATCACCAACCGGTTTGGGCCGTTTGAGCAGGAAAGAGTTAAATTCTGTACCTCCACATGATCACAGGGCGACAGCTGGTGTTGTGTGTCTCCACTATTCAATGTCTTTTTTAATTGGACATCTGTATACACAATTGATTCCATGGTGGTATTTGCATTCAAAACAGCAAACCGTTTTTGTATGCAGATCCTCCAGATTACTGCTGTATGTACTATAAGGCTATCCAGTGTAAAATAAATAAGTTTATAATTATAATTTAGTTCACTCTACATTTACTTATGGCATATCGGGCATACCATCATGCTGACGATCTTAATTTAAAGTCAAAATCATACATTACAGCTATATCTGAGTCTATAATGCTGGAGAAACACAGCTGTTAAAAAAGATGTTTGTTGAAAAATATTTCAACTGTGAAACAACAAATGTTAAGTATTGTAAATGGATTAAGGGTTGGAAAATTAAGTCACCAATTTAACATTTTTACTCACCAGCCAAAAGGGCTGAATTGGCAAGAGGATACATTTCGGTTAAGAGTCTTCGGTTAAATCCCTAGCCAAGTCTAAATTTTCACCAGTCAACAGCAAAATTGACCAGCATTTGAAGCGTGGGAAAAGTCCTTCTGTTTTAAATGAAGCATGCAGGTCAGACTCCACCCTACAATAACTTTACTTCAACAAAGTATCTCCAGTTGCTGGCCAACAAGTGGTCAGTATTTCTGGCAAACAATTTTAGACTCCATAATTATTTCCGGAGAATGCACTGTTCACAAAAAGATGGTAGCAATGCTGCATCTGTTCCATTGTCACGGTCCCTCAACAGTCATGACTGAGAACTGCCCCCTCACTTGGATCCCACCTACAGGTTTCTAAATCTGGCTCCACAAACAAATTAAAAGAGGACCCTTCAATAACCAAAGTATGCATGGCCAATTATTTTCCGTTTTTTCCCAAAACCAAAGTGGAATCGTGCATTTTTTTTCATCCTTGAAACGAGATTTGATATTTTTTCTTATATGAATTATATATAAATATATAGCAGTGAAACGAAATTTGAAAAAAATTTTGCTGATGAAGCGGAATTCCTCTTTTTTGGAAACAGAAAATCATTGGCCCTAAGTATAGCTCTATAGTGTTACAGAAACAGATCAAATTCAAACATGAACTGCACTGTGAATCACACTATTGCTCCAGGCTTTGGAGATAATTTACTTTGGAAAGTTGTATTTTATTCCCTATAAAGCACACAGCTCTTCATGCCACAATACCGCAACAATACTGTAAACTGCTTTATTTTCACCTGTGTGAATGTTCGTGGTTTTTGTACGTCTGACATTTCACTGTCGTTTTAACTTCAATTTTGACATAATTCCTATTCAAACAATGTTAGAATACTATTTCGCTGTGTTATTATTTTCACAGTTTTGTGCCATCAGCGCAATGAGGAAAAATAAGAGCATGCAATTTACAGCACATATACCTTGAAGCCTCTCATATAATGCATTGGCACATTCCTGATCATGTTGATGGACCAAAAGGTTCTATTGATTTCCACTGTAAGCATTATGCCTCATTTAAGACCATACTCAATTATGATAGAGGAGGGTATTTACTGTACAAGTATGTGGTATGTTAAGACGATCGAAGAAGCATTTGTTATTTTATAAATCAGACAACAATGCCATATTGATACAGAAGCACACAAACATACATGATACGATCGCTGTAAACAGGCAGTGGCTGCAGGCACACGACACAACTCTGTGTGACGATGTCACACAATTCTACATTAATCAGGTATGCATGCACCTGTGTGTCGTACTCTTCCAGGCAACTCCTATCTATTGTTGCTGTACACAATGTTTAAGAACAATGTCACCAGTAAATGCAGTAGTCTCTGAACATGATTGATATTGGCGTCATCTGCTTACCATATATATATATATATATATATATATATATATATATATATATATATATATATATATATATATATATATATATATATATATATATATACTATCATATTACTTTATTCCTCAATAAAGTTTCTGAGAGTAGCTCCTTAATCCAAAATTTTTCTACATGGCATGATAATCTGACCTTTTCGGCCCGATTCAATTCCACATGTTGCTTGGTCACACAGAAATCAGAGTCCAGTGGAGTCCTTTTTAAAAATGAATTCATGTTCTGTCAGATGCTATCATACCAAATTCTAAATATAATGCTGTTGTGCTATCAGCTGACTTTCAAACCAGCACACCTGTGACATTCAGAATATCCCCAACTACGGCAACATAACCATACAACTACTTGCAGTTCCAAGTGGCATGTATCACAAAAATCAAATTCAAAGTGAGGCCAACTTTGAAGAGGATGTTTATTGTAAAGATGAACATGAACTGCAGTCAAACCGTGTGTGACTGCAGTGATACCACACATGCTCCAGTGATACTGTACAATCACTGCAGCAGTGAGTAAACAGAAGTTGGTTCACAGAATGGTAAACACTGAAACGTGGCACTTCATTCCACTCCTTTTGTCGCATAAATATAGCATTAACCCTCTGAATGCTCAAAGCAGATGCATCGGGTCTAAGATCACTCCTTTTATCACATAAGTATAGCCTTGACCCTCTGAACCCTGAATGCAGGTGCATCGGGTCTAAGACCATTCTTTTTGTCACACATATATAGCTTTAACTCTCTGAACCCTCAAAGCAGATGCACAGGGCCTAAAACCATTCTTTTTAATCACATAAATAAAGCCTTAACCTGCTGAACACTAAAAGCAGACATGCTGGGTCCAAAACCATTCATTCTGTCATATAAAGCCGTAACCTTTTGAACCCTAAGACCAGATGCATTGGGTCTAATGTCTAGGTCTTAGATTGTCGGAGCCACAGTATTTGACGAAGAGTTCTCTTTTAGAAGCGGTGTGTCCATGACAAGGGTGGACTGCACATCGAAGTTTTGCGATGGCAAATACTGTTGGCAACATACCGCCAGGCATACACCAATCAAATCTGAAATACTAAATGTACCTCACTGCTCCACAAACAAGCCCGAACAAGAAACTGATAATTGATGAATGCAGCAGTGTTATTTTAGCTTCAGGTGCTCTTCTGACGTTGCCTGCTTGACTGACCCTGACACTTGTGCTTATTACAATGGCCCTGTAAGGTGGCTAATTAGGGCCTCGCCTGCATCCAGGTGCATCTATGCTGAAAGTTGTTACTCGTGTACAACAATCATTTTGCCTGAGTAAGGTCACAGAATGGCTAAAGGGCTGCCATCAGGTGGGTGTTCATGCATATTCAATGCTTATAAAAATCATACAATATTTCCCGCAAGCTGTTCAATATGTTCACATGACTCAATGATTCAACCCTAATGCGGTAGAGTACAACTTCGCCTGCAAGACCATCAAGTCAGTCAACTGACCATGCAAGAGCCTGAATGACAGGCAACTGGCCAAAGAAATAAATCATCCAGGCCATGAAAAAAAAAAAAAAAATTCCACAGATACATTGCAGGTGGTCTCACAGATCAGAGACTCTCAATACCAGGTTTCACTATGCCAAGCTAAAATTTGCAGCTGTTTTGTATTGACTTCACCCAGGGTCCTGCCTGCACCATCTCACATGACACACACTGATCTCCTACAGTCACTCAGGACAGTGTATTTGTTTAACATGTACATTTTGAAGCAGCAGCTTGAAGGCAAATTTTTTTTTTCTTTTTTTTTTTTTAAACGAGGAAAATTGATTGCCAATGAGGACTGTTGGTGATGAGCACAGGTCTCTCATCTTATTTCTATTTTTGTTTTGGTTTAAAATACATGTATATCTATTACAAACTGGGAACGTGTAAATTTGTGTTCCTATTTGTATTTACATAACAATAAGTTAGTTTCAATGCAATAAATAAGCTGAAAACAGCTTCTCTATCTTTTAAGTCCTCAATAAGTTTATCAGCACAACAGCACTGAAGGAACTTGCACAAAGGAATAAAGCTACATCGGCCTGTACTTTAGTCCGCCACACGTGCACAGATGCACAGAGCACTTGTGCCTGTAAGTGGGTCATGCTAATTTACCTCATTAATTTGATGTGCATGTACTTTATCAAAATTAATTAATTGTAAATTGTGACCTACTTTTCATCACACACGTACATGTATGTCTGGCACTAATGATTGAGAAGTTTATGAACTCTGTCCAGTAATCGTGTTTGAAAAAAGAAAAATATTTTGACCTTTGTATCTACATTTCCTTGGCTTGCCGTGCAAATCACTTGCAGAAACAGTAAAATCATAAAGGTACACATATTATGCACGGACATGCTTCCAATTTTTCATCTTCAATTTGTAGCAAAGGTACATTGATTTGGGACAATATTTATGCCCACTTTCCTCCTGCTGAAAAAAAAAAGAAGTTATCAATGAATTTAATCCTTATCTTGATTTTTCTACTTTTTTGACTTTTTCATCAAAATTCTATGATTCTGCTCTATTGGGATACCCTTGGACTCCCACAGCTCCCACTGCTATATAAAAACACACAAACAAAGACTGCTCAACTCTACCCCCTCTGTATGAAACCCCTGAACCCTGATAACTGACCTGGTGACCCACTTTTCTTACATCACACAGAATTGGGCCCTCACACAGCACAGGGCAGTTGTGAAAGTGAGGCGCAACGTCACTATGTTAAATAAGAAGGACATGAATGATTATGTGGCTGATAGGCATAGGCACAAAAAAATGTTTGTTTGTATACTCTACCTCTGGAACAATGGGGCATAATAATTATAAAACAGGATATTTCAAAACCATGTGAAGGACGTGATACCGAGAGTCTTCAACTACATACTGGTCATAGTGACCTCAAATTGCTGTCAAATTCATTTCACCTTTGTGTCCTGCCCCGGCAGAAGACCTGATTTATTTTGTTTACCAATTACGCTTCCAGGAACACACATGAAAAGATTAAAAAATCATCCACAAAACACAAAAACTGCTTCTGCCGCTTCTTCTGGGAAGAATGCAAACAACTGCTTGGGATATCTATGGTAGAACCCTCTTGCATAACTTTCAATGCAAGAAAGTCTGGAGTGCAACTATTCCTGTCCAAACATGACAAAGACGCATCATAAAGAGTTCCATCCTTCATCAGCTTTATCTATTGGTAGTTCATCTCTACAAGACAAACTTCTTGTCTACAGTGTATAGATGCAATGCCAATTTTATCTGCTCGTGCAAGTAGTCTACCAAACTGGATCACATAAATTTTATTTAAAAACTCATTCCACCCTGATAGAAGACCGAGTCAACAGCTGGCGCGCTCCGGGCGTATTGCGCCCGGAGCGCGCCAAGGAAAGCTGTTGACCACTGCCATATAATTTGGAATGATCTTCCATGCAAGTTTCATCCAAAATTCTGAAAAATAAAATCCCTAATTGAGTAAAATATAATGAGCAGATGTCATTTACATATTACGGGAAAAAGCATCATTAGGGTAGAATGAGTCAAAACGACGTTCCCACTGCATACTTACTCTCGTGTAACTTCGTCCACTCTTCCTGTATCCATAGACAGCCCTGTCCCTGCTCCCCCAGCAAACCCGTAGCCCTTGGGTCCAAAAAGCCGTCCATAGCAAGCCTTGCAGTAAAGGTCCCCACCATGGTCTGCAGCTTGGCTGGTCAAGGCAACCTTACATGATGCTGCAGGCAACACAAGAACAACTCAATGTCTACCATGAAAGATTGATCTTGTCTTCATGACCAGTGGTCAAGTAAAGATTTTAAGGATCAGGAATGGAGCTGGCAATTTCGCAACTACTCTGACCACTGTGAGCTTCCACAATGCAGGTGTCTGGCATAAAAAGACCATACAATTTACCACTGTTTACTGACACCAGATGGCGTAGCGCCCGCTACCAAACCCTCAGATAGTATATTCTACGTGTGCTGCTTTACTTTTTTAACTAGATGTCCAGATTTGAACGTGACTGAAATGTACATTAAATCAGGTCATTATAGTATCTTTATTAAATTATGCATACTAAGAATGTAAATTTGCCAAAGCAATGCCACATCTATGTGTGGTCACAGGACTTCTGATGCCAAAAGCACTACCTCAACATTGTATACATTAACCTGGAGTTACTGACCACATCGGAAGCAAGTTTTGTGCCACTTGCGCCCCAGTGCCAGCAATTCCTCGGCAAAGTAGACCTCCTCTCCACAACGTGGACAGCACTTGGGGTCGTCTTTGTTGACATACTTCTCTCGGGTCACTTTAGGTGCTGCCTGTCTTGTCTTCGTGCGATGGCAGCCACTGCAAAGCAACTCCTCTTCTAGAAGGAATGCAGACCCAGCCTCTAGTTGTTTTGAACAGTCATCTGTTAAAAACACAACATTCTCATCATTGTCATTGTCATAGTATGCATGCATGCAAGGCTAAGGTCAACTGTCACAACAACGTTGCCTGGAATGTAATTTCCATGAGCTGTGGTACATTTGGAGGTAGCCTGCAGTACCTGGTTTAAGAGACTAACTGGCTACTGTGACCCCATCCCATGTTATTAAGGCACTTAGACCATATTTCCAACATATTAGTTTTACCTTTACATACAGCTTATAATGAGCTTTTTTTTAGGTATCACGCCGACAGGACTGTCTCATATTGCAGGTTTCCCTGTGGACTGTCTCACATAGCAGGTTTCCCTGTGGACTGTCTCACATAGCAGGTTTCTCTGTGGACTGTCTCACATTGCAGGTTTCCCCGTGGACCGTCTCACATTGCGGGTTTCCCTATGGACTGTCTCACATTGCAGTTTTCCCTGTGGACTGTCTCACATTGCAGGTTTCCCTGTACCAATCTGCATATACATGTACAATGTAGACATGTTTTAACTCTCCAACCAGGGCAGCTGGCTCAGGTGCAAGTGCAATGTTGAATGTGCACACCACACCCCAAAAATAGTCAAATGCCACACAGAATGTGACAAATGAATACATGTAAAGACGCTTGGAGATAAAATGAGACATTTTTGATGTGACCATAGGACACTACATGCAATGTTGGTGCTTCTCCAAATACCAAAGAAGAACAAATTACACAGCGAGTGTGAACATCACAGAAACAATACTCACTCAACCTGTGCAAAGGGTCAAGTCACATTTTTTAATGTCAATTTTACAATTCGACACTTTTGTATGAAAATTTCATGACTTTGCCTCGTAATTACAGTAGTAGTCATTTGTCACTCATACAAATATAACAAGTAAAAATGACACACAGCTTTTTAAGGCACTCTATCTATAACCACACTACGCTAACACCTGCCGCTAGAAACCACCGCCACAGTGAAATCATACGTTATTTATGACCAGTATCCACCATTCGAAGCAAAACATTTTCCTCTGAGGAAACTGATTGCTCGTCATGATTGTAAGCCTACATGATCAGGACAAGGCATCACCACCAAAAATATACATGTGTGTACTACAATGTAGCAATATGATACAGTGCACAAAATGGCCAGTGTAAATGTCATTGCCATCTTTTATGTAATATGACTCCTATGGGCCTAATACTCAGCTGACCCATAATCTGATGACAATCACCAAAATTAATTTTCTGATATGAATCCCCCCTCCCATGATCTCAATAGATTAATCACAGTCATCTATATTGCAATTCTCAAGCTTCCACATGATACACATTTGTGGTACATTTGGTACATCATTTACCTTATTCTTTATCACTGTATTGAATTTAGTATCCTTTTTTTGTAATGGTAAATGGATATTTGTTCACAAATTCTGATGTAATGACCATCACAAAAAAATCACTTCCTGAAATTTATTTCCTGTGACCTTCAGAAAGTAAGTCAAAGTCACCCATAGTAAGTAATATTTAACTTCCGAACATGAAATATACTTGTAAATTTGATTAAATTGGTTTTTCAATTTCTCAATAAAATGAATTTCATAAAATTTCACCAAATAACTCATATTTCCTGTTCACCTATAGGTGGCACCACTAGTTTTGTTCACGTTTGACACCAGAGTCTCCAGAATATTTCCATCAAATTTCATAAGGATTCACAGAAAATCAAACACACCACAGCATTTTTACTTTTTCACTTTTTGTCCCCTGTATTATGTAATCCAACAGGTGGCACCACCAATAACCAAAAGAATCTAGATTTTCACTGAAAGAATACGTCCAAAAATTTCAATGGGCTATCTTTAGGAGTGTGGACATTATCTTGTTGACAAGCAATTGTTTATGGATGGATGGACAGACAGACAGAATGATGAACACAGACAGGCATGAGTGATTGCATAGGCTCTGTCACCTATGGTCAGCAGAGGTAAAAATCGCTTTTTCTTTTCCTGTTCATGTCCATGTAATGCGTTAAAAACCACAGGCGGTATGGGGCTGGTGCCAACTGTGTGGTCTCAAAAGCCAGGTTTGACAGTGGGACACGAAGTGCGTCATAAGCAGCAATTACCACTTCATAGTTCTTTTAAGTCAGGGTGTGGCCTATTTAGGTGACAGATACCTGCTTAGCAGACAGTCTCACATTCCCTGCTACCTGATTTTTAACCATCTTCTCCTTGTATAAACATATGACTACTGAAAGTGCTATATCTGTAAGTGGTAATATCCATATCATGGATCCCTAGTGCCATTAACCAAATGCTAATTTTCATTCACTTGGCTGCAGAAATTTGCAAATGGTTAATTTATTTTAACATGAATTACATAAGAGTTAGGTCAAATTCTGCAGCGGTTATTGTTTTATTTCTCAATTTGGCTACAAATACTGAATGCCTAGATCTGTCCCTGCCACAAGATGACATACCATGCCAGTGACGCTGCCTAGTTTTTAATCTAGCATCTTGTATCAATTTTTGTGTTTTATTTGAAGAGAATCTCCCTCCAAAAGAGTAAATGAAGAAACTATAACAATAAGAACAAAAACATTCGTTTTTCTCTCTGAAGAATACCCCTCTCACCTCCCAATGGAACTATAACAATAAGAACAAAAACGACAATAATTGGGATCTCCTGAGCCCTCTTTTGCCTGCTTCTGTTAACGACACATAAAACAGAATCATAGTCCATATGGATGGTACAAGTTCAGTTGACGCAAAACGACTGCCAAGATTTACATGATAACAAGCTCTACATCATGTATGTGTACATACAAGTCATAGTTTTGAATCTGGTCATCTCATTTTTCTCTCTGAAGAATACCCCCCCCCCACCTCCCAATAGAACCATTGGGATTCAGAGCCCAACTTTGTCAAGTTTCATTTAAATATGTTAAATACCATATGAAAATGCACATGTGGCAGGTAGCAATGTCTTCTTTTATCCTCATACAAAAATCCTGACAGGTTCACGGAAACTGTTGACCGCTCACCTGAGCAGCTCACTTTTTAACTTTCCCCTATCTGCAATGTCCTTAGATTTGCGAATTGCCAGCTGCTCATGTACACTGCAGTCCTTGTTACATAAATAAGGCCCGCAAATCACAAATAATTCTTACACCACAAATTTAATGTTGCTCTCAAGCTTCAGCCTTTCAGTGCAAAATATATATCTCCTGGCACATTATATACTGTGCAATGGTCTTTTAAAACCATAAGATAAATGCATATGAACTTGCATGTTACACTATCCTGTTGACTGGGTAGATACAGAACAGACTGTCTTGGCTCATAACTGAGGACTATGCCACTTATATCCTGCAGTTACTTCTCTTTGGACCCCGTCACACTTACTTTTGGACTGTCTGTGACCAAGTGGATATGACGAGGACAGTTTTAATCAAAACTTGTTGCTATCAAGTGAAGTGATGCATGTGGCTTCTAGGCTGCCACACCCAAGATTGTTGGTCTTTAATATTCTCCGAAAAAAAAATCACAATGAAAATATGATTCAGCAACACGCTCATATAAAGTCACTAGGGTATGGTGAAAATCAATCAACATGAACTGTTGATCATTCCCACTTAAAGGTGCATACACTGATGCTGGATCAAACTGACAGTGAACATATATACACTGAGTCACATGCCGGGGATGTTGATGTTAAACTTGTAAGTGTCAGCTCATGAAGGACATAAAACAAGAAAGCCTTTAGCCTCTGCACCACGGATCTGCTCCAAACATTCTCCTGCTGTAATAATTTGCTTATAATTTGTTGACCTTTTTTTGTGTCCATACTGCCTCAAAAATAAAAACTTATTCTTTGCACAAGCTGCAGGTATGCATACCTGGACCCATTGGCAGATTTATATACTTCAACGCATAATAGTTTGCCTGCCTAGCAAGATCTTCATGTGCTTGCAATTTCTTTTGAGGGCGCAGATATGGCTGCCTGCATTGCAGGCCGCCGACAGTGTTTTCATCACATTGTAAGCAGAAAGGTAGCCTTCCTCTCACCTTTTTTTTCACCACCTTGCATCTTTTCCCATGGTATTTTAGCACTATATGTAATTCTCTTTTACCACCTTTCTACTTTCAAGTCCTGGTGAAAACCCTGCACCCAGTCAGTCAGCTCAGCAGGCAACCCCATTGGTAGAGCAGCATACTGTCTACATGCAGACAGGTGCTTCATGGGTCGGCTCAGGTCAATGTGGAGCACGATGAATATGGTCTCTATTATATGTGGGGTCAACTTAATAATAAGCCCGGTCAAATGTCAGTGTCCAGACAGATATCAATGCCATCACCTCAGCCGTCCTCCTTGGTACACTCCAATGTGTTCGCTTCATCCCAAATTTCAGCACTTTCCGTTTATGTCAAAATGTATGAATAAAACGACCATCAATGGTGTTTCGAGTATGAACATGATGAATAAAAATAGCACAGTGGGATGTTGAGGTGGTGACATGGTCTTGGGATGCCCTGGCCCTGCATACAAATGGAATATCAAACTATACTTTTCCCATGACCATTCTCATTTGTGCCAAGCTACTGAAAAAAAAAAGAAAAAAAATATGCAACTGTCTTGTACCAACACCACGGTCAGTGCCATGCACTCTAACCCCATACATCATTATTTGGCTTGGGGCGACTGACCATGAAATACCTGAAGTGACAAGCAATACATGTACATGTAAGCCCAAAAATTTCAGTCAGTGTCCTGTGGTCGCTTCTTTCTCGTTCTCATTCTTCACTCTCTTTTGAAGAATGTTTTTCTGTTTTTCAATGCACAAGCTGACAAATTTAAGACATTTGGTGGTTCTCTATCCCCGAGACCTCTGATCCGCAAGTTTGAACACACAAATACTCGTATATTCTGAATTGGGAAATGACAGACCCCTTGCCTATGCTGGCTGACTGTTACGTGTACTTCCCACTGGCTGGCAGCCAATTAACTTAATACACAATAACAGCATTTCACACTCACCTGCTGATTTACCTAACCACCTATCTCTACCCTTTGATAATCCTGTAACACCAGGGTGTGCTTTCATTGTGGCTCCTACGCCCCTACTAACCGGCTTAACCCTCACCCTGCCGGACAAAAAACTTGAATTTCATATACTTTTCAGGATATTTTCTGTTACTGTAGCTGACTAGGGGAAAAAAAAAGGTCTTGACTTTGGTTTGGAGTACCCCGTATAAACTTTGTCCATTTTGCATTAAATTCTTAGAGCTAACTATTCCAAATGCGGTCTTCAGCATGTAACTTTTTAGGCCCCAAAGCAGCAAGTTTCCTGGATGCACACGACATTAGAGTTAATATATAAGTGGCGTAAAAAAACAGTATTACAGTTGACAATAGTGGAATTCAATATAGTTATCTTCCCAGTACATAGCTCTGAAAAGTTAACCTCTTCACTGCCATGACTGCTTATAATTTCCCTCAAGAAGCTACAAACATGGTAAAAACAATTCAGTATATAATAACAAAAACCCCCAAACAAAACCACTTTTCAAGGAATTTAGTACATAATAATAACAACACTGAAATGAATTGTGCAACTGTCGCATCAGATATTTTTCAAAGGAACAGCTATTCTTGTCATGTTTCTGGCCAAATTGTAATACCAAGACCATCAAGGGGGAAAAAAAGCCCAAGTGTCAATCCTGGTCTCTGTGGTAGGATAAGAGTTATCATGGTTACACAATGATGAGCCTATTATTTATTTACTTTGTAAGGTGACTGGAGAAAACGCATCTCCTGATGCATGCCAATATAGACTGAAGAACGTTGTTGTCTTGCCAGATAGTTAAGTCTACGCAATTCTACAAAGAAAATGAAATATCCAAACATGGTTCCCATCTGTTAAAAGCATGTTGTTTACAACAGGCCACAGTCAAATACACCAGTTACCTATAGATGAGAAACCCATCCGCTGCTTCACTGCAATTTTTGGTGACCAGTGATGAATTTCCAATACTGGAAATTAAATGTCATCAAGATCACCTCACTTGTAGGATGAAAACTGTCTTGGCAACAAGACGGGAATTGGTCATTGAATAAACATGTATGATTCTGTGTCGTGTTTATTGACCAAGACATGTACAGACACTGATCTGCTACTCTCGAGCATGGTCCATTTTGACCTTGACACAGTAATATCATCTGCTTATGAGGAGAATTAACCTACGTTTGTGACATTCATATACATGTATCCAGCACACACAGTGAAACCTGTTTCAAATAACCGTCATGTCCACAGATATATTCACTTATGACACCAAGCTGATATTGAAAATAAACTTTTTTTGGCCCACCTAACCAAACTGTGGCAGAAAAAGACAGATGCTACCTCACATCAGTGGTATATTACACCATGTACGAAGACAAGTGTTTTGTTGCCTACAGTTCAACTCCCTCTACATCATTTATTATTCCACACAAATCATCCAGTGTGTATATTCCCTAACGTTTTTGGCCTAGCATATAGTGTCTATTTCTGCATATTCATAACTGTGTAACTGGACAATGAGACTTCATGATATCACCCTGGGCTTGTAATAAGCAGCTATGAACATGTTTCAATTCAGACAATGTTAGGATACAGTGTATATACTTGTGGCATGTGCGAGAGTGGTGTGCATTCACCCAGTTAATACCATGCAGTATTGGCAGTATTACAGATGATACCAGGGCACAGACCTCAGGCCATAGACCAGTTCCACTTAATGCCATTTGGTATGACAACAACTTTGTAGTCTATTGTCAGACCAGCCTCTGCCTAATAGACAATTTAAGCCAGGCTAAAAACTGCATCCAAGTGGACCTGAAATACCTTTGTCTCAACAAAAGGTTGCTTGCTGGTTACTGCTGATGGGAGTCATTCATAATGAATCACTAGAAGCATACCGGTTCACAAAACACACTATAGTACAACCTGTCTTCACAAACCAGCCCAAAGATTCACAAAATTGTGGTCTCCGAAAACATCTTTGACAGGGGGTATAGAATAACATAGCAAGTAAAATGTTGCTGAACTAAATCATCAGGCCTGTCCAGATAACAGGTCTCTCTACTCACTGAGGTTATCTCTCAAGCCAGGAATAATTGAACCGCATGCAGTCTTATAATATTACTAGTCAATAACAAAACAATTAGAATAGCTGTGAAAACCATGCCTAAGAATCAGAAAATTGTAGTATCCCAAAACAACTTTGATAGCGGATACAAATGCAGTGGTCCCTGTCTTGAGAGACCGCCCCTAGGGCAGGTCAAAACGCGGTCTCTCAAAACTGGTGGTGTTTCATTAGAGGTATAATAACATGGAAAAGATAGTGTTCTGAGAGAGTGGTCTTGAAAAGATATTTGGTCTCTCATTGGAGGGGTCTCTCAAGACAGGTCCCACTGTAGTGAGAAAAGTATATGTAGTTATATATATAACTACTGTAAATTGCTTTGATTTTGCTGTATTCTTACTTTCGCTTACGGCAAAAAACTGTGAAAAAAATCACAGTGAAATAGTATTTTAACATTGTTTGAACATGAGAATTATGTCCAAAACTGTGAAATTAAAACTAAAGTGAAACGTCAAAATTACAAAAAACCATGAAAATTTATACATGCAAAAATAAAGCAATTTACAGTACAATATTTTATGTTCAGAACGAGTAGGACTCAAACTATGACAAGTATGCATAGATATATACATATTGACGAGATCCTACAGTACATGATATTGCAAGTAAACCTTCAGATATATTAATGGACATTAGATGGATAGATTTTTCCCAGTATAGGGATAAAACTGGTTCTGCAGTCACCCTTGGATTAAGGGGGTACAAGTTTGTACGTCCTGGGTGTACAGTTCTGTACCTCTCCTGGGGTACGCTTTTGTACGTCTCCTGGGTGTATGGTTCTGTACCTCTCCTGGCGTACACTTTTGTACATTCCCTGGGCGTGTGGACTTGTACGTCTCCTGACGTACAAGTTTGTACACCCAGGCGGGTATATAAAGCCAGCTTTGCTGCAAGCCAGAGAGAGTTGATGGGACTGTCACAGGAGCAGGAGACCTAGTGCTGGATAGCATGCTAGGGGTCTCATACCTGTACATGTATATATTCAGTAGATTCCTGGAATAAATAGATGCTAAACTGTATTTCAGCAGTTTAAGCCTGGAACTTGTATTTTTACAGCAAAGAGAGATACTTTGGCCCCTGAAGCTAAAGTATTCCCCACTTGGAGGTTTAAAACAGAGAGATACTTTGGCCCCTGAAGCTAAAGTATTCCCCACTTGGAGGGTTAAATCAGAGATACTTTAACCCCTGAAGTTATGTATCTCTTACTGGTGGCAAGTTATGTATATTTTTCAAGAGAGTGTCCTAACTAAAACTCGGCCATAGTTGGGAACCCTTCACTGGTGGCAGTCAATGGTGGGATATAGACCTGTCTAGTAGGTCTACTTACTCAAACACAGAGGAATTGTCTGGTGGAGTACTTTGTTGGATTTAACCTATGGATTACTGCTGCTTCCAGAATTGCACAATGATACTTGGGGATTCATTTTGCAAGTAAGTTATTTCATTTAACCACACTACAATTGTGACCCACTGGACCACTGAGGATTTCACATTGCCTTTGGATGGATTTACTAGCTGTGGAATGCAACCTCTGTTATTCAGTATTACCAAGAGCTGACTTACCGCACAACTGTCCCGATATAGAGCTGCAAAATGGAGACAGTTACATTCAACAAGTAAAACAACTGGAGTGTGCTTTTCAGCTGTTCAAGCAAAGTGGATATAAGCTCTGTGTTGTGAAATTACCTGTGTGTTTTACTGCAAGACAAGTTATTAAGGATACCAAGCTGTAATCTGTCAACATGCCACCCAAGAAAGATACTGCTAAGGAAAAAGTTACAGTACCAGAGCAGTTGGATGTTGTAGAAATGGAACATCGGGAAGAGATTGCTCACCTTCAAAATGAGCTGGATGCAGCTCTAACTGCAGCAAATGATGCACGAAACCGTATGTTGCAGGCAGAGAAACTTCACCAGGAAGATGTACAGACCTCAAGAGCCAAAATAAATCAAGTTGAGAAAGAAAAAGAGCTGTTCATGCGGGATGCCAAGGAGGCTTTATATGCCGCAGAACAAGCAAAACAAAGGGCCTTACATGCAGAAAAGTCCCTTGTTGAAGCCAACAGAAGGGCAGAGGAGGCAGAGCGGCGATCAAGAATGACAGTCCCTGCTAGTGCAACCAGCATAGGTCAGCCACCGACTTTTCTGAGTGCGTCACAGCCACAACATTCGGTCCAGGCTGACACTCGCCAGTCCAGTCTGCTCAATGTGATTGGACAATGGAACCAGCAGTACACTCCGAGACCCCCTGCTGCACCTGGATTTACCATGCCAAGTCAAGGCAGTGCCTTTAAGGCACCAAGTCTGGTAGCACGCCCAACTGTCACCCCAAGTGCTACGAGCCATCAGCATACCAGTGGTGGGAGACACCTTCAGGATGTACCATTACCTCGCCAAATGTTGTTTGATGGGAAACGACCATGGGAAAGTTTCATCCGTCCATTTGAAAACTTGGCAAGCTCATGTGACTGGGATGATACAGAGAAATTGTTCAGACTGTGCAACAGCCTGCGTGATGATGCTGCTGAATTTGCTTTCTGTCATTTGCCAGCAGAAGTGATAAATGACTACACCCTGCTAGTAGATGCACTAGAGGGGAGATTTAAGGAAAGGCAGGCAGTAGCAGCTTATTTGGCTCAGCTGGAGACCCGTAAGTTGCTTGCAAAGGAGAAAATTTCTGAGTACCTAGCTGATATCCGGAAGCTGGTGATCATGAGCTATCCGACCGCTGATGATCAAACAAGAGATACGATAGCCTTGCGTCATTTTCTTAAGGGCTTACCAGATGAGCAGTTCGTAGTGGCTGTCGGCATGGCTAACCCAAAATCGGTAGAAGCAGCACGCACAGCATATGAGACCTACATCAGTCTGAGAAATGATCTTGGACGCCCAACCCGTGCTCGCACCGTGCAAAACACAAAGGATACAGCTCTTGACAGTGAAGTTGCAGGAGCTCAGTTTGTTACAAAACAAGAGTTGAAAAAGTTTGGGGATGAGATTAAAACCTCAGTCAATGAGAAGTTCGACAAAATTGAAACCCTCATAAAAGATGGTGCTAATTCTGCTGGAAATGGACGCCGCCGGAGAATAGACATAAAGGATGTAGAATGTTTTGAGTGCCACGAGAAAGGCCACTACAAACGTAATTGCCCGAAATTACAAAGCTCACAACCTGCCGAACAGGCGGAAAACTAGTATGGACCAATCCTACCGGCCAGGATTTGGTCCGAAATTGCAAAGACAGTGTATCGAATACAGCCAAACCTGCTACTTCGGCAGGTATTTCAGTTTTTCTGCCTGTGACTATTAATGGTACTGAAGCAAAGCTCTTGATAGACACTGGGGCAGAAGTTACTTTATTGTCCTCTAAGCTTTATCAAAGTATCAGGGACACCAGAAAGCCCCACCTTATGAAGCCACAGAGCAAAGTGACAATTGAGGTGGCAGATTGTGGACTTGTGGGAGTAGATGGTGTGGCCCAGATATTTATGAATGTGAATGGACGGGAATTTACCTGGGATGTATTTGTGGCTCCAATTGGTGGAGATGGATTATTAGGCATGGATTTTCTGTTTGCACACAACTTTGTTATGAGTGCAAGCGGTGGTTTAGAACTGGATGGCGAAGCCGTTGCAACTGAGGTACAGGGTGTGGTACCTTGTTTCAGATGTGTGACCCTTGCCCAAGATGTGGTGGTTCCAGCCTATGCTGAGTGTGTTACCACAGGCAGTGTTGACGTAAAACCCCTTGGTACAAAGTATGGTTTGGTGGAGCCTATACCACAAGGACTTGATGTGGAAGATGTCATTGTGGGGCGTACTCTAACTGACCCTGAAAGGACTGATATTGGAGTGCCAGTGCGGCTTATGAATACCAGTTGTGAAGACGTTCTATTACGAAAAGGGATGAAAATAGCTCACATGCATGAGGTTCTGGGTACTTCGGAACTCGCTGCGTGTGAAAATACAGAACAAGACCAGCAACACAGACTGTTATCTGTATGTCACATTCACAGCATGGGTCTTGCCAGAGGAAGTATTCTGGACAAATTTGTAGTGGATCGGGACAACTGGCATGAAACATTGAAGGACTTATATAAAAGTAGCAGTGATGGCCTTGACATGGACCAAAAACTAGAACTGGCAAGACTGCTGGACAAGCACAAAGATGTGTTTTCTAGATCTCCCGAGGACTTTGGTCATACTTCTATTGTAAGCCATGCTATAGACACTGGAAGTGCTAAGCCAATAAAACAGCCACCTCGGCGCCCCCCAAGGGCATTTATGCAGGAAGAAGATAACATAATCCGGAAGCAGCTAGATGCCGGAGTAATAGAGAAATCAACCTCTGCATGGTCATCCCCAATGGTGTACGTGCGAAAAAAGGATGGGACCATCCGACCCTGTGTCGATTACCGGAAGCTGAATGAGGTGACACAGAAGGATGCATACCCTCTACCCAGGATCGATGATTGCCTGGACTGTTTAAGTGGGTCGAAATGGTACTCTACGACGGATATGGCCTGCGGATACTGGCAAATCGAGGTCAACAAAGACGATCGGCCGAAAACTGCTTTCGTAACCCGACATGGACTGTACCAATATGTAATGATGCCCTTTGGATTGTGTAATGCACCGAGCACATTTACGAGGTGCATGGAGCTTGTTTTGCAGGGCCTACAGTGGCGCACCCTACTGGTGTACCTCGATGATGTAATAACGTACAGTTCTAGCTTCACTGAGCATGTGCAGAGACTGGACGAAGTGCTCACCAGGTTGGGGAAGGCAGGTTTCAAGTTAAGGCCACAGAAGTGTCAGTTGTTCCGCAAGGAGGTGTTGTTTTTGGGACATAAAATCAATCAGGAAGGGATTGGCCCTGACCCATCCAAGTGTGAAGTGGTTAGAAAATGGCCGACACCAAGGACGATCCATGATATTCGTTCCTTCCTGGGGCTTTGCTCATATTATCGAAGGTTTGTGCGGAACTTTGCTACGATCGCAAGTCCACTCACCAGACTTCTGGAGGCCGGTCAGAAGTTTGAGTGGTCTGATAATTGTCAGCAAGCATTTGACTCTTTAAAGTGCCATTTGACTGGTAACGAGATCATGGCTTATCCTAACGATACCGGGATGCTAATTTTAGATACTGATGCCAGCAATTTCGGGATCGGGAGTTGTCTTTCCCAGTTACAGTGGTCCGCGGAGCTACAGAAAGAGGTTGAGAGGCCGATTGCATTTGCTAGTAGGTCTCTGACCAAAGCTGAGAGGAGATACTGTGTAACTCGGAGAGAACTGCTGGCTGTTGTGTATTTTGTACAATACTTCAGACACTATTTGCTTGGCAGGAAGTTCTTAATAAGAGTGGATCACAGTGCCCTTCGTTGGGCCATGTCCTTTAAAAATCCAGTAGACCAGATGGCCAGGTGGCTTGAAGTTCTGTCACAGTACTTCTTCACAATAGAGCATCGTCCTGGATCCAAACATGGGAATGCAGATGGACTCAGTAGAATCCAGTGTGATCCGGATGAATGCATGTGTTATGATGGAATTTCTATCCTGGAAGAGCTCCCCTGTGGTGGCTGTGAAACATGTAAGAAAAAGCATAACCAGTGGTCGTCTTTTGCTGAGGTAGATGACGTTGTGACTCTTACATCTAAGCAAGTTACCGTAATGAAGCCAGCAGATAAGCAGACAAGTCTAGGTGTGCAGAAATTACGAAGGTGCACATGGAGTTCCCCCCTGTGGATTGTATTTGTAGGAGTAGTGACACAACTACTGTCAACTGTAATGGCGCCTGTGTCCCCTGCTCTTGGGGCAGCAGTTTCCAAGATTAGTGTGCAGTGTGGGCGGGTGAAGTCTTGGATATATCACAGGTTACTGCCTTACAAACTGACAAGAGGAAGTGAACGATATTTAGCCATGACAGGTTCACGGCTAAGTGGGAAATCCTCCCACACCATGGGAACGGAAACTTGTGCTAAATGTGCTATTGCTGCTGTAGGACCAGGAGTCAGTGATGATGAACTGATGGATGCCCCTAGTGATGTTGCCTCTAATGATACTGTTGGTTGGATTGGTGGTTACACAAAAATAGAAGTTGCTGACATGCAAAGAAGTGACCCAGACATTGGGAAAATTTTAGTCTGGCTCTCTGCTTCTATGATTAGGCCAGCGAGGGACAAAGTCGCTGGAGAAAGTCCTGCGACTCGTCAATTGTGGTTATCATTGGATCAGCTTAGGCTCATAGATGGGATTGTTTACCGTAAATGGGAAGCTAACCACAAACTTGAATCTTACATGCAACTTTTGGTCCCAAAGGTTATGCAGTCAACTGTGCTACATGCTGTGCACAATACTGTTGTGTCTGGACATCTGGGACTCAAGAAAACAATAAGCAAACTAAAACGGAATTTTTATTGGTATAAAATGAAAGAAACTGTGAGGAACTGGATAAACCGGTGTGCTGAGTGTGGTGCACGCAAGCGACCCCACCATACACCAAAAGCACCACAATCCAGCTACCGAGTTGGTGCCCCGATGGACCGTGTTGGAATTGACATTTGTGGCCCATTTCCATTAACGGATACAGGAAACCGATATATACTGGTTGTGGCAGATTACTTCACAAAGTGGACTTGTGCTTATGCAATGCCCGATCAAACAGCAGAAACGGTTGCAAAAACATTTGTGAACAATTTTGTATGCTATATGGGCCCTGCATTAACGATTATCTCAGACCAAGGACGTCAATTTGAATCGAGGCTGTTTCAAGAACTGTGTAGGTTACTTGGGATGAACAAGACCCGGACGTCACCTTTCCATCCCGCAGCAAATGGACTTGTGGAGCATTTTAATTACACACTGCTGAATATGGTCTCTATTTATGTGTCAGAGCATCAACGTGATTGGGATGTTTACCTTCCCTTGTTGACGGCAGCTTATAGATGTTGTAAGCATGAAAGTACTGGATTTAGTCCAAACCTTTTAATGCTGGGTCGGGAGGTGTACCTGCCTATTGAGCTTGCTTTAGGTGGCCCTCCACATGACGATAATGCACCTTGCCAAAATGAGTGTGAATACATTGAGAATCTGCAAGGCAGAATGACCCAAATATTTGAACTGGTTCGAAAAAATATGAATGCCACAATGGAACGCCAGAAAAGGGACTATGATACAAGGCTTTCCATGCATAATTACCAGGTTGGAGACCTTGTGTACTATTTTGATTCCACGAGAGTGGTGGGTAAAAGTCCAAAGTTGAAATCAGACATATGGAAGGGCCCATGCCTGATTATAAACAAGTTCAGTGACTTACTGTTTCAACTTAAAGCTGGACCAAAAAATAAACCCAGAACTCTTCATCATGACCGTTTAAAGCCATATATGTGTGATGTGGTCCCTGATTGGGTCAAGAAGGCAAGAGACAGTTTATCACGGCAAAACAAGTCATGTTTGCTAAATGAAAGCAGCAAGAATCTGGACAAGGACATACCAGCCAGAGAAAATGTGGATATACCAGCTGATTTGAGCAAGAAGGGGTTAACACCAAGTTGTTTGCAGGACAACATGGCTCCCTCCCATGAAGACAGAGGATTTAATTCTGGTGAAAACTCTCCACAGGAAAATAAAGATTTGTGTGAATTAAATGGGGCAGTAACTTCACATATGGAACCAAGGAAAAGTGGCAGGAAAAGAAAATGCCCGGAGAGGTACCAAGCTGGACTGGGATAAACAGTTACATAAATGTGCTTAACATTTCCGGGGTATCAGCTGGGCACCCTCCTTGGTGTACAGGAAGTTGTCCTGTGAGGCGTGGTGATGGAGATACTTCATAGCAGAAAAAGAAAAACAACCTGATAGATTCTAGTGTAGGCATGTTTAAGTTGATGTAGTGGACTGGTGTGAATGTATACAAGTTATACAACTTCCTGCAAGTGGATCGGACTGTCACTCTCACAAGTGCAGGAAGCACCCGTTGATCAACTTTATTAATTAATTAGGGTGGTATTTTTCACCAGGCGGATGCTATAGCAATTCTAGGCCCAATTGAGTTTAGGAATGTGTGAGAAACTGGCAGCATCCCATTAAATAAAGACATTGCATTTGACAGGGTCCACTCAGTATGAAGTCACCCTCCGGTAAGAAACACAGTTGTTCACTCTGCTGGGTTAAGTTCCACAAGAAAGCAGCCTTGTTCCAGCACTTAGAAGGAAAACACCTTCCCTGGTTTGCTGGCAGATACATTTGTGTCCTGTGTGCAAAGCATTTTACAAGATTGAGGCGACTCCAGGAACACATTGAGGGCACAGCTCATAAGAAGCTACTTGCTGCCAAACTTGCAAGTGGGGACTCAATTTGCAGTGGTGAAATTGTCAAGAAATTGAGACAAAATTTCTTATTGGCCAGAGCCAAGGGGCCAAACAGCAAATACTTTGGGCCAGGGAGTGCAGTGCATGAACTGTTGACTGGCAGATTCAAAACAACAGGCGGGATGGACAGCTGTTCTAAGGAGTACGAAGATGTAACCCCTACCAGGGATGAAACTGATGGTGTGGACTTTGTAGGATTGATGGCAGAATATTCTCCCGAATATGTGAATGGGACTGCAGATGCTGCTGTCAGTGCAAGCCAGGACAGTAGAGCTGACCTAACTATCACAGAAGCAGTAAGTTTAGAAGACTTAATTACTGATGGGGTTGTCTATGCAGAGGCCACCTCCCCTCCTGCCCAGGCAAACACCAGACAGGAGGCCCGGTCAGTTGAAGCCCGAAGCTGGAAGTGTAACCCTTCCACAGGCCAACCTGCTAAACGCAGGTGTCCATCCACTGAAACTGTGACTCCAGTGACAGCAGCCGTGAGTGGAACCACCAGGGATGCTGGTCTATCAGTGTTGACCTCTACAAAAGCCAGTGTGGCCCTGCCCCCTACAACTACTGGTGCGTCTTCTGTGCTTCAACCCAGGGGTACAGAGCTTGCAGCCTCTTTGTTTGGGTCAAATGAGTTAACAACAACATCAAGAACCCCAAACTTCCTGTCTGTTTTGACTGGAATGCCAGCCCTCAACAGCCGTATGTCTGCAACAACAACAGCTACAGTGCCAGGAGTACCCACCTGTACCCTCCCACTGTCAGACACCACCATAGAGCAGCGTCTGTCTGCCATTGAGGAGAAGCTGAACAGTATTAGCAAGAAAACAGTCCTCACAGCCCAGGCACAGGCCCGAAACATCATAGAGAAAGTGCTGGAAAAGATGACTGGCAGGTTGAATGATTCTGTTATTGCCATGGCTCAATACAACCTGCAAATGCACGGGGTAATCAAAGAAGAGGTGCAAAATCTGGCCAGACAGATGGAAGCCGTCCAAGCTGACTTGAGAGGTCACACCCCAGCAGTTAGCCCAAGCAGCCGACAAGCAGTGTGTGACCTGGCCAGAAATCTGTTGCAGGCCTATGGGGAGCAGGCAACTGATCAGCAGGATCAGTGAAAGTTTGTGTGTAAAAAAAAAAACAAAGAAAAAAAAAAGGATTACCTATTGGGCTGAGATGTGTGAAAGTTTTAAGCACAATGGATTAACTATAGCTGTTTGGGCCAAGACAGATGGATCAAACATGGATATTTGGACTGAAGCCAAACACTTTTGAACTGTCAAAGTAAGATATCAGTAATATCTCGCAATTAAATTCTGAGTTAATTTTCATTATAAAAGTGAAGTTTTAATCTTAATGTTTGTAAGAGCAACTGACCTGAACTGTGTTGAACTTTACTGTGCCTCAGGAGATGCACAATCAAGTGGGAAATGGTGACGAGATCCTACAGTACATGATATTGCAAGTAAACCTTCAGATATATTAATGGACATTAGATGGATAGATTTTTCCCAGTATAGGGATAAAACTGGTTCTGCAGTCACCCTTGGATTAAGGGGGTACAAGTTTGTACGTCCTAGGTGTACAGTTCTGTACCTCTCCTGGGGTACGCTTTTGTACGTCTCCTGGGTGTATGGTTCTGTACCTCTCCTGGCGTACACTTTTGTACATTCCCTGGGCGTGTGGACTTGTACGTCTCCTGACGTACAAGTTTGTACACCCAGGCGGGTATATAAAGCCAGCTTTGCTGCAAGCCAGAGAGAGTTGATGGGACTGTCACAGGAGCAGGAGACCTAGTGCTGGATAGCATGCTAGGGGTCTCATACCTGTACATGTATATATTCAGTAGATTCCTGGAATAAATAGATGCTAAACTGTATTTCAGCAGTTTAAGCCTGGAACTTGTATTTTTACAGCAAAGAGAGATACTTTGGCCCCTGAAGCTAAAGTATTCCCCACTTGGAGGTTTAAAACAGAGAGATACTTTGGCCCCTGAAGCTAAAGTATTCCCCACTTGGAGGGTTAAATCAGAGATACTTTAACCCCTGAAGTTATGTATCTCTTACTGGTGGCAAGTTATGTATATTTTTCAAGAGAGTGTCCTAACTAAAACTCGGCCATAGTTGGGAACCCTTCAATATATAGTAAATATCATTATAAAAAAGGCCTTTCACGATAAGCAGTCTCTGATAAGCCAGGAATTCCTGTAGCACATAACTGTCATATTCAACAACAAAGAGGCACCTGTGACTTGACACCCGTCATGTGGGACCACCTGCTGTACCCAACCACTTCTGTAGGCCTTTAAGCTATCTTCGTGTTTCATTTACCAAATACCACATGCCACGGTAATTCAAGATGGGATATGTGGATGCTGGCATTAAGAATTGAACAACCAGTATTCAATCACTTTGAAATGAAGCTCCCCGTGACACTGTTCACCTGAACACAGTATCTCATGTCACCCTACCACTGATTCCGTACCGATGTACTTTCACCTGTCCTCTGAAGTGAGGGATGAAATAAATTGAAATGAAGCCTAGAGACAATATACACATGTACATGTGTAAATTGCAATGGAAACTATTGCTGGTCACTAGAAAACTCATCACCATGAATCAACTCAATGTCATGCTTTTGGGCTTCTGATTGCACAAATTAATGTCTTTGATCTATGATCGTTTTCACATCTATGGGAATTCTTGAGCATGTGCCTGTTGGTGTCTGTGGGTGTAGATTTTCACAGGCTTTTGACAAAATGCAACAACTCAGAGCTTACCCGATACCCTACATGCAGGCTAGAAAAGGTGTATTTTCTGGTGCTCAATAAACAGGCTTTGAAGTTTTTACTTGAATGTAACTGTTGTTAATGCTGTAATACACATTTTAGTACAATGAGCTATAACCGTAAAATCTGGCATTATACTTAGCAAGAAATATCCCTTTTTTCATAATATGGAGGCCAGGTGGCTCAATCAAGTGTACTGCAAACAACACATTTGTAAATTTCCCCACCAAAAACAATGACATCAGAGTAAGATGTGTGTACAACAGAAATCTGCTTTGACAGTCCACCCCTAGGGGCACATCAATGAGGAGTCACTAACAGCAGGTGGTTTCTCACTAGGATTTTGAAATTAATAGCCAAAATTTACCCTTTTCCTGGAAAGAGTTGCACCGACTTTAAATTTGTTAACTTTCTGCATCAAAACAAAGAAGTCTTTGGAAATTTTAGTTGCCACTTATTACTTTTAGTAGCTACTTTGAGGTTTTAGAAGCATTTGGCTATTTTGGCTAGCTAGTGCCAACACTAACCGAGACTGTACCACAAAAAACTGGCTCTGGAGCATACTCAAAATTTTGTTAACTTGGTGTGGCCTTTCGTATAAATTACATGCATAAATTTTGAACCATAAAAATTGAACATAAATATAGCATGCCCTTTTTGCTTCAATGCTTGAACTAGGTCTGACAGGTGAAAGCAAAAGTGTTCTCATGGTGATAACAGACAATTACGAACTGAGAATCCAATTAACAACAGGAATCAATTAATATTCTTTGGTTGTCAACTCTTATGTAATGAGACATTTATAATATAGTGGTTTGGACAATAGTTTTGAAAGGTACAATGCAACTTTTAAACAATCCCTGAGGCAGACATAAAATGTGCAAGTCACATCTCCCTGTACCATTTTGTGGTAAAACCACACTTCACCATAGCTCTGGAGCAGAAAAACTGTTCATTATATATTTCAATTTGATAAGCGAGTGGGATCCAGCTGGGAAATGCTAATATGAAGTCGCCCATGTCTTGTGAGAAAACAAGAGGCCCATAGGACTAATGCTCTGCTGGCACTGTGGCTATATTGCACCTCTTTATTTCAAAGTTGCGAGTCCTCATTCTGAACATATAAAGCTTACGTAAATTTAGTGTAAAAAATGTTCACCAGATGGCACTTTGCTCCACATGTAATCATAGCTTATTTGAGCAATTCCTGTGATGGATATTGTTGCATGTGCCAAGACAACAAACAATGAGTCCTTAACTTTCTGTCCTCAGTGACCTTGGGACAGACCAAGGTCACCCAGATTATGTAATACAAGAGGCCCATAGACCTGCCTGGTGGTGTGCTGACATTGCCTTTGATGTCGAAAGCAGTCGCATAAGCTCTGTGACCTCTGGTCATCAGAGCTAATAAAAAGAGATTTAAACCTTTTGAATGTTATAATAAAAATGTTTACATACACAGCCATGTGATCCCCAAAACTTTGTAAGTGCAATGTATATACACACACACACACATACACATGATGTGTACTCACATTCCATAACCCACCTGCATATGATGAAAATTAAAAAGCATTAAAATGAAATTGCAGAGGGGTTTTTTTTTTGGTTTTTTTTTGTTTATGAATATTTATTTTGCAAATAAGCGGGCTTGGAATTAAATTATTTCTGGGAATCAGACTTTCAACAAACATGATATGGCTGTCCCACCCTAGACTGGAATGTTCTGCCCACAAAGACAAACACAGAAACAATCTTGTATCATCACGATACAGTACCTGCTTGTACTAATGTATGGGTGCTAATTGATGCAATTCTGCTGACTGCTGGTACAGTGTGCCGGCCTTTATTTCATTCAATGTAATGTAAATCGACTGTTTGTTGTTTTTATAAATCTGTCTGGACATGGGTTGCCTGAAGCTAAATCATTACAATGTATTTATATATAGTTTCCAAGTATATTACACTGCCCAGCCTATGGATGCTACACAATACAGCTGAAGCGTTTTGCCTTTAATACGTATACACACAAGATGACTGCTGTATATGTAATTTGGTTATTGTGAAATCCAGAGACCCTGTTTAAAACATGCAACTGAGCGTCAAGATATAGGAGAGGCGATCACATCTGTAGTTCCTGCCCACATGCATATATGTACACATCATGTGCACTTACTATACCATGTCCAAGATTTCAAAGAAGTGCAGGAAGAGTTGCACACATGATCAGGTCAATGTGATGATAATATGAACAATCAAGAAGTAATTTAAAACCATAATTGATGCCTGTGAACGTGGGGGGTGACCACAAAATGACGCAGGCCATACTGAAGGCAAAATTGTGTGGCGCACAAAATTATGTCTAACTTCGTCTGCAGGGGGTATAAATCATGGTAAGTACATTAGTTTTTCTAGAAGTGACCCTGTGACCTTGAGAATTAGGTCAAGGTAACCTAAATACAATACCAACCTGGGTATTACCAAGATACACAATGCTACTACCAAGTATCATCAAGATTTATTTGGTTCTCCACTAGTTATTGCATGGAAATCAGTTTTACAAAAGTAACCCTGTGACCTTCAAAATTACGTCAAAGTGAAATTCCGGTCTTCCTGCACATCTAAATATCATGTGTTGTCACTCTGCCAACTTTGAAAGAAATCCATGCAAAAGTGTGAGAGCAGTTGTGCCCACAAGCAGGGCCAGAATTTCAGCAAGAATCCGAGAATCCATTCTCGTAAAGATTCTTCTAAACTTGTCTTTCTTTAGAAAGAAAATAATTGACAAAAATCCAAATAGATTCTCGCAAAGTCTTGCAAAATTCTGGCCCTGACAAGATTGTGTCTGCAGACAGATGGATGGACAGACAGCCAATTCCAGTAAATCCCCAAACTTTGTCTGCAGGGGTATAAAAAAAATCCACCACAACCTCTGTTGTCCATGCATTGTCTAGGGCACTCAATTTTATTAGTCAGATGAAAACTATTTATTTTTTGCATCAGGAGGAAAAACACCACAGGTTTATTCTGGTGCGAAGTCATTTTTGGAGGGTCGACTACACTTTGCATCAGGCACTCTGGAAACGCTTCACCTCCCGAAATATGTCACACCAACAGACAATTTTATCAGTTACCCAGAAATCTAAGCAATTCATCTTGAGTAGCCTTATCGAGTACCCTCAAATTTGTGCAAATTTTTTCCAAGAATTTTCGAAATGCTGAAGGAACACACCTTGACAATGACAGACGAATGGATCAACAATCTGAAAATATCATGCTTGCCCCCTTAGGGTGACATATGAAAATTAATTATCGGAATTAAATGGGAAAAGAGGCTACTGAAGAGTATCATATCACATGATAGGCGCATCTCGCTTAAATTTCTCCACATGAAGGAACTTGATACATAAAAAATAATGCAACGTTAACTTACAGAATAGCAGACTGAGACAAAAAAAGAAAAAAAATTGATCCCTTTGATGTTTAAACTGCTATAGGCTATTTACTCACAATACTCTATCTTTAAAATATGTGCAATTGAGTGTTCGGATTCATCCTGTAATTACGCCCTAATAAAACTGCAATTTGCATTTTGTTTAATGAAATGAATCATGGGAAAACATTTATCAACTTTAAAACAGTTGCTACCAATTCGAAACAGGGCAATTTAAAAATCATGCCTCTGGGTAAAATACATTTGCAGGCACATTAGAAATGGGTCAACATTTATAACTATCCCATCATGCCAAGGCATACATTTAGATGAAAACATTTAACCCCCTTTTAATGACACACTGTTAGGTCCCAAAAACTTCTTTATTTTTGGCTCTAATTATGGTGGCCCACCAATAGTTCATACATTTCTTCCACATCATGCGAGTATATCACCTGATTGATCAGTTCTGCCTGATGAGACAACACATATAGGCACTAACATGCCAGACATTACATGCCAGTCTACATGCCCCCAAGGGCAAAGTAATTCAGTCATCTGACCTTAGCCCCAAGGCAGCTTTTCTATGAACTATCCCCAGCAAAAAGTAAATGTTAAAATGAATGAACCACTTGTATAGATATGCACATGGCTCCATTTAACATATTTGCCACTGAATTCACAAAATGACAAACTACTGTGTGTACATGTGTCAGTAATCAAAAGTATCAGTCTTGTGAGACCCCTCCAATGAGCAATTGGTCTCAGAGCTCATCTAATTGCTTCACCCCTGGTGCCATCTACATGAATTTCACGTTACTTTACAGTAAAACCTCTCTAACCAAACACCTCTGTACACCGAACACCTCTCTACACTGAACACCATTTCTCGGTCCCAAATACATTCTTTCAATGCTATCAAAACTCCCTAAACTGAACACCTCACTATACTGAACGCTTTTTTTCCGGTCCCAAGGGTGTTCGGTATAGGTAGGTTTCACTGTACTTCCAATGAGAGACCACCTGTTTGGAAAACAGACACCCTCTCCCCCCAAAAAACCCCACCTTTTTGACCTGTATCTAGGATCTATGAAGGTAGCCTGGACCTGCTAACATGAACAGATTTATCAAGCTACTGAACAATGCGTGGCATTATAATGCAGTGTGAAATGGCAGTGTTTGAAAAAATTGTGATTAGATCAAATCCAATCAAGAATGACCCGATAATATACATCTACTTCCATTCAGACTGTAAAAGCTGCCATTCTTCTCATAACCTTGTTAAGTGTGTTTGTCATCACATACATAACATGCTTAAGTCTTATTAAATGCAGATTGTGGATGGAATTTGCTTCACCTTGGGTTATAAGGTGACTCAGTGGACTGTTTTCATAATGATTTAACCCTTTCCTTCTTAAACTGGCCAAAAACCGGCTGGTGATCAAATGTCTGCTTCATGTTTTTTTATTCAATTCAACAGTAATGAAAAACAATTTGAATGAGAACTGTAGATGAGACCTTTCAAGGTATCATGCCACAGGTCAACAGCTTTCCTTGGCATGGGCTGGGCACTAAGTGGCCAACCCATGCCAAGGAAAGCTCTTGGACTCCAGTCTCAATTAAAGAGGGAATGGGTTAAAGTGCACAATTTTCATTTGTGGTGTTCTAACACTAACAATATATGTACACGGTTTTTCAACCACACATGCACCATCATTTTTAAATTTAGGGGCACAGTCATAGCCGGCCACCAACCATCTAAAAGTAACACTCAAAGGTCTAAATTTGGGCAGCCTTTGAACCCCGAGTACTGCTCTGACATAAATATGATGTAAGGACAAATTAAGAAATGTTGCATGTAACACACACCACATGCTTGCTTAACCGTCTGCAAAGTCCCAATTGTGAACTTAGCCAGAGGAATGCCCCTAAATACCTTAAAGGTGCTTGTAAATACCAGAAGTAATCGTGTTATTGTTCACTTCAGTGTCCCGGTCAAGTTTAAGAAGTCAGCAATGGGATTGAAATAACATCTTTAATTTGACATAAAAAAAACAACAAAATTTGGATGCACACTAAATATGTTCTTGCAATTTGAAAGTCTTTGTTGTGGCACCTCTGGTTACTGGACAAGAGACTATTTCAGAACAGGTCTAGGATGTAGCCTCTGAATTGACAAATTAAAGGCACAATTACAGAAGAAATAGCCTTAGTGACCTTATAAATTTACAATGTCTTGGAAGTCACATGGCCTCTCACTTCAGAGGAACCACGACATAATTTCACACACATCTTGGTCAGCTACCTTGGCAGAATTAAATCCTTCAGTTTGGACAAACTATGCCACACAATCATTAAGCCACTTTGAGCTTGTGCCAGTAAGTACACGGTCTGTCTTTGCTCATTTGACAAGCCCCAGCCAACTTGCTTGACTAGCACTCCACCTCACTGCTCATCACCGAAGTCAGGGAAGAAAGCACAATAAATTATTGGTATGTAACTCAGGCAATTCATCATATCAAGATTTCAGTTTTACAGCAAGCATATATATCTGCCTGTACAACAGTACAGCTACTGTATGGGTAGACAGCTGCAAATATGTTTGCGCACTTTTCCCTTCCATTATTTATTATTCTCACAAACAGGAAACCATCAGAGTTGACATGACATCTGCAGCTGAAACTTGGGAGTCACAGCCATTCATGAGCTCAAGTGGCAGACACTGATCTTTGATGGCCTTTTCTCTTGTGTCTCTAAGACATGAATAAGTTTACTTTCAACACCTTGCCTGCATCATGTGTACATGTGATACCACCTTAATTTTTGTGCCAGACTCCACAGGTGTTTTTTTTGGGGGGGGGGGGGGCATCTTTTTGTAAGAAAGCCTCGTGGCAATCACGGCAATAGAGGATCAGCTGGTGGAACCATTGCCAGTTCAGTGTCACCAGACACTGGCACAGACACAACGCACCTCCCACACAGAAGTCATGCTCTCATCCTTAAACCAATATTGCCAGAGACATGATGGAGACCTATCTGTATCCGAACAATTTAGTTCTTTTTTTTTTAACATAATCTTGATAACAAGGCTGCCAATCAACACCATATGTCACATCAGACAACTATTTGTGACCATCTGCCTGTAAAAATGACATGTATTTTCAGTCCCCTAGGGTTATTTTTCACTTAACCTGACCTCTACTTACAGACCACCTGCTTAAGTCACCACTTCTCTAACTGCCCTTGAAAGTTTGTCCCTGAAAGAATGAAGCACTATAACAAAGTCATGTTCTCTATGTTAGCCACTAGTACATGTACACAAAACACTGGTCATTAACCCTTTAACTGATAATCGCTGAAAGTCCTGCTGATCTAAATCATAATGATCCCTGATCCAAATTCATTACCCAGAGACTGTTCAATCCGGTGCCTGTATGTCTGTAGTTCTACAGTAATGACAATGACCCAAGTCAACAACTTTCCCAAACAGCACCAAGGAAAGCTGTTCACTCTTACCAAAACTTAGCATTACATGGGGGGGGGGGGGGGGGGGGGAGTCTTAACACTTTCCCCCTCAAACCGGCCAAAATCGGCTGGTGGTCAAATGTCGTCTGCTTCAGTGTTTTTAACTAATTTCAGCAGTAATGAAAAACAATTTTGACTGAGAATTGGAGATGAGCCGTATCAAGATTACATGCCCCAGGTCAACAACTTGGGCACTTACTCATGCCAAGGAAAGTTGTTGACTCAAGTGACAATTCCAGGGGGAAAGGGTTAAAGATTCCTCAATTCCAGCTTTAGATCTGTCTGTACGCTGGGTCGAAAGTGTGCTGTCATTCTGGAAGAACTGGTACCAAAGCACAGGATACGAAACCTCTGTCTGACTGGAATATTAATTGGCACGGTTAATAAATGACCAACATGTACACTGTGTCTACGCAAGTTATGCTGGGTCAAGAGACCTGACCACTATGTACTGACAGGGGCCCACCTAGCACACTAGAGTTCCCAACACTTGTCCCAAGGTCAACAGGTGGATGTCAAGAACAAAAGACGCTCAGGTTCAAAGCCACCAAATTTACTTGTTCCTTATGAAATTAAACTTGTCTTACAAAGCATCTCTACCAAATTTGAGAAGAATCCATCCAAGCACATTAAAGATACTGTGGTTGCAAAATCAAATTGGCAGTAAATAGGTCACAGAGGCCACATAATAGGTCATACTGTCCTGAAAATCATATCAGCTCATATGTCCCACAATTTATCTTTGTACCAAAGTTGGCATGAATCCATTCATGCATTTTGAAGATATTGCAGCTACAAAGTCAATTTGACTGTACATAGGTCACTAACCACACAACAGGTCACAGTAAGCACACAACTTGTTGCAGTGACTTGAAAATCTAATCAGCCAATCCTCGTCTTATAATGCATCTCTGAGCCAAATCTCGGAAGAAATCCATTCCAGGTGCTTTAAAGATATTGTGGGCGCAAAGTCAAACTGACGGTAAATATATGTCAAAGTACCCTGATAATCCAATCAGCTATCCTTTTTCTCAGAATGCACACCTGTACCGAATTTGAGAAGAATCCAACCAGGTACTTTGAAGATATTGTGGTAACCAAGTCATATTGACTGCATGTACATAAAATGGTCCACACAACAGTCACAGTAACTTGAAAACCTGATCGTTTAATCTTTGTCTTATAATGCATTTCTGTACAAAATTTGAGAAGAACCCAACTATGCACTTTAAGGGATATCAAAGTAACAAGGTCAAATTTTCCTGCAGATAGGTCACACAAAAGCAGGGACTGCTCTGACCATTAATTAGTCAAAGGCTTATAAATGTTTCTTGGATTTGGCTAATGAAATGTACAAATGGCTAAAATATTTTAAAATGGATTATTACAGGGCCATGACAAAGTACTATACAATCACAAATTTTTAGGAGGGATAAATATTCCTGAATTTTCCCAAGCAAATCCGGTTTGGGAATATTGAAGTTGGGTAATTTTTAGCAGATTGGGTGTCAAATGAAAGTCTGCATAAAAAAACAGGAAAATAAAACTCAGGAAATTCATGCTTGGAGTTTGCTTGGCAAACTTTATGCTCACGAATATAAATGATTATACAACAGTAGTTAATTATGATTATATTTCCAATTTTGGCTACAAATTTTTGAAGTCTAGACCTCTCCCTGCAACAGGTCACAGCACCTGGAAAATTTCATCATCTATTTTTTTTTCAAACAAAACTGAGAAGAATCTAAACAGGCACTTTGAAAATATTGTGGTTATGAGGTCAAATTGACTGTAAATATGTTACATTAACTGCATAATAGGTTATAGTGACCTGAAAATATGATCATGTAATCTATGTCACATAATGCATCTCTGTACCAAAAATTTGTGAAAAATCCATCCCTGTATGTCCCATAAATTGACCACAGTGACCTGAAAATCTAATCAGGTTATCGTTGTCCAATAATCCGTCTCTGTAACAAATTTGAGAAAAATCCCTTCTGGCATTTTGAAGATACATGTACAGCAGTAACAAAGGCTGGCACAGGTGTATGGACATACGGATGTATCATGGACAACCCGAAAACACATGGTTCAGGTGGCTAGTGAGTCTTGAGATATTGTGTTCACAAACAAATGGTGTCTGGTCAGAAACATGAAGGGATGGACAACCCAAAGATATAACGGGTCCCCCTTAGTTTGGACCCATAAAGAGATTACAAAAATAAATTCCTGAAATATGAGCCTACTGCAGGAAAGTGGACTTAAAAAGAGTCCATCATTTTGTCCCTTTGCACAGGAGTCAATCTCGCAAGTTGTGTCCAGGGGAGATTTATGTCAAAAATGCATGAATTTAAAGAAAACAGGGCAATCACAACTCAAAGTGGTGTCTTTTTCAGTAATTTTTGGGTCTCCAAGATGGGAGACTCCCAGTGAGAACGAGAGTTGATGGTGCGGTACATGTTGTGCCTTTGATCCCCCTATGTTGTAACTTTCAAAGCTTAAGTCACAATTTTCACTTTATTAAGCCTGGGATCAAGAGTGTTAAAACCATGGTTCACGCTCTCTCAGGTCTACAAGTACTTTCAAATGTCCAAATGAAGGACAGAGTACATGTCTGTCTGACATTAAACGTACGCAGGGCCCTAATTTCCTGTTTGGCATACTCTTAGCATATATATTTAAGAGGCACTTGATAAAGTTAATGTTTGAGCCATTTAAGTGAGCCTGTGATTGCACGAGGCACTCCTCTGTTGGCCATTGTGCTCTTGCAACATCACTCTCTCAACCCTTTGTTCTGCTGCTTCTTCAAAGTGTCCCAGTCTTCTGGAAGAACTCACAAGTTAATTTAACTGCACGAGACGACAAAATCAGCCTGGGAAAAAGTTGCTGATAAGTATTTTAGCAGTATCAAGGTCACTTTATCACCATCAATTTGATTTGTATTTGGTAATTCAAAGTGCATTTTCTTGTTTACAGACATGTGCTATTCACAAACTAACAATGGTTCAGTGACACCTAATTTGAAAAGAAAATGGTTACTTTCCATTTTTTTTCTTCCAGATTTACAGTACATAAATTGCAGACTTTAAATTATCAATTTAGAATATCTCTTGTGGTACCAGTGGACCATGTGCGTGATATAATAACATGTAATTCCAAGTGCCAGAATATATGTATTCAGTTGGTGCTTTAATAATTTCATACATGATCTGCATCAAGTTTGAGTATAGCCATATTCTTCAGTCACCGGGTCCTTGAAAATTTAACTGAAGAACCACGACAAGATGAATGTGCACCGTATCTGGTTGACTGACAACAGGCAAATGCTTTCCTCTCCTGCTTACAGGGACAACTTGATAACCAAGTTTACCTTTGAGTGGTGATAATGACGGGCTGCAATGTGGGTGACTTACTTTCAGGTTTAATGTGTCAGATGAAGTGGTCATGAAACAGCTAATTGTTGACCAATTAAATACAATGTATACCGTATTCATTCCAATAGTAGCATGCTGTGCTGCTGCAAAGATTTTCACGGAGCAGACATGGCTTTCGTGGAGTTCTGTGATAATGCTGCCTTAATTTACAATACCACAAGCAATTACACAAGTTTACAGTATAGTGTAAAATAACAACAAGGACTACTCTTCTTTCATCACAAGCAGTTAATTTTTTTAAAAATATTGAAAAATACCGAATTTTTAATAACCCCCAGATTAAAAAGTAGGGGATGCTTCTATTAGGGCATGTGCTACAATTGGAATGAATAGGGTATGTGTTTTTAGCTGCTATCTAGACACTGGACGACTTATGAAGCAAAATTTATCAACCGTGCCACCCACTGAAAACAAATTTTTGCAAAACTGTCAGAGAGCAAGAAACAAATGTGAACTTCCAAACCCCACTAAATTACTTTTGAACATTCATGACACAGTGGCAATTGTTACTGTGTCACATGCATACAGCAAATTTATTACTTTCTGGAGAGTTTAAACGCTACATGTATCTCAATATGTTTTGGAATTATGTATTTTGATGACTTGTAAACAACCAGTTAATGGGCATGAAATGTTCATAGCTGCAAGTGAGTCAGGCACCTTGACTCTGGTAGTCTCTGCTTTACTCTGATATTTATTGAGAAACTACTGTAAATTGCTTTAATTTCGCTGTATTCTTATTTTCGCTTATTTCGCTGGTGGCACAAAACCGTGAAAATAAAGACACAGTGAAATAGTATTTCGACATTGTTTGAATGGGAATTATGTCCAAAACACTGTTTTGGACATAATTCCCATTCAAACAATGTCGAAATACTATTTCACTGTGTCTTTATTTTTAAACAGTGAAATTAAAACTGCAGTGGAATGTCAAAAATATGAAAATCGTGAAAATTTATACTCGCGAAAATAAAGCAATTTACAGTATCTCTAAGATGACCAGAATCTTACACACTTTCATCCAATCAGTATCCATGGAAATCAAACAGCAAAAACATGTCAGTTTCTCTGATCAAATACAATGTATGTCACCTGCATTACCTGCTTTGCAGGCCAAAAATACTTCAACCTTGACAAGAACTTGTTAGAATTAATAGTCTGTATGTTTGGACTACTATTTAGTACACCTCCATACAAGTCTGACAGTTGAGGCTGGATGGCTTAGAATCATCAGTCACTGGCCAACTAAGACCAGGGCAGATGGTAAGAACAAACCGAGGCAATTAAATAAACAAACAGTATTAACAGTTAATCTTAATCTGACCTCTTGAAACAGCTTTTCCCAAACAAGAATTTAAGATGACAAATAACAAGTTTCTGTGATCTAATTCCTAAAATAAAACCTCTTCAAAGCCACATTTCTTTGAGAAAAAAAAAAAAAATTACTAAATTTCACATTGGAACCTATATTTTGCCTAGGTGATAACAGAACAAACTACCAGCCCATGGGCCTAATACTCTGCTGACATATAATCAGATGACAATCACAAAAAAATAATTTCGTGAAATGTATTCCCTTTGTGACTTTGAGAAAGTTTGTCATGGTCGTCCTCATTATGCAATATCAAAATTCTATGTGATCAATGTACATTTGTTGTACATTTGGTATAATTAGCCTTATTCTCTTTTTTTCCCTCAAAATACTGAATTTAATGTGTATTCAACATACTTCCATCTGTATCTTCCATAATACTGAAGGTAGTGCACACCAATTTTAGTCTTTTTGTCTGATAAAGTTTTGAAATGATTTGTGAAAAAACTCTGAAAAACTGCTCATTTTCAAAATGGTCCATATATTACATAATACTACAAGTGGCACCACCAATGTAAACAGCAACCTTTCAATATCCTTTACAAGACCTGGAACTTATATGGAGTTAGCTTGAAAACTGTGGACTGGAGCCTGTTCATTCAAAAAAAAAAAAAAAACAACACAGACAGATTGATGGATGAATATGAGTGATTCTATAAGCTCTGCTACTTTTGGTTATCAAAGCTAAAAAAATATATTTCTAAAAGAAAAAAAATCCACTGGGCTCCCGGCTGTGCACTTAGTGGGTCAGACGTTACTAGGAACAAAAACGCGAAGAGTGGCCTGATATTACATATAATGCATGCTGTTATTATTGGAATTATCTGGGATTTCCACGTATTTCCTGTCAGGATGGACAGACCCATCCTTTGATCATCTGGCAGAACACATCTATGAATACAGGAAATGTATGTGTGATTTTTGATACCATTATTTACAGATCATTTATAAATTATCTCTGTACCTGATGATAAGACCAGATATTTGACTAAAGATACTGGTGTTACTCACAGTATGTACAACAAAAGTGTTCCGAATTAACTTCTCTCAATAACAAACGAAAAAAAAAAAAAAAAAAAAAAACTTTTAAAATCATTTGCAACGAGAATCCACCAACTGATGACTTGATGAATTGATCAGTCAACACAGGGGAAGTTCTATACACATTTATTTCATAAATCCTGCATACAGAGTGATCTGCTGGGAAAAAAAATTTGAGACAAATGACAAAAAGCTGTTTACATGTATATGTGTAAAATGGGAAATGAATGGCTTTGGTACTACAGTGACAACAATAGCAAGGAGACAGTAGAAAGGGAACGACACACAATCTATAACTAACAAATACAGGCATTAATTTATTCTAAAATATCTATGATGCAATGATATTCTTTAAGACAATCCTCATTTTCATGAGCCACAAATTATACAGTTTTAGAAGACGTGCTACTTTCAATACTGCAGGTACAAAAACACTGGAATGAACTTTTGGCTATTCATACGACGTGGTCCCAGGCAACAGGCGGCCTGTGGTACAAGGTTCACTGTGAGCAGGAGTTCAGGTCTACTGGCCAGCACTTGGTACTTGTCATGCTCGGTAAGAACTCCCTGAACAGATGCATGCGTGCACCTATGTTTTAGCTCTCTAAATATGCTGGGGGCACCTTTTACCCTGCGGTCATGTTTAAATTAATCTTAGCAGAATGGGGGCATATGGACCACAGTTGTCGAAGTTACGTGTTCAGCTGCAACCGTTTAAGTCACTGTGGTGGTTTGCTTTGTCTCACTTGTCTGTGTTCAAACTAGCTTTTGAGGCTGATAGAAGTCAACTTGTCTCAGCGTACTGTATGCTTATATATGATGCTGAGGTCAAAAGAGACGACTGCAAAACTGACCTGAAATAGTGTGACTGGAACATGCAAGTGCATCAAAACTGTACTTGAGCAACAGGATGACAGTGTTATATCACTTGACCTAACGGGATAGCTAACGATTGAAAAGTAGGAATGTTTTGCAGTTTTCCTTCCTTCACTTCTGCCAAAAAAAAAACAAAAAAACAAAAAAACAAAAAAAAACTGACTTGGGAAGTTTGAAATATATCATATAAAAAAATGAAATATAAAAAATCCTGGAATCATATTCCACCAGACAGCTGTTATTTCCCCCTGGTCTGGCCCATAAGTGTCAGTAACAGATTACCTTGTTTACCTATGAGGTTGTAGGTCACCCAACGAGAACATTTTGGGTTTTTTTTCTTCTAAATTTCCATGAACCAGCCATGGGTTTTACAAGGAAAATATGTGGAGCACATCCATCTGACCACCTTGCCTGTGAGGCCTGAGGAAGGTGAAGGTGTCAATCCAGGTAAGAGTGTCAGGGAGACTCTGCTCCAGCCCATTGATCTCTTGTTTGCTGCACAGACAAAGATCTTGGTCTTCACTGAAGTGTTAAAACAAACAGCAAAATGTCAGTCATTTTAGATGACCAACTTTCATGGCAGCAGCCATGGCAGCCTGGCTGGAGACACAAGCATGAAGAGGGTGCTCTGGGGTGTCTGGACACATACTCTTTTGTGGCTCAATTGGCTAAAAAAACAAAAAACAAAAACAAAAAAACAAAAACAAAAACAAAAACAAAAAAAACAACAAAAAAAACAAAAAAAAAAAACAAAAACAAAAAACAAACAAAAACAAAAAAAAAAAAAACCAAAAAAACAGAGGGCTGTGTGAACAGCCTGTCCTCAGCTGACTTTGATATTTGGCATGAATGTCTCACGAGCATAATTTAGGGCCTGTATTTTTCCGTTTCAAAAAACTAGAAATTCCGTGTCACCAGCCAGAAATTTCCAAATTCTGTTTCAGCAGTTCTCTTTGTATGTAAAACACATTAAGGCAAAAAGCAAATTCCGTTTCAGAGGTGACAAAAATTTTGCATTCCGTTTCGTTTCCGTTAAAAACGGAAAAATATAGGCCCTAATAATTCAAGCCACTCTGAATTTTTTCTACAATGCTCATTCAAGCATGATGTAAACAATGAAGTATGACATTGATGGCACAAATCTCTATTGACCATCACTATTTAAATAATTTACCCAAGTATGAAAGCCCTACTGTAGTCAGTGAAATAATGCCACTCCAAAGTTTTTTGTTGACGGACGGACGGAAAGTGAGTGCTTCGTCTCGCCAACAGCTTAAGCTTGCGAAACAAAAAAAAAAGTCACAGTGCCACCTGCTGAACAAATTTAAGGTCTGGGGGTCCCCAAAAGTGCCTTCATGCAATTCCAAAGCTATTGGCTTGGTGGTTTGTGAGAAGACTTTTACGATTTTACCAAAGGAACAAAAAAATTCCTCAAAAATCCACTGGATAACTATTTGTACAAACTTGGTAGAGACCAACCAAGTTTGACATGAATCTGGTTGATGGTTTTGGAGACACTTCATGCCGTGTAATTGAAACCTTGCCCGGTTTACGCCACAACATTTACTCTTTTTGCCTGTGTTCTCTCTGCACGTTCTTCATCCACTATACATTGCTATATTGTGGCGATATTTTCAAGTTTGCGACTTTCAGCATTTTTACTAAATCTGACAATTTATATTTACATTAATTAATGCCAAATATTTCAGAGGTCATTGGCCCAATATCTAGAGAACTGCAAATTCCAAACCATCAAGCTCTCTTATTATTTTCATATATATTAACATATATATATCTTTTTTAAAAAGGCAAGGCATAGAATGAACTTTTGACAACAGGTGCCAGACGGCTGGCCCTGCACAATATAAGAGTTAAGCTTGTGCAGTTGGCTGAAGAAGGTTTTTTTTTAAGTGTAACTGCTTCAATCAGACACCTGACGGCTTAGGAATCTTTTTCGAAAGTTTCATATTTAAAAGGAGCAAACTGATTAAATACACCGTGACCTTTGTTATGTTACATGTGTACATGATAAACCTACCAGACTCATCAATTAATATGGTTAAAAAAATATTTTACAAAGTAATCGAATAAAAAAACCAAAAAAAAACAAACAAACCTAGGCTACTTCATTGAACTGCACAGTGGCAGGGTGTACATACATGTTCCAATCTGTCACAGGCCATTTGACTTATATCTGTACATATATATATATGTACATATAAAGAAAATTAGAGCGTTTGCGGGGCTACCTGCGTGGCAAAGTTTTAACAAACCCGGATATATTTGTTTGAAAAAAACAGTGTTTTACTTAATCATGTGCAAGTCATTACACAAATTGTTATATATATATGTTCTATGGACTACATCAGAATATTGTATTCAGTACTTGTCAAAAAAGTTCAATTCAATTCAATTGATAAACAGTGTCTACTTACAGCATCTGAAGCATTTCTTATGCCACTTCTTGCCAGAGAAGGACTTTTCATCATCAAAGTAGACTCGCTGGTTACAGACATCACATGGGGGTGCTCCTCCTAAAGGGCCTGGCATGTTGCTGTGGTCACCTTGTCTGAAAATGTAGTCACAATCAGTTCACCGAAGAAAATTTTAAAGTTTAATTTTCCTGTTTAATACATGCATCACACTGATAAGAACAAGAGACCCATGGGCCTAATGCTCTGCTGGCACTGTGGCTATGTTGCACCTGCATCTTCATTTCAAAGTTGCGAGTCCTCAAGTGGCTTCTGAACATACAAAGCTAATGTAAATTTAGTGTATAAAATGTCTGCCAGATGGCACTTTGCTCCACATGTAATCATAGCTTATTTGTGCAATTCCTGTAATGGATCTTGTTGCATAGGCCAGGACAACAATGAGTGAGTCCTCAGTGACCTTGGGACAGACGATCAAGATCACCCAGATAAGGCCAAAAAAACCCAAAAAATCTGTGTTTGGGGTTTCCCTTCTGACCCTTGCCCAAACCCCCCTACCCTAAAACTTTTTATTGATTTTCAATAAAAAAAAAATCTAGGCAGATTTTCTTCATGAAATGCACAATTTATCCATTTTAAGTCACTTTTCTTGTTTTCGGAGCAAAAATTTAAAAAAAAAAAAAAAAAAGCCTACCTACCTACCCTATTTATTTTTGGCATGTAACCTCAAACACACTATTTATTTTCTTTGGCCTAATGTAATTAATACAAGAAGCCCATAGGCCTGCCTGGTGCTGTGGTACTGTGCTGACATTGCCATTGATGTCCAAGCTACATCCCGCCATGGTGACCTTACAAAATAGGTCAAGGTCACTGACATTACATAAAACTGTAGCTTTGGACATTGTCTATACACATATCCTATTTATTTGGCAAGTCTAATCCAATTACTTTTTCAGATAAGGAATTTCCTATCTGAAAAACACATTTTGGTCATAATTTCCGTCAAATTATAGGTGGCGCCAAGAGTGCTATTACCAATTTTGACCTTCCCCACAATCCCACAAAACTTGATGAAGATCTTTCCAAATATTAAAGATGCTAGAATGTTCACAAGATTTTCATATTTTGACCCCTGTATTGCATAATATTGTAGGTGGTGCCACCAATACTGAAATGACCCTACATTTTTAAACAGCCTACAAGTCCTGAAAGTTATATTGGGCTAATTTGAAAACTGAGACTGGTATTGCAGTCACAAGATTTCCACATTTTGACCTGTATATTGCATAATACTCTAGGTGGTGCCACCAACACTGATGTCGACAAAGATTTTTATACACTTTATAACTCCTAAACATAGCATTCACGTAGCATGTCCCCTATATTCAAACTGGCCATTTGACCTTGACCTTCAATTCAGATTAAAAAATTGTTACTGTTCAAAATATGTGCCCTACATCCAGCTTTCCATGTATAGTCTGCCTATTCAAATCGGGCAATAACTTTTCAGAGTTATTGTTGAAAAGCAATAAACTTTGACAACCGCCAAACTCCATAATTACATGGTCACAGTGACCAAAAAAGTAGGTAACCAAGTACAGTTTTATGTATTATGTAATCAAGTGCAATTTTGATCTGGAGGCTCAATTCTCTTTGCCATTGATGTCCAAGCTACACCCTGCCATTACAAAATCACCTTTTGAACTTTACAGGCATGGTGAATTCACAAAAATAGGTCAAGGTCACTGGTATTACATAACATTCTACCTTTGGCCATGGTCTATCTATCCTATAAATTTGGCAAGTCTAATCCAATTACTTTTCCCAATACGAAATTTTACATCTTCAAAAACACATTTTAGCTTCATTATTTGTCAAATTATAGGTGGCACCAATAGTACCATTAGCAACTTAGACTTTGATTTCCCCCACAATCCCACCAAATTGGATGAAGATCCGCCAAAAATTAAAGATGCTACAGTGTTCACAAGATTTTCACATTTTGACCCTTATATTACATAATGTAGGTGGTGCCACCATTTTTTAAAGGGGCCTAGATTTTCATACACGCTATAAGTCCTGAAAGTTATATTGGGCCAACTTGAAAACTATGGATGGTGTCGTGCTAACTAGCAAAAGTTTACGGATGTCTCCTTTGAAACTTAAAAGCTTCATACACTATTCCACCATACCCACACTGGTATAAACCGGTAAATAGTAATACAAATTTTAGCACCATAAAGTTGACTAGAGGTGTTATGAGGTAAAGTGTACTAAGGTATTAGCTGAAAGCCACCTCTTCCACTGTCCTGGATGAAGATTAAAAAGAAAGAAATCCTGCAAAAAGTGAGTATGATCATGGTTTTCCGACTAAAGGGATGGATGTACATGAGCGATCACTTAAGCTCTGCGATATTTGGTCAACAGAGCTAAAAACACAGTGTACTGCTTTTAACCATTATTGGCTTGATCAGGATAAATTTATCCTGATCAAGCCAAAAGTCAAGAAAATTTTCATAGGTCATCAGTGAGCGTATTGTTCTAGTTACTTTCAATAGATTTCTCCACTTCTCAAACTAAATTACAAGTGATACTTGATGGATCTTATGCTCAGCTAAATATGTATATGACAAGTGCATGCAAAGGACAATCCATTCATTGCTGCCTGTACTCTTCTTGCCATACATGACATCTTAAAACCCGCCCCGACAGTCTGCATCTCTACTTCCCATCTATCAACACATTTTGCAGGATACTTGCCATATAATACACCCCGAACTTTCAACTATTTTTGAGGCCTCAAGGGTGACGACCACAAGCAAGTAATTATCATGCATATATGCACAGGTTTAAACTTCTGTTACAAGATTGGAAGAGATAGATATGTACGTCAAAACAGTGAAGAAGACGCTAAAGCAGCGCCAGACATAGTACAAATATTCATAACTCATATACCCTTGTGCCTTTTTTCAGATATGCCCCCCCCCAAAAAAAAAAACGCAAAGAAGTTCATTTAAAGTCCAAAAATCATTGGAGCCTGACCATTTGAACAAACTTGGTAGAGACCCAACCAAGGCACATTGCCACCAAGTTTGATGTGAATCTGGCTAATGGTTTTGGAGAAGAAGTCCATTGTTGGCGATGGACAAAGGAACATAAGATAAGCTGACAAGTCAGCTCAGCTTAAAATTAAAATGCAATCAGAAATTGCTGGATCAATGCCCTCCCCCCCCCCCATTTATAAACTTGATAATCACAGGTCTCATTTTGGAATGACTGTAGTCCATAATAAAAACAAATAGGCTATTACCATGACCCAGATACCAAGCCTACTGACCTACTTTTATGCATGGCACACCCTGCTGTCCAGATACACTGGTCTGTAAAGTTTCATTAATCTAGTGAACTTGAAGGACAACGAATTACAGCCCAGGCATGAAGTGTAATGTAGTTTTAAAGGAGGGCACTGATTACGTTGTATTTTAAGTGTTTTGGGAACTTCATGTCAGGCACTTACCACATGTAAAATGGTTTAGTTATATTTTATTCCATATTTCTAAAATCTGCATTGTAATGTTGCTGAAATCAGCTTTACCTGTCAAATTACCGGAAGCGGCAAACCTATGGAAGATCAAAGGCGATTGCACGGATCACGGGAGTCCTACTTCTGCACCTAGTTTTTTTTACTTGATGAGAATAAACTCCTAGTTTCAAATTGAAGTGGTCGTAAATGTAACGAAAACTAATAATATATGTCAATGTATATGCAGCAGTTGTTTAAAACTGTTTTTAATAACTCGTTTTAGCGAGAAAAAAGCAACGTTTACGAGTCACGATATGTCACGTCTTTCCTCGCGCGATCTTGGACATATTTATAGCCAAATTTGGAAACAGCGGTATTCTGCAGCCTTCTACACCTCCGTGTGGTAGAGAGTTCCAAGTTTTTCATTGACTGCGAACAGACGAAAATGCCAAGGTGAGTTTCGTGCGGTGGCACAGCCACTGAATATCCAGAAAGATATTTTCATTCTTGGCCAAAAGGCACATCATTAGCAGATAAATGGAATGCTATTATGAAAATCCCAGAAGAAGTATTGGCAGCATACAAAAGCACGAAGTTGTGTTCAGCGCACTTCAAGCTGCGTGACGAATTCCGATCGTTTGATAACTCCCGGAGCTCATATTATCGCTCACGTTACACGGTCACGATTTACGACCGATTATCATGAACGGAGTAAATACATTGATAAATAATAATTGATTTGATTGAAACACATAACATATGCATATTCTTTACGTCGATAACGACCTCGGAAACAATTTTCATAATTTGAAGTGGCTTTGCGTTGAACAATGATCATGGTGCGCTTGGCTTCATTATCAACCGATGGCTATGATTGGCCAGTTGTATAGTCGCTTCTAATTGGTCCGACATCTCGACTGGCTTCGCGTAATGGTGAACTGCTGGTAATGTGGGGGTTTTAATATTTGGCAATAAACATCGGAAATTTGTGAAAATTAATAAAATAAACATCAGATATGAAATCCTGATGAAAAATCCTTTCCAATGATGTATAATACAACGTAAGGAGTGCCTTCCTTTAAATGATTCATTGTATCACCATGACCCAGATACTTGACCTTGTTTTGTTTCATGACACACCTTCAGGTCAAGATAAATGTGTGCGTGAGTGTGAAGTTTTATAAAACTAAGTTAAATAGTAAAGGAATTACAGCCCGGACACGATTTTACAAGGATATGTCACCGGACTTACTTTTGGTACATGACACACCTTTATGCACCTGTGTGTTAAGTCTCATTTATCTAAGCTAAAGGACAAGGGAATTATAGCCCGGACAGGAATAGCATGTGATGTTGCCCAACGTTCCACAACTTCTGTGTGTGGGATCGAGTCGCTGGCCTGCTTGTGATGTGTTTCGTTGTTGCCCTTCATAGTACTGGCTTTAAATATGCAAACAGCCGTAAAAACCAGATTGTTTAGCTATACTGCTCTTGAAAGAATTAATGCCATGGTGGGACAATGCCACATTCGCCTTGCATGCCAATACTGAGGAAACTAATTTGAAAAACCCAACCATTAACCCCTTGAGCTCCCCTTCAAGCACTAGCAATCAGCCAATCATACAGGCCAGCCTAATTCCACCCCAAGTGCCTGTGGCCCACCCTGGGCATATAGCACTGCCAACCGCAGGAGTTAAAAAGCATTAATTGTAACCAAAAATATAATGTCAAAAGCAGACAAAAAGTGTGTCACCTTTTTATCAATGACAATGAAGTCTCATGAGTCAATGCCAGATCTCTGGATGAAAAGCGCACCAAACTTCTGACCAATGAGAACAGCTGAATCAGCAGCAAAAGCAGAAAAGCTTTGTGTTGAATGTGTGAGCACCAGTAAAATTTCTAGAGACATTTATTGTATCACATGACCAGGAAGGAAAATTGTACCGTGTCCTGAAATTTCCCCACACCCGCTTACATGACAAATTTCCCACTAAATATCTAATTTGTGACAAAACTGATTAAATGCATCACAAGCAATAATATTAAACAAGACAACACTGTTATCCTATAATTTGGGCCAGATTACAATGAAAGAAAAAGGGTTTGTGTGGTACACATTGAAGTTGTGATGTTTACAGGTCATGCAGGGGTGGACAAATGGTACTGTGGTCCAACATCGAGGAGTTCCCTTGTGAATTTTGTTTACCCTGGCATACAATCCACACCCTGACTTTTGAAATAGAAATTTGGGCTAGAAAATGTGGACTATATGCCGCCAAATACAGCAACTGCCTCTTATTACTTACGACACTGCAGCTAACTTCATTCAATGGTCCCAGTTCATATATAAATCCTTGAAAAGGTACTCATGTATTTATTATTATTATTATTATTATCATTCATCCCCTGACATGCTCAAATTGAATTGTGTGACCATCTGGAGGTGATGGTGACAAGCCAGTGATTGCTGGTCCCAATGAACAACAATGCACATGCAGCCAGCGCGACCAGGTCCCCAGAGGTCCAATTGCCTTATACCATTAATTCTGCATGCATATAACACTGATTCGATTTTGATGCAATGATTAACAAATAAGCTTCTGCCCCAGTGCCAGCAGCACAGCCTAGGATTTCCTGTACCAATTAGCGGTTTAATAGACAGTCCCAGACCAACCCAGGGTAGCAGTTTATGAGAGCCATGATGTGTCTGATGATACATGGACGCATTATTCCCCTGCTAACTGTGATTCAGCCAGCTGGCCACATGAAATTATCTATGTGTTTGTCAGCTTTAAATGAAATAAGAAGTGGGCCTACGGACGCGAGAACATTTATTTAATCCATAGGGGGAGGGGCAGTGATAAAAAAGAAACAACAGGCCCAAAGGTGCCACTGTGACTCCACACCTCAGACTTTTGGTCTGTATGATGTTTCTGTAATGGTATATGTACACAAAATCAGATGTAATGATCCCCATCACAAAAAAGTAAAAAAAAAAAAAAGAAAAAAAAAAAAATCCCTTCATGACCTTGAGAAAATAGGTCAAGGTCATCCATATTATGTAATAACAAAGTGACACATCCACAACTGTGGATCATAAGCCTTAGTTCTTTCTCAGAATATTGACACATTTTTGTTTGCACCTTGCATAATACTGTAGGCGGTGCCACCAAATATGAAAGCATTTGGGTCTTTTTGCTTGATGAATCAAAATTTATACCCAGTTTCATCCTGGTTCACAAACAGCCTTTGAAAAAGAAGTCTCAAAATTTTCATATTTTCCCCATATATTACATATATATAATATGTGGTGCCACCAATATCAACCCGAACTAGACGTTTATTCCTATCAGTGTCATAAGTCCTAAAAGTTATACATATGGCTAACTTGAAAACACCCCCCACACACGAAAGGGAAATCATCCAGATGCTTGTTTATGCCAGAAATAAAAGTAACAACAGCCACTTATATGCTGATAAGTGAAATGGAGAGTTAAAGAGTTTAATGCTGCATCAGTCAAACTGGCTACAGCAGTAACATTCCTGGTGCCAGTCTGGGCATTAATTTGCACTGATTGTCCTAGCCTAAGCCACCAGGCCACAATAGTTGGGTTAACGCCTGACCAACAACCAAGGTAGATGACACCTTGAGCAGTGAATTCGGTGGGACCAATACGATCTGTGCCTAAGTTCACCAAGTGGGGAAACCCCAGCAGAGCAAGGCGCGCATAGGTTTCTGGGTAATTTGCGGGCCACTCAATCTTACCACACAGCGATACCATTGTATTCAATACAGCAAGTAATGAAGAGTGAAATATGGAGCTTCATTTCTTAAAAAAAAACAGAATGTGTCGTATTGAAAAGAACGAGGAAAGTGGGTTGATGGAAGGGATAAAGCGGCACTTTTATTTTTGATATTTGTTGGTTTAACGTTTCTTCCTGGTATCGGCATTATATAGCCATTACAGCGCAATACACAGCAATGGTGGTTTACCATGATAATTCACCTTGTCACTCAACGTTCTAGCCATCAATGCTTCCTGTACTTCCTCCGCCAACGATCTGCAATGGTAAACTTCCATACACCTCCTGTATTTGGTCTATTTCCTGCGTTTCTGCTCATGGTGATGCACTAAATGCCCAACCCATGCAAAGGAAAACTGTTGACCTGAGGCATGTGATCTTCATAGGTCTCCTCTACAAATCTGTCAAACTTTTTTTTTATTACTGTTGAAAACAATGAAGCAGACAACATTTGACCACCAGCTGGCTTTGGCCAGTTTAAGGGCGTGGTACACCTTTACGACACCTTACACAGAAAACACAACTTTACTCCAACATGTCTTTGTATACCCCAGGTTTCTTATTTGAGATCATATAAACTATATAGTTTTCTGAAAGTATGCATTTGGATTGAGCTATTAAAAATATTGAAACTTCTGTATGTGTTAAGAATTTAAATTTTAATTGCTTAATTAAATAACTGATTTCATCTGTTTTTGTGAAAAGACAAAAAATAAAAGCGCTAATTTACGACTGAGTCAACAGCTTTCCTCAGGGCCCTTTGTGCACATTTGCACAAAGTGTCCTGAGGAAAGCTGTTGACTAAGACAACTTTTAACTTTAGAATATAAGTTTGCTGGTATTTGAATGAAAGGTATCTTCAGTAGGAATTTGAATCTTTTAACCATTATCTGTTTAACGGTGATGACAAAACGACTATAGCCGTGATTAGCACTTTAAGGGTTAAAGGCTTTAAATCTAAGAAGTCAGCAAATGGAACTTTTTAAAATTGCTAAATGACATGCAAAAGGTAAAATATGCCACAAAAACAGACATACTTTTTTCTGTGTTCTCAGTAAAATGCAAATCAACATAAGATGTCAGCTTTACAAGTGTATGAATTACACTGCTGTCAATGTCATACATGTATCATTCTACACACTTGCTCTGCACATAGTTCTCACCGGGCCTTCTGTTTATAAATTACCAGTGTCATGAGTTTTGATTCCGTGGATCTCTTTCTATCTTTCTCTCAATAAGATTTTGGTTTTAAAAGTATGTAGGCCTGTGGTATTCAAACTCTTGGAATCAGGCTGGGGTAATTCAACATGTTCAAGTTTGCAAACATACTTGGTGAAACTGTATAGGCCTTATTCAACAATGGAATCCCTGAAGAAACATAAGGGGTTCAATGAACTGATTTTGGGGGGGGGGGGGTTTGTTTAAGCTTCAAATAGGGTTTTCAGGGCATACCAAGAGGATTACTGTTCAGGTAAAACCAGGTGGTGTATATGGCAAACTGTGCCATCATTGTGAATGCAACCCTAAAGAGGTGACTAGGTAGTCATGATAGTACCAGGGAAGTGCCAGTATTTCCCTGGTAGTACACACACTGTAAAGGCTGCAACTTTGCCTTTATGTCTCTGGCATCCCTCCATTTCATGATTTTGCTAGCTGTACTTGTCAACATCAAGTCAACACTTCAGTTTTAATTAACTTTTAGGCATAAAACACAAGAGGACTGTGTTGACAGTCTGTGCATTCAGCTGACATAGTCATAAATGTATTAAAAAGTTATCAGAATATATGTAAGTCACAAATTTCAGCTTGAGTTGGAGCTTAAACTCAGAGCTAACATCATCTGAGCAGTTGTGTCGAGCTGAACTGATAGTATATGGACACAGTGGTACCTGCTGTGAAGACCACATCTTATGAGATAATGCATACCTTTCAAACACCATTCTTTCTTGACACTAGCCCATTTCTAGAGTAAATTTGCTTGTATTTTAAGACCACCTTTAAAATGAGACCGCAGTTTTTATCACAGTAGGGGTGGTTTTAAATGGTAGGTACTAATGTATAAACCACTCAGAAACTTGACCTGGTGACCTCATTTTTACTAAAGAAAGTATGTTTGTCCTGATTCATGTATCTGAGATTTCATGAAAGAATTCAAAGCTGGCATTGCACTGTATATAATCTTTCTATTTTCCATATTAAGGTTTTTAACGCCTAAAATTTTTGGCAAATTAAACTTCTTAAAATGTGTTAAACAACATTTAACAGGCAAAAATGTCACAAAAGCAGCGACACATTTCTTTTCTGTGTTCCAAAGTTCAGCAGTTTTTAAACAAGTAAAATGCAAAACATTGGATGTTAGCTTTATACATATATATGAAGTGTGCTAGGGCCAGGGGCACAGGACTTTCTCAGCATTCAGTTCTCACCTGTTCACTCTCAGATTCATGGATACATCACTGCAAACACACACACATGACCTAATGACCTAGTTCTGCTACAGTATATATTTATGGCCTTAAATATGCATGATATATCTGCTAAGGTTTCATGACACAATGCATTGAAAATTAGGAAACGAGCAGTCACTTCTGATCAAAGAAAGCCCAACAATTTTCCATTTTTGCTGAAGCCAGAGTAAAACTGCTCAATTTTTTTCACCTTTGAAATGGAATTTGATTTTTTTTCATCAATGAATTACATATAAATATACCAGTGAAAAGGATCTTGAACATTTTTTTGCTGATGATACAGCTTTCTTTTAAAAACTGAAATCACTGGGTCTATGACCGGTTTCATACAGGTTTTACTTTACCTGAGGTACACTGGAACAAAGTTTGCAGAAAATCCAGCTAGCTGTTCTGGAAAAATATTGAAATACACTAGTACATGTATTCCTATAAACTATTTGGACATGTACTCTTGGATCTAAAAGACAACCAAAATAATTTTTGGATGAGTGAAATCATATGATAATTTGGCCAGTCTGTAGCAAGTGCAGGGAGATTACATATTAGGCAGCAATGCATTTTGGGGATGCATGTTTTCACTTGTTCAAATTCTCTGTTGCAGGAGAACTTCCTGGAAAGCAGATTAAAGTAAGCTGACAGTGGACCTGGCCTGATGTTCAGTAGGGCAATGCATTGAAAACTATGAACAAACAAAACCAAATTCTGCCAGATGCACTGTACCACTTAGTGCATAGAAAACATCTTGAAACATATCATGTGTTAAATTCTTTCTCAAGATCTGCCCGGCTTTTTGTTCTGATTTGTTTCACAACCATGCAACTTTCTGACATTTGGTATCACACATACAATATTGGTGTGAATTTCAACATATATGCATGACTCAGCAATTGGTTCACATCTAATCAAATGGATCTTTCACAGACTTTCTTTTTGTGTTTTTTAAATGATTAGTTCTACACTAACAAGTCTTTTTGCTGCCCTTTTCACTCCCTAGTCAACATATAGGTGTCCTTTCTTACGGAAGTTGCTCTGCCTGCCCTTTTGAAAAGCTCCATGGAAAACAGTACTGTAAATTGCTTTATTTTCGCGTGTTTAAATTTTCACGGTTTTTCTATTTTTGAAATTTCACTGTATTTTTAATTTCACTATTTTGGACACAATTCCTATTCAAACAATGTTAAAATATTATTTCACTGTGTTTTTATTTTCACGGTTTTGTACCATCAGCGAAATAAGCGAAAATAAGAATACAGCGAAATTAAAGCAATTTACAGTATACCATTGTAAATATATTCAAACCTGGGGCTACACGTGGGACATGTAAAGCACATTTGCATGACTGGCCAGATATGACAATGAGAATTTGCACAATACATGACAGTTGTAGAGCTTGAGTATACTGTTTGCAGATTAACTTAAAAGAAAAAAATGTTTCAATTACATATACTACTTTGCCATGGTAATACTTCTCCCCAATGACTGACACAATATACGTTATGCTTTTTCTTCCATTTATTAAAAATCATGTCACTGTATTCAGCATTTAAGTAGTCTCATTTGATTTGTAATTTATGTCTTACTACAAGACAGACAGATAAATAAATAAGTAAAAAACACACCAGATCATTCCCACAGAGTAATTCATATAGGCATGGTGCCTGTTTTCCATTCGTTTTTGAAATAAATATGTTTGAATCAAAACACACCAAAAATAATTACACAAATAAAAATTATGGTTGGAATAATCTTAAGACCCTATCAGCCACAGGGGTTTTCCTAAAGCCCTGCACTGGTAAAATTCTAAGGCTTAACCACTTATCTAATTAAATCTGGTGTTTCTAATCATATTAAATGTCTGGCTTGGGCTTTAATTTTACTGTCTGTTTGATCTTCAGCAACCCTGCCACATTTTCAAAATTTCCTGCAGAAAACCTGTCAGTCATTCTGAATATAATTTTTGTTTACTTGCTTACTAATAGTTATTATCTTAACATTTCTGAAAATTTTATAGTTTTACTTTATTTGTATTTTTGTTTAACAAATAAATAAGAAAAACAGCAGAGCTGCACTTTCTGATCATGAAATTGTAATTTTAATTGCATTTCTAGTGCTAAATGATTGAAAATAGTTGAAATACTCCTGTAAATTTGATAACTATTACTGCAAAATTATTCAATGTATTGAATGTTACATTAACATAGAATCTTACAGGAATACACACCTCTAGCCTGCTAGAATTTTGTGTATTGGCTTGTGTATTCAACCAAATATACATACAATTGTTAACTGTGACCTCCTTTATTTTACATATACACTGCACAGTGGTCCCCCTTACCAGAGGCCTCCTCATGCAGAAATGTGACACCACTTCAGTTCAATAATAAAGCCCTCTCATCAAAGGCCACCCCAGACAACAAAAACAAAGCCACTCCTATTTAATGAGGCCACTTTTAATTTTGGTGCAGAAAGGCTGGCCTCATAAGGAAGGGACCACTGTAGATATTTTGTGTGATACTTGGATACTTACTGGTGATGTGATGTGATGCGAGTAGTATTTTCCATGTGTGACTCCACTATACAACCTAGTGTGTGTAGTGGTTTACGTCAATTACGACTTTAACTTTTTAAGTTCATTTTAAAAGCCGACTTTCGACTTGTTACATTGGTATTGAATGGAACATGCACGTACTGATGTTTATAAAGTACAGCTACATTAATAATTTTATTGACAAATACGAGTCACTAATGACGCATTAGTCATGAAAAGAAAGATACATACAACAAAGTCATTAGCAATAGCACAAAAGGGTCTTTACTGACCTGCAGCTCCCTGCCCGCCAAGGCGCTCTCCCTGCCCTGGCCGCCTCTTCTGTCTTCTGTTCTGACCCGGGCTGGGACGGACAACGTTACGTTTATGACTGCAGACTGGGCTTTTTTTTTCTTTCTTTTTTTTTTTTTTCTTTTTAACTTGTCGCTAACCTTATCATGCAGCATAATCAACCCCCTATCAAATGTATACGCCGGGGTCTGTACAAGCTGACTCCCAAATGGTCTGTCCTTTCACCACTAATCACACCAACGAACATGTGCTATTCAAAACATTCAATGAATGACCGTCCATCCATGCATGGTTTCAAATCCATAACACAAGCACGCATGGGGATGCAAACCAATGTTTACATCGCACAGAATTTTTTCTGTTCGTTGTCACTTCTCAAAAAAGTAAACCACATACTCTTGTTTTTGGCAAAGTACAAATGGTACTCACCGAAACGGTTTTATCCAGTGAATTTACTGTCGCCGCCCAGAATTTCCCAAATTTATGCTCGTTGTGTCTTGTCACAATTCCCGCTCCAGTGATGGCTTTGATTTTTGCACACGATACCATGATATATTTCCGCACTTAATTCCTCATTTGCATTCAAGTTTCATTTTAATAAAAAAAATCCACATTTCTTCACCAAAAATATTAGTATTGTACACTAGTGTCAACAAATAGCAATAAATGGTCAGCTGAACTCATGTATAGATTTCATACGGGAAAACACGACACAGCGTTGATATTTCAGGGAGCATTCTGTTTTTCCTTTGCTTGGTCGTCAGCACTGTCGTCAGCACTCAATTTTATTTTGATAAAGTATTTAACATGCGAAATAGTTGAAGCTCACACGGGAGTAAGACTCGCGTATCTGACCTGCTTATTTATAAGTTGTATGAACACGCTGTATCAATTTTCACGACTTTTCCAAAATAAATAAATAAATAATTAAATAAGTAAGTAAAGTAAGTAAGTAAAGTAAGTAAGTAAGTAAGTAAGTAAGTAAGTCAGTAAGTAAATAAATAAATAAATAAATAAATAAATAAATAAATAAATAAATAAATAAATAAATAAATCGCATCATTTGTTATGTGAGTGGATTGGCTGGTGTCACTTTTCTGTGATGGTTAATGGTTATAGCAAAACTAAACTGTAGAAGTAATAATATAATGTTAAACCCTAGTGGCCTATGGATTGGGGTTTTCATATACAGTAACAACAAAGTCATGGTAAAAAGCATTTAACAGATATGCCAACCGCCCCCCCTCCTCCTCCTCGTCGTCGTCGTCGTCGTCGTCGTCGTCGTCGTCATCATCATAATCGTCTTTAAATTACTGTTCATCCCTCTATATAGAGTATAGTCTTACATTTTGGTGTGCCTGCAAGGTGCGGGGATTTTTTTTTTTTTTTTTTTTTTGAATAGGACATTATCAGGGACAATCCCTGAAATTCGCTGAAATTTGACCAATTTTCGGTGTGTAGCTTGCCTGCTAAACAGACTTTCTGGAGGGTGATAGACTGTTGCCCAGGCACCAGAGAAATTCTGCGAAGGAGGCAAGGTGTAGACCCAGTGTAGCCTTCATCAACATTGAGTATTCTTTGTCAATTATTTTGTGTCCCTGATGGTCTTGACTGCTTGTCATTGAAATGATATTTTGAAAGTTCGCATCCCTGATTTAGAAAATGAAATAATCCCTTTCAAAAAAATCAAAGAATTGGATTTATAATTTTCCTGCCATATGTTATGATACATTAATTTCCGTTTACATTTGCTCATTTTAAGAATCGGTAAAAATATAAATAAAACATCAACGAGCCGGATCTGTCTCATAACGATGTGCCCTTTGATTACCCTTGCAAAGGAATGTAAGCAGTTATTGATTGGAAGATTGGGATTACAGCACATGAATTACCTTTACACTTTAAGTTATAACTAGTTTGCTCATTTAACCCAACAATTTACTAAGTTGTACATGTATTGGGATACCCTACACCTTCTTTGTGCAATTGGTCTTATATATATATATATACATATATATATATATATATATATATATATATATATATATATATATATATATATATATATATATATATATTATATATATATATATATATATATAATGGAAACATTACTCAAAGCAAAATAATGCACTTTTTCATGTGAATTGTAACATTATTGGCCTCTTCGTTTTTGATGAGCAACCGAGCGAAGTCAAAGGCCCAAAATATACTTTATTAGAAGTGATTGTTAGTAGTTATGTTCAAGAAATTTATAATTAAGCAAGCTTTGATATCAGAGATACATCATATATATTTTAAACCATGTTGTGTTCACTATTATCTATAAGCTGTTTAAATAAAGACGCCTGACAAATTCGTGTCCTTTCTTCAAATTGTACAAAGAGGCCAGCATGTACATTTACCAACACCAATTATCATATTCAAAATAATTATTACACTCATCTGTGAGCTGATAAATAGTTGTTATTTGATTTTTCAAGGTGCGTGCATATAAGCTGATTGTCATTGCAAAACATAATTATTTGTGTTTTACTGAATAATTCTCAGTGGATAAATTATCAGTCAAGTAGAAGCTACAGACTCAAAATATGTAAGCACGCATCTCTATTTAAAATTGTCCAATGTTAACATACATTTGTTCTGTTGGGATTTATCTTGTGATTTAAGAAGTTTTGACCTGTTGGTGTCCAGCCATGTGAACGTACATACTCTTCTATGGATCTTTAACACGATTGAGTTTGAAAGTAAAGCTTCATTTCATGTTTTTTTGTTTTTGTTTTTGTTTTTTGTTTTTAATTTTGTTTTTTATATATAATGAAATTTCACTCAGTCACAGAAACTCGTCAGTTTGCGCTAAGGGTTATCGAATAATATTATATTTTCATTTTGGACTAAAATTAATAATTTACAAATCTAAATTTTATATAATTAACTGAATAATATAATCGCATACTGTAAAAAAGGTTCGCAAAATGATGTTAATCGATACGCCATAACGAAGCTATTTAGATTGAGCAAAAGTAAGTCTTTATATAGTTTACAATATAGTCATTGTGCTTGTTTTGCTAAAACAAACAGTTGGTTTTACCAAAATATGTATGCATGCGCAAACGCTTCTATGTATGTGTGTGTTAAAGTGTGAACTTAAAATGAGTGTACCGCCAATAGGAAGCTTTAGCTGACTGTATGTTACTTGAAATGGTGAAGATGGTTTAGTCAACAACAATGGAAAGTGAGAGAGAGAGAGAGAGAGAGAGAGAGAGAGAGAGAGAAAGAGAGAGAGAGAGAGAGAGAGAGAGAGAGAGAGAGAGAGAGAGAGAGAGAGAGAGAGAGAGAGAGAGAGAGAGATGCATTTTATTTCAACAATATCTCATACATATCTCAAACATATGGAAAAAATACCATGTATCGTTTATACTAAAATATTGTTTGGGTAGACCTCCCATAAGACCATTAAGCCGCTGTCTGGGTGGCCACCGAGTTCTCAAGGGCAGTTCCATGGAGATAAAGATTGATTTTTCAGTCCAGTTTGAAAGTAAAACTAAGTTCAATTTTAATTGCGAAATTTCGTGACAGAGTCATCAAAAGCTTAATTTGTTTTTGAATGAACATTTCAAGAGAGAGAAAGAGAGAGAGAGAGAGAGAGAGAGAGAGAGAGAGAGGAGAGAGAGAGAGAGAGAGAGAGAGAGAGAGAGAGAGAGAGAGAGAGAGAGAGAACATTTAAATGCTCTCAAAATTTGAATTAATTTTGTTTTGAATGGATTCATTTGTGTCATTTCCATAAATATTCTTTTCAAGTACAAATTGGTTAACACCCTTTTCGGTCCTTTATGAGACAAGACAATTTTGACCATTTCTTTTATTAATAAGATTGCGACAGAAAAATGATTGATACGAGAAAGTAGTTAATATCAGATCTGTCCACTCAAAGGGTGTGTTTAATATTAACGTAAATTTGAAAGTGTCGATCTGGGATTACAAAATACTTTGCAACATGTTTGTTAAAAAACATATATACTTTTGATAAACACACAGCTAAATTAGTGAAAATAGATTTAAAAATAACTCGTACACATTACTTACATTAATTTGAAATTCTCTTAATTTCTTTCCTTATTTATTTATTTGTGTATTTTCACCAGGTAAAATATTTTTTATCTGTATGTTAATAAGGTGTATAAAACATTATGTATTATTCTGGTCTGATTTGTTTGTTTTAAAATTTATAATCTATACAGGATTTTATGCGAACTATGTACCTTTGGGCACAAAATAACATCTATATATCTGTCTGTCTGTCTGTCCGTCCGTCCGTTCATCGGTATATTTGAGGCGGATGATGAAACACCCAAATTATCAGAAGGGAGCGTAAATTGCTTGATGTATGCAGACGATCTAGTCTTGCTGTCAACTACTCCACAAAAGCTACAGGAGCAACTAGACAGATTGCATGCATACTGCACAGTTTGGCATCTTCGGGTAAATATTCAAAAAAACAAATTATAGAATTCAACACACTTGGTCGATTGGGTACATCTAATTTTAAGTATGGTAGACTAGATGTGGAAAGTGTGCGTGAGTACCAATATTTAGGAATAATCTTGACCGCCATTGGTAGTTTCACCCCTGCTATGGATAACTTGTACAGGAAGGCACAGAAAGCACTATTCCACCTAAAAAGCTCAATGAACAATAGTAATGTAGACCCAAAGTTGGGTTTGAAATTGTTCGATCAGTTAATTAGACCCATTCTAATTTATGGGTCAGAATTATGGGGTGTCTGTAACAGTGTGCCCATTGCAAAACTGAAGGACAACTGGTTTGAGAAGAGGAGTTTAGATGCCAAATTTGAAAAATTACACATGCACTTTTGCAAATATGTTTTAAATGTAAATAATAAAACCACAAATATGGCAGTATATGGTGAAGTAGGGAGATACCCTCTGAACATAACTGTGTGGAAACAGGCGGTAAAATATATCTGGATCACTTACAAGCCAGTGATGATGATAGCCTACTTAAGTGTGCTTATGAAGAAGCTAGCAAATGGAAATTGGAAAAAAATACATATATGTATAATATGAGTAAGGTCATGCACGAGTTTGATGCTGAAATAGAAAATCATAATTGGGTGGAAATGGTTGGAAAAATGGAACAAAGGTTTGAAAAAGAATGGCGTACAACGCTAGATAAAAATAAAGAAAATGATTTTGAGGGGAACAAACTGAGATTTTATAGAATATGTAAAGGAAAATTTGAATATGAACAATATTTGAGTGTTATAAAAAATCCCCAACAGAGAGTAGATATAACAAGATTACGTACTAGTGCACAGAAGTTACATATTGAAGTAGGGCGACACAATACTGTGAATACATTTATTTTCACGGGCTTTAATTTTCACGGTTTTTGCATTTTGGACCTTTCACTGAAACTTTGAATTAACAATTTTTGCTATAATTCCTATCAATGCCATTTTAAAAATATATTTCACTGGGTTCTTATTTTCACGGTTTTGAAGCATCAGCGAAATAAGCGAAAATAAGAACACAGCGAAATAAAATCAATTCACAGTAGAATCCCAGCTGAGGAGAGGTTATGTACACAATGTGATATGGGGAAAGTTGGGGATGAGATACATTTTATTTTTGAGTGCACAAGATATAAGGGAATAAGAGAAGAATTGTTTAGACACTGCATTCAAGAAACACAACATTTTCATGATATGGCAAGAATACAAAAAGTGTATTTCATATTCAACTCCAGTACTAATTTACTAAAAGCAATTGGGTGTTTTACTAAGGCTGCTTTTGAGGCAAGAACTGTATAGACATTGATGGCATGTGAATGACAATAGGAGGGGTGCACAGACACCTGCACTACCTGCCTTTCTTCTTTCTTCTTTTTCTTTTTAATTTTTTTTTCTTTTTCTCTGTAAATAACTTGTGTATTTATGTAGTTACAGTGTGTCTCCAGTTGGAACACTGTTGAGTTTGTAGTATTATGTAGTTCATGCATGTGTCCCGAGAGGGCACCTCTGCTCAGGTGTAAACGTGATTTTGCATAATTGGTTGAATAAAGAATTGAATTGAAGTTCATCCATCCATCCATCCATCCATCCATTCATCCATCCATCCATCCATCCATCCATCCATCCATCTATCCATCCATCCATCTGTAACATTAGCACTTCCCGCACTTCATATTTAGCGGCTGCTCCCTCTTGTTTACGGGCTGACGTGGGGGCCAATTAAAGTACTGCATATTCGCTTCCTCCCAGTGCGGAATAGCAAAATGGCAGATGTGGAACGGGATCCAACGTGCAATCCAGTTGATCCCTTGCTACACAGGGTAAATATCACAGTGAGAAGAACTGTTCGATGCACGGGAAACAAAATACAATAGGTCACTTTAGTTTGAGGAGGAAATGCAGATACACAGTCAGCCATTTCATTGCACATTTAATTAGAAAACGGGGACTGCTCACACTGATAGATGTCACAAAATGGGAGGAGGGCAAGGTTGCACTGTAGGATTAGTTGCCAAGTTGTGGCTTCGTTTGGTGTTTGCGTTGTTGTAATGCAAACGCCGCGATGGCATGGGGAAGTTGGAAAGTGGTGCGTGTGTTTTGTGCTTTATTTTACACATAGTAGTTGGATAGCAAGCTAAATCGTTTCAGGAGGAGGATGTAAAATAGACTTCTAACATTCAGTGGTTTAAAAAACACCTGCCCATACCTCGATCCGCACAGCCGGCAAATAAGCTAAACAAATGAAGGATTAGACCAACTGCTGTCTGTGAAGTAGGCCATCATCATCCCTAGATAATCATACTTATTATATTTTTTGGTAAAACTTGCAGTTTGACTTTGAAAGTTATGAAAATCGTCCGTCAGAACCATCAGTTCCCTACACGACACAATTTGGATGACCCGAAGCAGGGGATGTCACCTTGAGTCTTGACTCGAATCTTTCGAATTTGGGCAAGTTCGATAAACTGGAAGTGTTAAAGGCAGGCTTTGCCTGGAAATGCATGTGTAAGTGGCAGTAGTGTTCAACAAGTGCGACTTCTTTGCTTCACAATCACTAACAAATTCCTGGATCATGGTGTATGGTCTTGGATGCATCAAAGCCAACCAGCCTTCTTTAGAATATGAGTCAGAGTTTCTTTCATTGCATTGTGTTGAGTCTTGTCTGGGACTGGCATAGGACCATTCTTTGAATAGTGTGGGCAAAAAAAACCCGGATGTGCATCTTGTCGTAGAAATATGTGACACAAGTGCATATAGTGATATGTGCGACTGTAGTGTGTATGTACAACACCTGTATTTGCTGTAGAGAAAAAGTTTTGAACGATCCTTGATCACATAACAATTTCAGATGTAGTCTATTGTTGTGGTAACTGAAATCTGTGTGTTTTTTCCCTTTTTTTTAAACACAGAGTACTCTTTTCTGGTCCTTTAGCAAAGTGCTGTGCATCCTGAAAGACCTGTACTGTAGTTAGGCTGATTCCTTGGCTTGAAATTGGAAGGAGAGTGCTGTATTTGAGCATGTTGAAAATTAAGTCATGTCTCAATAGTTGAATGCCTTGACATTTCAGTGACTTTGATAAGTGTGAATTGAGTTGAGCTGAACTTTTTTCTTTTACCAGGGTTACAGGTTCAGTGTGAAAAAACACTTATCTCCTGTCAGGCCCTGAATGAAAAATGATAATACAGAATGATGACATGAGATACACTTATGAAATAATAACATGATATACAATACAAAATAGTAACAAGACAGATCTAACAAAGATTGTGCAAACATATAATAATACAGAAAAGCTTAATTCTGTAAAAAAAGACCATTGAACTAAAATGTGAAATTGATGGAGAATACACAGTAGACTCATGATATGTAAATCATATTGTACAGTAGTTACTCAGGCTTAAGGTAGCGAGATACAAATGTGGTGCAAATCAGCATGGACAACTTTACGTCACTGTAACTTTTAAGCTGTTCACATGAACACAGTAAAAGTATACATTTTTGGATTAACCTAGCTCTGGACTATATGTCAGAAAATAATTGGGACAATGGTGATTGAAATTGTTGAATAAACAAACCATGAAGAGGAGCATGTCGTTTATCTCAGACCCCAGCGCTCCTGGATAATAACTTTTTTAATGTATACAACAAACTTGTGACAAGTATACCATTTTATTGGCAGTATATAAAAATTCAAAAGTGTCCTTTTATTTGGCTGTATGTATTTTATTTGCGTAAGTGCAGGCATTCAAACACGGGGGCATCAATTAATCAACTGAATGCATTGAGCATTAACATTCTATACAAGATTAAAAACCAGCTAGTAAGCGGAGAGAAAAATAAAAGGACACTTTTAAACTCCTCACAATTACCTTTCCAAACCCGTTTATTTGAAGTAAATCGGCCGGTAAGTTTTTGCGAAATCAAATTAACGAGTTCGAGGAGACGGCTTTTCATCTTTGTTCAGGAATGGCAATCAAAGGTTCACTCGTCATCTTTGAACCAGGTCTGAGAAAAATAACTCCCGCAATCTTACTCAGACACTCATGGATTTTTGCATAGTAAGAGTTCAAAGTATGTTTGAACAAACATGATAACTGTCACTCATGTTGTTAACTTCTGAAGAGCTTAATCGCGTTGTTTATTTGCTATTTGCGATTAGATCACAAAACATGGTTTCCCTGTCAAGCGTGCCGCTTTGCTATGCTTCATTTTGATTGGCCAATCGTGGTGACCCAAGATGCCAATCGTCGTGTGGCCTTTGCTTGACGATGACGCGCTTCATTTCAACAGCATGGATATCACAGCTTGCTTGCCGCATTTTTGAACGCTTTGTTAAAAAAAAAAAATCATCACCACTAATCTTCAAATCATGACAAGTGTTTTATATCATTGTACATTCTGTCAGCATATGACAGTTGAGTATTGGATGCAAAGGAAAGTACATGTACAAGACAAATTGGCAGTCACAATGGGAAGGAAAATTTTTAAAAAAATGTCCGATGGACCCAGCAAAAAGGCAAAGGCTAAGCGCAGAGTACAACCAAGGGCGTTGGGGCAATAGCAAGGGATCAACAGAGTTATTCAGTAATTGAAAGTAATTTCTAGACAACTGGACTGTAGGCCTCTATGCTTAGGCTCTATGTAGAAGGGGGGGTAAGGGGGGGGGTTCAATACGCTGGTACAGGTAATTATTTTTCTAGAGTACGCAGTACGGAAAATAAAAATCTTTCAAAATTTTGGATAGTATGAAGTAGGTAAAATAAGAGGGCTTCCGGTACGTCGGTACGGTAAATAAAAAGCCCCAGTACGCATGCACGGGAAACCCCTTACCCACCCTCTATGTAAGTGTACTGTTCAGCATTGTAACGTTTCATTAGGTAGGCTCATACTACCTATGATATATATGGTACTTTCAAAGGATCAAATAAAATGGGATATTTTGTCACAAGAAGTAAGCTGTACCTTTACTTACCCACAACAAATACAACGATGTTGAATTACAATGTATATTTGATCAATTTGCCACCCAATTAGTCAGGCTAATTGATAGTTTTGGGACCGGGTTAGCGGGTCGGACCCAACTATAATATTTGAATTGTACATACCCAAGCTCAGTCATTGTGTTCACCGGAATTTTTTCTTGCGTCGGTCATAGCATCTGTTGCTGGCTGCATTGCTGATTTTTCCTTGCTAACTTTAGGCATTTTGAGACTGATTGTGCTAGTTTAGCGATACAACTCCTGACGAACGTATACTAAGATAAGACCACCAATGCACTGACCAAGTTTCTAGTGCGGGTTCTGAGCTCGCAAAAACTTCAGATACAATTTAGACAAAGGCCTTAATTTTTCTTTTGAATTTAAATGTAAAGAGAACTTGTGCGTGAATTGTTAAATCTGATTAGAACTATTGGTTTCTTTGGGTGACAAAACAATCGCTGCCATGTCAGTGATGAAAGGCGGCGTTGAAACAGCAATGCCTTTAAAGTAGGATTAGGAAGTGCAGACATCATGATCTCGGCTGACTGTACAGCCTGTCTTCAACACTTTTCTTGGGATTAGATGTTAAGAACTCAAGATAGCATAAAGAGAAAAAAAGAAAGTAGAGGTCTACATGTAACAAGAGCGACCTAATGCTTAAATGTATGACCATATGGTTTGGGAACCACGGCCCTAATGCAGCAGCGTCATCGCCAGAGCGGACACAACGGTGGCCATTTTTAAACGAGTTGTTGCCGCGGCCGGTCATGTGACCACTTTCTCAAGCCCATCCCCTTCACACTAACAGCAAACACGTTCAGCATGACTTGCAACGTTCAGCAAGAAGCTCTACTAATACCCCCGTTTTTCTCTGTTTTGCAATCTCACCAGAAATTTGATTTCTACATGACAGATACATAAGATATTCATCCATACATAGATCAAAAAACATTTTTTGGCCACAATTTTGGGTGATTTGTATCTCGCTACCTTAAAAGGCAAATCACAAAAAAGTACAAACATGATATACAAATATTACCCATAATTATATAGATGACCAGGGAGGTGTATGAGAGGGAGAGGGTACTTGCCCACTTCGAAGGTTCCAGGCGAGTAGACATGAAAGAGTTAATCTGCTCACCCAAAGTCTCGCGGTCTCGGCAGCTTGCCCAGCTGGAAGGACGGTATCTGACGAGAAGACGTGTGAACAGCGCCATTTTGGTTCAAGTTCAAATTGTGCAGCACGTTGTAAACAAACTTTATACAAGGATTTCACCTTTATTGAACATAACTTATCAGTATTCTTGATCTGCATCATACACAGATATGTACTAACTTTCTTTTGTGTAATTTTGTGGTGGTTCGATGTACTTTGTTGTGTGGAAAATGACGATTCAGTTTGGGCACTACGATTTGTTTGTGTTTGCTTGTCGCGGGTAAACAAAATCCACAAAATGCGACAAAACTGTTGAAAGTAGCTGACTTTTCATTCTAAAAACTAGCTGAGGGCGATTTAGGCATGGAAACTAGTAGTATAGTTGCAAAGTAAGAAGTTTGGTCGTTGGATGGGCACTTTTGGTTTGTCTTGATGAAGTACGCGAAATAGTCTATTTAACGTGCAAACTCCACCAATTTTAGGATTTGCTAGGTATTAATAAAATAAACATGCAAACATCACTGTAAATAATCAGCAAAGGCTGCTTATTGAGCCGGTGCACATGTATCTGGTAATGATGGTCGGGTACAGTAGTAGCTAGTGTGTGGCACAGGCCGAAGAAAAAGTAACCAGAGTGTTAAATTTTTCTGATTCTGGCCGCTAAATTTGTTTATTTGTCAAGCACTTTTGTTTATTTCGTAAAGAGAAAATGTTTTTTCAAGTGATACCAGATACATTATGGTAGCAGCATGACTGAAACCCTATGTGTGATTTTGCATGTGCCGCTGGTGCAGCGCCGGGCGAATCTAGGTCACCAATGTTTACCTTTTACTGTGGTCGTGCGTGTTCCGCTTAAAGAATGAGCATGCGCAGTGTGGCCCTTTTCGCCCTCGACGGCAAAATAAACACAGGGTGCTCAGAAAGTGCAGTAACAACACAGGGACACACATAGCTTGAAAGGACGGCCGCAAGTGCCCTCTCCCTCTCATACACCTCCCTGAGATGACTTACAAGATAATGACAAGCAAGTAAAACACAAATTATACTAAAATGTAAGTTGACATAGAGTAAACTAAAATATATAAATAATAAATTAATATAACAGTACATGTAAAATCTGTTGGTATAAGTGATTATGGTTGGATCAGGGAGCATATTTTATTCAGGATTTAAAGGAGGATAAGGTTGTTGTTGATGTAAAGTTGGGGATGGGGAGTTCCAGGCAACAGCACCTCTGTAAGTGAGACTTTTTTTCAATGTGAGCTATTTGTTGGGGGAATGTATAAGGCACCAGTAGTGGCTGTGTGAGTGGAATACAAGTGAACATTGCTGGAATGTATAATTTCGATGACAGCAAATCTTGTTGAAAGTTGTCGGTCAGCTTATAAATGCAAATATTTAGGTGATTATTTCACCCACGATCTAAAGTTTTGATTTTGCCAAGCAGGTGTAAGTCTATGCTTGTAGACTGTCTAGTGTGCCGAAAAATTATTCTGGGAGCCCTGTTTTGGAGAACTTGTAGTTATTTCTTAGTGCAGGTATAAAACTGCAGATTAGAGTCGATAGATAATTATGTGTTACAAGAATTTTGTGATAAATGGAACATGTAAAATGAATCAATCATCTGTTTATTTTAGGCTCTTAATGTTGTCATTTGTTTATGTGAGAAATGAAATACAGTAAAACCTCCGTATGTGGGCACCTCTCCAAAGTGGGCACCTCCTTACAGTGGGCACTTTTCTTCGGCCCCGTTTCATTTTTCCTGTTGACTGCATTATAAATCCACCTCTCTAAAGTGGGCACCTCCCTAACCTGGGCATTGGGCACCCTAAACATGTACCAAAATCTGTTAAAGTGGGTACTATTATTTTGTTCAATAAATATTTTACTTTGTAAAAGTGTTATTTTTTGCATCAGGACTTGCCATCTTTAACTTTTAATTCTTTAAGTGTCATTTTACTGTCAGTGCTCACCAACAAATGTAATGCCCCTATCATAACAGATAGAGTACAGTACATGTATAGGGCAGCATCAACAAAGCATAACAGTTGTTTTAGTCCACAATGACTTTTCACAGCTTGAGTGATTAATCACAGGATTAAGATATCAAAGTGGAGAGAACAATTGACTCTACTGGAAAGCAAGTTGGTGTGTGGATGAGTGTCAGCTCAGTGATTTGCTCATCCTTGCAGTTTGATACTTTGATGTGCCTGCTGGTAATCATTGAGTTGGGACCTGTTATGGACTTTATTTGTCTACATAGTACATGTAGTCAATACTTAATTGGTTTTTTGTTCAAGAAATAACGTAAGGCAAAATGTTGAAAAAACTGCTTCTCTCATTTATTTCATGTGGGATTAAGATACATGTATCTATATACCTGTATATATAAATATACATTTACATCTACATGTATACGTGTATGCATGCATATGTATAGCCTCTCCATTATCTTTGTTGCTCATCCACACAACCCAAAAATGACTGACCCTCTGTAAAGTGGGCACCTCCTTAAAGTGGGCATTGTGCTCCGGTCCCACTGGTGCCTACTGTATGGAGGTTTTACTGTATGTAACTATTTTGAGAGCACATGGTAGTCTCATGTTGATATAATGAGTCTGTTGTTTATTTCTAGCTCTAGACTATTTTTTTTGGATAAAAGTATGTGACTTTTTCAGAACACATGGTACTGTCATGTAGATTTGAGTCCATTGTCTGTTTATTCAAGTTGGTTATTATAAGTAGCAATATTGAAAGGATGGAAGACTTATTCTAGTATAGTTGAAAAGATGGAAGACTTATTCGTGGTATAATTGCCAGTGTCGCTATTCATGTATATCCAAGTGGGACAGTGAGTCTATACTATAACTGATGATTTTTTAATGCAGGACTTTTTTATGTGATGATCATGACCGTGCACCAAGTCAATAAATTTGAAAATTAGCATATTTAGCTTGCTTGGAAGAAATAGTGCGATACACAAAAATACGAGGTACACACACATTCAGAACCCTTGCTGAGAGTAATTAATATATTTACAGAGACTCCTGCTTTTTTAAAAAGTCTTCCACTCTACCGCTTTTTGTAAAATCCCCCCCCCCCCCAAGTAGCATTATTGCATTGTTGACTGTAAAGTTGTACTGTTTTGCCATGCCGTTGTATGTATGCATGTAATATGTCTCTGATGGTGCCTCAAATAGTTCAAAATGCAGGACCTGGAAATGAAGGTGTAAATTTCAAATTTTTTTTTTTTGGGGGGGGGGAATGCTCCCAGAACCCCCTAGCTTTGCTTCACATCTTTGGCATTTGCCCTCCAACTTTTCAGTACTTGCAGGAGGGAGATCTCCCACTTACAACATAGGCTAGCTTGGAGGCTCTCTATTTACTGATTTTACTTTCTGATACCTCATTATTTAAGTAATAATCACAGGATTCAAGTGGGTTGGACCGTGTCGGGTGTCTAGAAAGACAGTATTTTGATTTGATTTAATTTGGAGGTGCAAATTTCAGAGCAATATTGAGATCTGTAGACTAGCTGTTGCAGGGTACTCAGTCATGGCAGATTTGTAATTTTTGTCACGGAATTTAGCTGTTCCATCTGGCACTATGCTGAACTCTCGGGGTGCATGGAGTAAGTTATTTTCAGGGTCACTTATTCAATGAAATTGTTCATTCATGCAGGCAAACCTTTTTGAGATACATGTACATGTCAATTATCAAAGAAAAAAGATGAAATTCACATAACCGACATAACCACTTTATTCAGTTCACACAGTGTACATGGAGAATAAAGTCTTGTGAATTCATGAGAATGCCTGGCTCAGGCCTCCTGGAATGTTTAGGCACAATGTATACTCAAAACATCACAGTAATCCCACATTTAGTGACCCTGTGTCTATAAGTCAGTGCTGTGTTGTATGCAACAGCTGCTGGTTATTACTGTATATTCACATGTGTAGATTTACAACTTATTGCATGTTGATTCTCAAAGTCTTTTGCTAAGAGTATGGATGCGCAGGAACTATTTTATGCACTTGCAGGATAATCATCCCCACCACCATGACCATGATCACCATGGACACCATGATCATGGACACCACCCACGGGACTATGGTGGCGGTGGTGCAGCCTACCCCACACAGCCAGGTGTTGACTATGGATCCCTACCGGCAACAGTCAATGCTCCACCCCCAGCTCCCCCACCCCCACAGTACCCCACCCCAGAAGACTGCAAGGTCATGGACATTGTGCGAGCGACTCAGTATGGAGTATATGAACGCTGTGTAGAACTGGTAGAAAATGGATTTGATGTTAATCAGGTGGACCAGGAGAATGTATCAGTGTTACACTGGGCTGCCATCAACAATAGAGAGGATATTGTCAAGTATGTTCAAACTTTATTATATCTGGATTTTTCGGTTTTTGTGGTAGTTGTTTGTATTACAGAAGAAAAAAAATCTGACAGAGTAGTGATCAGATGAAGATGAAAGGTGACACAAATTCAGTGATGCTTAAACCAGCCAGCTGTGCAGAATCGTTATGGAAAAGAGAGGAATTTTTGAAAATTTTTGGTGGTTGAACACATTAGACGAAGGTCGAGAAAGTTAATGATTATCTTGAACATGATGCAGTGTATCCAGCAAAGGAATATCTGAATTAGGGATGGTCTAACATTTACAGCAATTTTAAATTAGTATTTACAATATGGAGGAAGGGAGGGATTAAATTGGCCTGTACTTTTTGATTGATGTTGGAAAAGACAATGTAGCCCTAATGGTATTTTTTAACTCTAGCTTGTTGGTATTGTGGTATAAATTTTAAATAAATTGTCACTTCCAATGTACTATTTTATTTTATCTTTTTTTTTCAAGGGGGGGGAGGGAGTATAAAACAAGAATTTAGTTCTTTAAGCACCAATAAATAAATGTAATGATGAAGATATTACACCATTCCTTACTGGCTGGGAAATTAGTGATAATCTTTTTATGGGATACATACACCAAGAAGTTCGTTTTAGATGATGAAAACGTTGGTACACTTGTGTATGCCATGATACAGATTTTCATTTTGTCTGAAGCATATGCAAGAAGGTTGTTTAGTTGCCACTGTCTTAGCAAACCCAACAATTTTAATTAGCTCAGCTGAATTGTCAGTCAGCAAAACTAATCTTATGGTCCTTCGTCCATCATCGTGGTCGCCTCTGTCCATCAACAATTCACATTTTCAACTTCCTCTCAAAAATTGTTGGCCAAATTTATGCAAAAACTTTGTGGGGATGTGCCTTGACTGGATCTTTACCAAGTGTGTTCAAATAGTCATGTTCCAGTGATTTTTTGGATTTTTCAGAATTTTTTTGTTCATCTTTTAGGAAAATTTTAACAAATCTCCTTATACAAAACCATTGAGCCAATTGCTCTGAAATTGCATTTTGGAAAGTTTCTCATATTAGCTCTGCTGACCAAAGTTGGCAGAACTTATGTGATCATTCATGTCTGTCCTTCTGTTCATCCTTCCATAAACTTTTTGCTTGTGAGCATGATACAGTTCACATTGTTTAAGATGGTCCCATATAACTTTAAGACTTATCCAGTGTATGAAAATCTAGGTCAAGATCAATGATGATGATGCCATCTGCAGTATTATGTAATATATGGCTCAAAATATGAAAATCTTGTGACCACTCCAGCATCCTTAATGTATGATAGATCTTAAAGAAATTTTATGGGATTGTGGAGGTGGTGAAAGTGGAAATTGCTTATGCTGCTAGAGGTGCCACCTATGATTTGGTGAAAATTATATTCCAAAATGTGTTGTAAGATATATAATTCCATATCTCGTTAGGATTGGGTTGGCCATATTTATAGGATATTTATGCAAACTGTCCTGAATGGTGATTCTGGTTAGGATGAAATGATTCTGGGCAAGAAACCAGGAGCTGCAAAGCAACAAGTGCTTTCCTTGTGCACAATCATTGAGTCCCAACCAGAAATGCACACAAATGATCTATATGATGGTTTATATTTATCCCGTTATGTTTCTATGGAATATTCTGTTTAAGTAGACAACAAACAATAGGTTTTAAGCAAAAAAGAGAGGCCAGAAATATGTAGAAAAGCATAACCACCCAACACTGCCAGGCGTGGATGAATCGGTCTATTTTTCTAGCGATGTAATGCAGTCCAATTTTGAATGGTGCAGCAAGTTAACAACCAACCAAACAGGCATGGCAGTGTATGGTGAGGAATTAGAAATAGTGTCAACTGAGAATACATAGAAGGATGACTTTATTTATAAACCAAACAGCATCCTGAAAGAGGAAGTGGCAATTTACTTTAAAGTACATAAAACAGTAATGGCGCTCATTACCAAATATGGTACATGTACTGTAATACGTGATACGGAACAGCAGACATGATAGCCTTGGCTGGCACTAGAAAATTTATTGTTTTAGCCAGTCTGGCTAACTTAGCTGAATACTTATTAGCCAGACTTAGTCAAATTAAATTTTGGAGATACCACTTGGGGCTAGCTCTAAGAATTTTATTGCATGAGCCATTTTTAGCCAAAAAAAACCAAGACTTTTATTTGCCACAAACAACCAGATTTAAGTATAATGATCATTCTCTAATAAATTGCAAACTTGAAGCCACATGTTACGTGTGTACAATCTTAATTTATATGTGCAACATCCTTTGGCCAGTGTGGCTAATTGATGACAAAAACTATTAGCCAGTGGCTAACTGGCTAATGCTTAGTACTAGCCCAGACAGCCATAACGTTTACCTTTATAACCCTCCCAAGGGCCCCATTATGGGATAAAAATACCATATCCAATGCTAGCATGTTACAGAACATCAGTAACCTTGACCTATTTTTGTGAGGTCACCTGGCCTCAAAAGTTGAAATAGGTGGTTTGTAACAGCAGGTTGTGGCCTGGACATCAATGGCGAAGAGAATTGAGCCTCCAGATCAAAGTTGTACTTGATTACATTGTACATAAAACTATACTTAGTGAACTACATTTTGGGTCACCATGACCCAAAAATATTGCAGTTTGGCACTAGCTTGTCCAAGTTTGTTGTTTTTCCTCAATAACTCCCAAAGTTATTACAAACACATCAAAATTGCCCATGAGTGCATTGTATATAAAACTACTTGGTGACCTATTTTTTGGGTCACCCAATGAATGTGACCTTGATCTATTTTTCAAGGTCATTAAGCACTTAACAGGACTATTAATTGAATATCTTCATGAAGAATAAGGCAAATGATGCCAAATTTATCACAAATGTGAATCATGTAGAAGTTTGATATTGCATAATTTGTCTGCCTTTGATTAATTGTTCAAAGTCGTGGATTGAATACATTTCAGGGAAAGAGTGATGGTGGTCAGCAGATCATGAGGTCCATGGGCCTCTTGTTTACCCTGTATAGTGCAAGTGGTCAGAGAGCATTTGTCAGCCAATACCTTAGTCTATGGGTAAGAGGTGTTTGTAGCAGACAGGAACCATTGCGTGATTTATCTTGAAACAAATGTACACAAGCATTGTGAGATTGTTTTTCAATACTTTGGCAAGTATTTGCTTTTTCACATTTTGGGAACTGTTTCATTTATATTATTGTCCACCATGGACCTAAGTAAACAAATGGGCCAACAGGGTTTCTGCAGAGTGAAATTTTAGGGTAGTCAATTACTCAGTTACTCATATTTCAAAGTGAAAAGTCAGACAATGAAGATTTCTGGGTATTTTGGGATAATAGATGCTAAAATTGTACCTTTTTACCAAAATTTTAGGGTAAGCAAAAGTATCCTTGAAATTTTTTAGGGTATGCTATTTTACCTGTTTTACCCTTTGATGGAAAACCTGGTCAAGGCTGCATGGCCAAGGGAATGGCCTTTGTTATTACTTTCTCAGCGATGCCAACTGTCCCTCATCATCAGGGACAGTCCCGAAATTTGCTTGAATTTTGACCAATTTACAGTGTTTGTCCTGCATTGAAACCGACTATTTTCTTATATATACTTTGTTAAATATGCTGTGTCCCTGATATTATCACATAAATATCCCTGAAATGGCATTTTGAATATTGGCGTCTCTGCTTTCTGTGAGCACAAGAGTGGCCCGCTGGGTCACTGACTGTGGCCCAGTGCATTTCAGATTTGTTTCATTTAGTATCAGTATCATTTTAAGGGGATTCAGATGCTGGATAATTATTTCCCTGAACACAGGTTTTGTCTAAGTAATAGTGGGCCCTGATACTTTTTCATTAAAAATAATGAAAACTCGAGAATTGTGTCAGTGAAAGCTCTGATATATGGCTAACGGTGATGATGATCAGAAAGGTGACCTTGATATTATTCCAAAGGTCTCATAACCACTTCCATCTGTGCATCTACTGTCAGCTGAGCACAGGACTGGACATTACAGTCCTCTTGTTCATAATTATTTCCCTTTTCATACAATAACAGTCATGGATGTCAGGCTTTGTCATGTCAGAAGCATTGCCTGTGAACAGAATAGGGCAGCTGTGGGTGTATCCCCTGCCCAACAGACTTGCCAGTTCATCTGGGCGTCTCTCATAGCTCACGGGCAGTAGATTATAGGAGAGCTATCAGTAGCTTGTCCTGTGATTTGCACTTGGTTGTGGCTGGAAACAGGCATCCAGTCCTGTGTACTTTTAGTCTCTTTAACTGTGGCAGAGAAGGTAGACATGCAACGTGTTAGTAGCAGACCTATCGAATAGTTTTCCTTGTGGGCAGATAGGGTGCTAAGTGCTTACTCTGCCTCTTTGCATGTACATGTACCATATTTGTTGATGCAACACCATCCATAAATGTTGCCATTTCAGATTTGACTCTAAAGCCAATCATTGAATTTGGCAATAAATTCAATTGAACTTCTGTGCTTATCATATATTACAGCAACTCAAAGGTGATACTATTTTTGTAGATTTTACATATCTAGAGGAGCAATTATTGACAAAATTGGAGGAGACCTGAACTCGACTCCCTTGCACTGGGCTACCAGGTGAGTACATCAGAAATGGCAGAATGTAGTACAGTAACGCATGGACATGCTCTGAATATATCAGTTGTGATTGACGACTTTTTTTTTTTACCCTCGGCACGTAAAGTGCCAGAGAGTATTGTCGTCCCCTGCGTCATCTGTACATCTTGTCAACATTACCACGATATCACAAAAAATATTCACTGTAGCTGTACCAAATTTTTGTCACAGAAGAACCTTATGATGGACCAGGTTCCTATTGAAAACCAGCTTCCTCTGATTATTTCAAAACTTTTTATGAAACTTTTAATGTATGGCGTCAACCCTGATGACGTTACCGCAATATCTCAAAATATATTGACCACAGCTGTCCCAAATTTTTTTCAGAGATGCATCTTATGATGGACCAGGTTCCTATGTGAAACTACATTCCTCTTTGTATTTATAAACTTTTTATGAAACTTAAAAGTATTTATCTTTTAGGCCGTCTGAGTGGTGCACAAGGGGATGATGTTACCATAATATCTCAAGAAGGATCCAAAGCAGCTTCCCAAAATATTTTTCAGAAATGCACATCATAGTGGACCATATTCCTATTGAAAACCAGCTTCTTCTTATTATTTATAAACTTGTTATGAGACATTTGAAGTATGTATTTGATGGCTGACAGAGTGACGCACAGTACAGTGGTTTATGTCAGCAGAACTTGCTCCAAGAACACATCCAAAAGTGGTCTGTCATTTCATAGACAACAATATGGAAATTGTATGTAAAGTGTTCTACTGCAAAGTCTCCAAGAAAAAAATGCATAATTGAGGAAAAAAAAGATTGTGAGTACTGAGGGTAATCTGTTCTTTGAACACTGTTTTTTTTTGTTGTTGTTGTAAACATGTGGATGGATGTTTGGTGCTACATGTATTTCTTTGTAACTGGTACAGAACAGCTTGATGAAAAAACGTCTGCTGCATGTGAGCCTTTTTAGAATGCTTTAGGTGTGTTAGAGGTGTTTTTCGGCCATGTAATATCGAGACCCCAGACTCTTCATGTGTATGAAGTTGCACCAGCTTCTGGAACTTGATACATTCAACTGTTCAGAATCAAATATCATTTAAAAGTAGCGACTCTTTGCAGGCACTTCAGTCACAGGATAGCTGTGTTGATTTCATGAGGCTCTTTTGGGGGGTAGGGTGGTTTTTCTTTTCGTGGCTCTTTGTCTTCAAGGCACAGGTACTTACTTATGGGTAAATTATACAAATTATGGTAAATAGTAAAGCTTTGCTGGCCATGAAATATGAAGTATAGAAAAGTTTGTATGTACCCTACAGATCTGTGAACAGTTTTGTACCCAAGCTCAAGATTTTCTATTTTGAAGTGGGAGATTTGATTTGAACATATTTTGATTTTTTTGGTTGGAGGGTTGCAAGAGCTGTAAATATAGGACCTCACCAAAAAAAAAAAAAGTTTGATGGCTGCTCAGTGCGGTGTGGAGCAACCTCTCGGTGTTTCTTTTCCAACTGTCTGTTTCATACTGGTACACATAAAACACTGGTGTTGTACTTGGTCCTTGGAGGGGTTTGGGTGCATTGGATTGAGAACATGCATCTTGTGCCTGTGCATTTTTCAGTAAGATACCACAGAACGTGTTCCACATCTTCTTGCAGATAAATTGGCATATTATTAAGTGAAATATGTTGTAGACAAGGACACTTGTCCATGGTGGTGCTGTTGATGTCCTATGGCGCTGACCCATCTCTGCGGGATGGAGAAGGTAAGAACCAACATTTCCACAACATCCTGTGGCGTAGTGGGTATTTTGGGATCACGTGTTCAGCATTTGGAATTTTTGGGGAGAAACACTCGTCAGATTTAGTGACACTTGAAGGAGTGTCAGTTGACTATCAACTTCTCTGTAGGATGCTTTACAACAGAGGTGGCCTTTCTTGACATGGTGTAATAAAGGTGAGGATATGATGCATATTGCTCTCCCTGCGTGCAAAACCCACAGATGTGTGTATTAACATTACCCACTGGCCACCCAAAACATTGTTAAGGGTGGAGAGATTATGTCCCTTGCAAGCAGATTGAGAGAAATGCTGAAAAATATTGGACCTTTACAGACTTGGGGTACACCAACCCAACAAAATACAAGAAAACCTTGGCAAGTTCTGTGTCCTGCGTAGCAAATCTCCCCTGTTCCCTTCACATCCAACCAATCCAGAAACAAGTTATTTGTGAATGGAGACAACAGTCCAACTGTAGCCCCTTTGAAACATGGTCCAAAGGAGCTGGAATATGATTAGAGCAGCCAGATGAGTACCACTGATGGCAAACAAAACAAGTGGTTGAGGGTGTCAGACTAGCTATGGCAACCTGTAAGATGTGCTGACTTGTTTATAGATAGATAGATTTTATTTTTCGTCGAACATTACAAACAAAGAACATTACTCCACTAGGGACTAGTATAGTCGACGTGGAATAAAAGGTAAAATATATGTATAAAAAGTAAAGATTGACACATAAGACTAAAATATACACAATATACTCAATACACACCAGTATAATTCCTTTGACCATGGCCAATGTCCCAGTCATGGGGGATACTTATAATGTGTAGGTCTTCACTCGGCGACACCCAGAGGCTTTACACTTATGAGTACCAAAACGTTAGATCAATTTCATGAATTTATGAAGCGATTCAGCTGACCTCTGGGTGTTGTCGAGTGAGTTCCATGATTTTGCCCCTTTGTAAGTGAAGGAATTGAGGCCGTATTTAGTCGTATTAACTTTTGGTAGATTTAGCATGTGGGTTCCTCTTAAACTGTAGTTTGTTTCACGCGCTGTAAATAGATTATTGATATAACTGGGATTTGTGTGATTGACAGATTTATAAACTTCTTTCAATAAACAGGATTGATATCGGTCCCTCATAGATGGGACACCAGCCATGGTCAAAAGTTTGGCATATGCTGACTTGTTATCCCTAAGTACAATACGCAAGGCCCGCTCTTGCAACTTTTCAATCTTGTCCATCTGAACCTTAGAGCTGTTCATCCAAACGAGTGGAGAGTAGTTCAGATGGGAAAGAATGAAGCATTGAAAAGCTGTGAGCCTAGCATTGTAATTCAAATAAGATGATAATCATTCTAGGGCATTGATTTGCCGACCAGCTTTCTTGCATACTTCAGAAATTTGTTTGTTGAAGTTCAAACGACTGTCAATGTGAACACCTAATAATTTAATTGAGTCTTCGGCTTGTATTGAATTGGACTAGATGTCAATGGAATTAAAATTTACTGCAGCATCTGCCTTTTTGGCTGCTGACATAAAATGAAACTTGTCGGGGTTTGCTTTCATAAGATTGAAACTTACCTTTCCCCCACACTCACTCCCAACCACATCGTCAGTGTCTGCTCTAATTGGAAGGAAGGTATGCAACACTTAAAATTGTGGGTGTTGTCCTTAAGTGGACACAATGGGTTAAAATCACCCATGCTCAAAGTGGGCATACATATATGATACAGTGCTCCCTCTTTATAACACCCCTCATTACAAGGCGGTTTCTGATATAAAACGGTGGGTACCATGGCTGCCACTAAGTAAGCATCTTCCTTCCTTCCTTCCTTCCTTCCTTCCTTCCTTCCTTCCTTCCTTCCTTCCTTCCTTCCTTCCTTCCTTCCTTCCTTCCTTCCTTCCTTCCTCCCTTCCTTCCTTCCTCCCTTCATCTTGGGTCAATGTTTAATACCACAATATCTCAAAAGTGCTTTGACAGATTTTGCTCAAATTTGGTGTGCAAGTACTTGATGAGCCTAAGATAAAATGCTGAGATTCCCAGGTCATTGTGGCTTGTTTGTTTACATCTGTGACCTATTTTGTGGTAACAGGAATACCAAAAAGTTTTTGAGAGCACTTGGTCAAAAACTGCTTGGCTGTCCAGGGTGTCCATGCATCATGAACCTATGATAAAGTTGAACATCTGATGTTTTATTTGTGTCTGTGACCAACTTTTTTTCGGTCATGATCTGCTAATGTGAAAACTCGCTTTTCCTCATAACATTTTTTTTTTTTTTTTTAATCTAAATGGAGTTGTAGAGCTATCTTGTGGATAGGGACTTTTAATCTTAGCTGCATTTTATTCCTCAATGTTTAAAGTCAAAGTAATACATTTTCAGCGCATGGTCAATATGTACTTATATGAAATTATGCTTTTCCTCATGATTCGGACAATTTTTATCAAATTTTAATAAAATACGTTTTCTGTAGGTAGCCCATACAAACCTGTCATGCAGTATCTTTAAAGTGACAGGGTGATAGCAAAGTGCCATGACTTTGCTGAAATTTTGCTTATCAGTAATTCATGGAATATATATGGAAGTGGGCAGAGTCCGAAGTGTGACATGGGGATGGGAGGTGGGGGGTGGATGCATATCCATGAATGAAGGCATTTAGAGTTTCTCAAGTTATAAGGTCCTTTTTGGTAATGGCAACAGATAGCAAATATCATTTTATTCGCCCAAAGGTAGTTTCTCCAAATTCCCAGCCTCTTCTGAGCAGCAATGCCTGTTGTGTTTTAGGATCAAACTAGAGTGGTCCTGCTTTGTGGGACCAGGCTTCTAGCAGGCTTGAGGGGTGGCCTCTGAAAGGAGGGACTCCTGTTCTTATCTTGAATATTCTAACACAGGGAATGGTATTGAAAGTTCTCAGTGTTTAAGGGTGTTACAATATTTGTGTACTAAGTACATGTGCCAGATATAATTGTCTGTTTGTGGTGTATCAGGGTGTTACAATACATATATACCACATTGTTCCTGTTTAGTGCCCCTGCCCCCTTAAGTGCCCCCTCCTCCTCATCACCAGGAAAATAGCCATAACTATACAATACTCTACTATAATTATATGGATATTATGTGAAAAATATATCAAATAGAGATGAAGAAACAAGGCCAGTTGAATCATAATTTTCTGTGCACTTGGACTGATGAAAAGGGATAATTTAGGGTATTTGAGTAAGACCATGTACCAAACACAGTTGTCTGCTCCTCATCTTTTAGGGTGCAGCTGTCTTCATCTTGCCTCCCAGTTTGGTCACACAGCCATTGTGGCATACCTGATTGCCAAGGGCCAGGACGTGGACATGCAAGATAAGAATGGCATGACGCCCCTCATGTGGGCCACGTATAGGGTATTTGGGTATGTGGCAGGTTTTCAATTGTCTTAAATGAGGGAAAAGATCAACAGTGTTGCATACTATTGAGCCTAAGTCGCATATGTAAGGAAAAGATTAATTTTTTTGGGTGATAAAAATATACATGTATATGTAAGTTCATGTATACAGAAATATTTAAAGCGCAAAAAGATACAAGTGTACATAACTATCTGAAGCTCATATGCTTATGTGTGCGCCCGCAAAAAGTGTTTGAATGTTGCGAAACCTTGCCAGTGATTAAGTCTTCGATTTATGACATGCAGCGTATTGTAAATTTAAAATTGTTTTACCAGTTCGCAAGCCTTTAGATAATGGGACTTTCAGTGTCCTTGTACATGTAGAGTGAAAACTCATTATAATGACAGTATCTGATCTCTTAGAAATGTGTCAGATAACTGAATATGCCAGATAAATGAATCACAACAAGGAAAGCAAACTTTTGCCATTCAAAACTTTTGTCATTATAATAAATATGTCGGATATCTGAGTGTCGTGATAATGAGGTTTCACTGTAATTGGTCTGTGTTTTGTCATTCATAAATTTTCACCTCGCCGACCCTTTAGGCCAGACCCTACCAGACTACTGCTGACATTTAATGCCAGTATGTCGCTGGTGGACAAGACGCACCAGAACTCGGCACTACACTGGGCCTGTGTGTCCGGTAACCATGTGGCAGTCAAGTTGCTGCTGGATGCCGGGGCCAACCTTGAACAGCTCAATGGGAAGGTAATGTAATGGACAACATAAATCAAAGGGTCGAAACATTTTTTTTTTTTCCAAGTGAACAGAAATATGAAAAATGCCCATGTACTTTCATACCTTCAGTGATGCAATAGTTTGGTTTTTTTGAACTGCTTCTCCCATTTTGTCCATGAGTTTTGTTTGAACACCTTTTTTTATTTCAATTTCAAAATTTGTAAACAGAAAGTAAGTATCACAGAATCCTAAAGTTATTCATGATAAGCAGCTGTTGGTGAAAATGTCTTTGAAGAAATTATGGTGTGAGGAAAAAGTTTTTTCATGACAAACATGCCAGGGGTGGTCCTCGCTTAATTAAAGTAGGAGCTCCATATTAGTAACGGCATGTGGAAAAAAAATCCATCACCTTCGTTGTGAGAAGAAATTAAAATAAAAAGGCCTGGTAAAAGTTCTGGTGAGGGCATTTCATGGTGGAACCACATTTTGTTCCATGTACAGCGTCATCTCTCTCAAGACTGAAAATCCATAGAATATTTAGATTTTTTTGCTACCCAATTACTTCTGAATGGTCTGTGGTTTGAGAAAATTTTCATTCATAGAAGATTTTACGATTTGTCCTAATGTAAGTTAATTTCTTTATGTCAACAGCAACAAACACCACTGGATCTAGCCTTGACCAAGAAAGGAAGCTGGATCATATCCAGGCTACGGTCAGCACGCGTTGCCAAGGGACTTGACAGAACTGGAATTCTCAGGGTGTTAGCCAATAGTCCAGTGAGTTTCGTGTGTGTAAACCAGCATATCAGCTCTTTCAAACATGTTGATAATTAAAGGCATAAGCATTTTGTGAACTATTGAAATGATCCTCAAACTATTAATTTTAATGGGAAATAGCATGAATGCATGTAACTAAAGATATTTTTGTGTGAAAGAGGAAGAAAACCTTTTTTTTTTTTTGTATATTTTGAACAAGACTGCAGAAAATGAAAAATTGAATCACCACATTTGATTCAACATTACTTTTATGGCTTATAAGTATTTACGTGTTGTGTAGACCAGGTTTCAATAGAAGGGTAAGTGTGGACTTCTCTTGTTGAGTGCACCATAAAGTTGATCTTGTATCAAAGGTGGTGTTCCTGTGAGATACTACATGTTGTATTTCATTTTGGCATATATTGCAGTATAACTCTATAAAAAGACTGCCTCCTGATACTGAAAATTTCTAATTGACCAGTACTCATTCCTAACAGAAGCAACAATAGTAGTACTCCCTTTCCTTTTCATTTTCAGACGGTGAAAAGACGTGTGATATACGCGTTTCCATTCTTCGCCTTGTTTGCTATTGGCTACATTTTTGAGATTTCACAGCCCTGGTGGGTCAAGCTGTTGTTGTTTGCTGGGTTTGCAGTTATCTGGAGATACACATCCAAGTGAGTAACCCCACAATGCGCTGTTTGCTCGTCCTCCTCCCTTGCTGTTTTGACATGGAGGGTGTGTGAAAAATTATGCAGTAAAAGGAGAGGCAACCAACAAAGCTTAAGAGATATTGTTTGTTTTTATATTGATACATTTGGACATAGATGTTGTTTGTTTTTATAGTGATTCCTTTGGGCATATTGAGGCTAAGGTGTCAGCCTTCCATGATAGGGCGAGGAGCATGTTCATTATGTCTCCCGGTGGAAGCCGGGGGACATATTGGTTTAGTGCCCGTTTCTTCCGCTTCTTCTTCTTCTTCTTGTTCAGGTTCTTCAACACTTGGTTTCCATGCGATAAGTCTTGAAGGACTTGACAGAATTTGATGAAACCTGGTAGGATTATGTATCTAGGCAAGACCTAGATTGGGATTGTATTTGGGTGACCTTGACCTAATTTTCAAGGTCACAGGGTCACTTATGTGAAATTGGTTTCTGTGCGATAAGTCATGAAGAACTTGATGGAATTTGATGAAACTTGGTAGGCTTATATATCTAGGCAAGACCTAGGTTGGGATTATATTTAGGTGACCTTGACATAATTTTCAAGGTCACAGGGTCACTTATGTGAAATTGGTTTCCGTATGATAAGTCATGAAGAACTTGATGAAATTTGGTAGGATTATGTATCTAGGCAAGACCTAGGATGGGATTGTTTTTGGATGACCTTGAGCGAATTCTCAAGGTCACAGGGTCACTTGTGTGAAATTGGTTTCCGTGCGATAAGTCATGAAGAACTTGATGGAATTTGATGAAACTTGGCAGGATCATGTATCTAGGCAAGACCTAGGTTGGGATTGTATTTGGATGACCTTGAGCGAATTCTCAAGGTCACAGGGTCACTTATGTGAAATTGGTTTCTCTGCAATAAGTCGTGAAGAACTTGATGAAAATTGCTAGAGTAATGTATCTAGGTGAGAGCTAAAATAGCATTGTAAATTTTCAAGCAAACTTGGTCATTTGTAATTTGTCATCACCTGTAGCTTATTCAGAGACGTAAGTGTTCCACCGGGAGACATTTGATTTTCTGTTGGAAAATCAGTCTGTTCTAGTTCTTGACTGTGTTTACAGAGTGGTTTTATCAGCATGGCTTCATTTGGAAGGGTTCAACATCAAGGTGCTGGGGTTTACCCAAGACCTTCCAATCAGTGAAATTGAGCTTTTGTTATTTTTGGGATGAAGAAATGCTGATGATGATCCATGTCAAGTTTCACTGTAACATGTTCACTTCTATGTAAAACTTTAAGATGAAAAAAGTGTCCCTCTGTCAGCTGGTCAGCACAAACTGTAGCAGTTAGTTGGCTGTTAGATGTGGTCACCAATGGTGATATTTAGATAACCAATCACAGTCAAAAGCTCACTGGATGTGTTTTTATAGGTGAGCAGATTATTTCACAGGTGACTGTTTAGAACCACTATATTGTTTGTAAGTTTATACGTAAAAAGTTATGACAGAGTTTTAGAGATTACTGTTAGTCATCCTTTTTACCTCAGCTGACTTGTCAGTCAGCTGAGGTTTTTTGAGGGTCCGTCGTCCGTCCGTCGTCCACAATTCACATTTTCGACTTCTTCTCAAAAACCATCTGCCAGATTCACTTCAAACTTGGTGGAAATGTGCCTTGGGTGGGTCTCTACCAAGTTTGTTCAAATGGTCACGGTCCAGTGATTTTTGGATTTTTAATGAATTTTTTTGTTCTTTTTTTGGGTAAATCTTAAAAAATCTTCTTCTCCGAAACCGCTCACCCAATTGCTTTGATATCACACAGGAACACTCCCTGGGACTCCTAGTTCTTAATTTGTTCACCAGGTGGCGCTGCAATTTTTTCCTAATTTTTTATGAATTTTTGTGTGTTATAGCTATTTTCGACTTCTTCTCCAGAACCGTCACTCAGATTGAGCTGAAACATGGTGGATATGTTCCTTGTAGAAGGGTCAAACAAAGTTGTTCACTATGTGGGAATGCTGCGGATTCCTGATTTTTAATGATTTTTTTAATTCGGGTACTTGTCGGTCAATGCAGCTTTCCTAGCTATTGATTACTATGGAAGTCAATGGGCATTCTAATGCTAATTCGCATTTTCTACTTTTTCTCCAAAACCGTCATCCAGATTAACTTCAAACTTGGTGGCAATGTACCTTGGGTGGGTTTCTACCAATTTTGTTCAAATGTTCATGCTCCAGTGATTTTTGGATTTTTAATGAATTTTTTTGTTCTTTTTTTTTGAGAAATCTTAAAAAATCTTCTCCGAAACTGCGTACCCTATTGCTTTGATATTGTACATAGACACTCCCGGGGACACCTAGTTCCCAATTTGTTCACCAGGTGGCGCTGCAATTTTTTTAGGAATTTTTTTGTACATGGTTTTGCTATTTTTCACTTGTTGTCAGAACGGTCCCTCAGATTAAGCTGAAATGTGATGGATCTGATGTTGTTGTTGAAGGGTCAAACAGTTGTTTACTAGGTGGCACTGCTTTGGATTCCTGATTTTTAAGGATTTTCAATTTGGGTACTTATCGTTCGATGCAGTTTTCCTATTGATTACTATGTAAGTCAATGGGCATTCTAATGCTAATTCACAGGACAACTGACATGAAATTTACTGTTCACTTGTTTACTTGATAACTTGAGATCTGTTTTGAGTTAGCTACACATGTTAATTATTGTGTATGAAGGTCATGCTGAGCCAGTACATGAATGACCTTGACCTCGTTTGTGGGGTCACAGTGCAACATACATGAATTTCACTCTTCATTATAACTTTAGAGCTACTTTAACTTTGATGTTGCATATGTAAGTGTTCTTCTATAAAGTTCAGACTTACTCAGAACATGGTGTCCTTGATCCGTTCCCAAGTTCATAGAGCTGCAAGTGTGATGAATGTCAAGATCAGCTGACGCATGGGCTGTTCACACAGCCCTCTTGTTAATGGTGTGAGCAGATGTCATTTGTGAATGACTAAAGTCAGCAAATCTCCTTGGTTATCTTTGATAGTGAATATCTCAGAAACAAATTTTTGTAATGCTTGGTAATTTTGAGAAAGCGTCACTCAAAACTGGATGGATGACATTTTGTGAAACTAATAGCTATGTAAAGACAAGTCTGAGTATAACTTAGGTAGCAGTATGTTGGTTGGGCAATATTCCAATTTTAAATGCTACTGTTTGAGCTCCAAAATGAAAAAAAAAAAGTTGTGTCAATGTTAATTGCAGACATTTTACAAACTAATCTGAGAATATTTGTTGTTACATGCAAAGAAACTCTACGTATTGACAAAACTAAAAATGTATACGTTGATGGGCTTGTATGCAAAAACTGAGATACAGTGGTAATTTGTGTACCACTATGTAATATGCACCCTAGGTAACAGCGGGCACCTTAAAGTGGGACCCCAACATTGTGATCTGTGCACAGACTCTCATGGATGTTGTTTGCTAATTGTCCAGGTTTCACTGTATAAAATCATGAAGTAGTTTCAAACTTTTTACTGATGTACATGATTATTTAAATTCACAAATGAGAAGAGTATCTCATGTTTATGGCTATCCTTCATGCCAACCCCTTCAGGGGCAAGCAATATATTTTCAGGTTTTCTTTCTTTCTATCTGTGTGGTCAAAATTTGTAACGTGACATCCAGGGCTTGACTTTATTTTAGTTTGTTTCCAAATTAATTAAAGTATATTGTCTAAAAGCTGAAAAAAAGGGAGGAAAAAAATCTGCAGTAAAAGAAACTTCCATGTGATACACTAAACAAGAATGCTGTAAATGTGGAGGAAAACTCAGTTCTACTTGACAGTTGTAGTGCCAAGTTTTCAGTGAGTCAACAGCTTTCCTCAGCATGCTTCAGGCACAATGCACCCGAAGCGTGTTGAAGAAAGCTGTTGACCTGGACCATTATATTCTATGCAACTATCGGCATGCTGGTACTTGAATGAAATGCATTTTGAGGAAGAACATTAATATTGTATCCAATTGATAATTGAGAGAAGTTAATCATAAGTACTTGGACATAAGTCACTGTTGGCACTGAAAGAGTTGGGGAATATACAAACCGGATTACTGTACTAGTGCCATGAAATATGTTGGGTCTGTGGAAGTGTTTACAAATTGGGATACATGAGGACCCCTTTATCGATCATCTTGCTCATTTTGGTTTCTTCTATCAGTAAAATTTGGGTCATGTAATCATTATGTACTTTATTTGGGAATCCCCTCTGTCCTCTTTATTGTTGAATTTAAACTTTGGGCCATATTTTTCCACCATTCAATGTGACCGTTTCAAGTCAAAACATTGTCCTGTGAAGCCCATTTTGAGTCCAACCTTGGACTTGCCCACAAACAAAAATTGGTTGTCATGTTGGATATGTATCAGCAGTATTAAGTTGTTATGAAATATATTTTACTTGTCTTGGACAATCAAACATGCCCAAATGTTGAGCCTTGCATATCAAAAAAAAAAAAAAAAATGGACAGATTTGGGTCAAATTTGATACAAAAATATATAATGCAGCTGAGATGTTTTAATCAAATTTTTGGGTCACTGCCACCAATTTATACAACTTGCAGCTTTATAAGTTGAACATTTTCATCCAATTTTAATGGAATTTTGTCCTGTAGATACATGTATGTTGTTTACAGGGAATTTGTCTTTATTAGTTTAAGAACTATGTCTCAAAATGCAGCTTTTAATGCGTACATGAAATTAATATATAGACAAGATTTAGAACTATTGTAGACACAGCATGACTCTGGCACATATATTTGACACTGATATTCTTGTCACATGTGCATACATGTACTGTAATGTTATGTTTCGAATATTTAATTTGCAGGGTCTTCTTTGACCACACTCTGATGGTGATTGGGCCCGTCGCGCTGTACCTCGCCACAAAATTCTGGATGTATTATAGCTGGTTCTTCTACTTTTATCCTTGTATCCTTTGTCAGTTAACGTACTTTAATCACATACGTGTACATGTATGAAGTGCAATAACACATTTTCACAAGGGTATGGATGACATGGTCCTTAAAGCCACTACCTGGGTATAAGCACTTGTCTCCCTGATTAACTATATTTTAGGATGTCGCCTGTGAGGGCACTGCTGTACAGTCGTCACTGTCTGTCCGTGCGTCCGGTTATATGACATTGGTGTCTGGATGATTGCCTCCACAACTGTGTCACCTCAGACTTCCATGGTGCACATTGATTGGTTCACTATCAAGGCCATGTTGGGATTGTGTATTGGTAATCTTGGTCTAATTTTCAAGTAGCTTGGCGGTTTTGCTGAAAATCTTTTCTGGATGACAACTTCAAAGATTTCCTGATGCACTTCATCAGTATCGGTGCTTGTGCCCAGGGAGATGGGGGTGGATGCTTTGACCGCAGTGAGATCCAGTATGCACCGTGTGTCTGGTTATGAGGAGATCTAACATTCAATCACTTGTGAAAAGTCTCTTAATTCTCTAAGTACCAAATTTTGGACTGAATCAACAGCTTTTCGGGGTGCGCATTGGGCGCAATGCGCCCAGAGCACACCAAGAAAAGCTGTGGACGTGGGATATTCTCTCTGGAACTATAGGCACGCTGGTACTTGAAAGAAAGGTCATTTTACAAGTAACACAAGTCTGGGATTCTTGTGATAATTCAGACTAGTTTGACTTTAGTAGATCTACTTTAGACGTGATTAGCACTGAACGAGTTAAGTTACATGTACATTAAAACTTTCCATACAGGACTTTGGCCGACATGGTTGGTCTTCAAGTATTTTTCAGTATCTTAGTTGGCAGTCTGAGGGAAAAGGGTATATCTCATACATTTTGTAATTGAATGAAATTACAACTAATTCGGGAGACACTGTAAACTTGGCAGATGGACGCTGATTACTCCAAGAAGTACATTCTAAAATAATTTATCCAATTCTGCCACCACTGTGGCAGCACAGTTCCATTTTGATACTAGCTCTCTGCACTTGGAGGGACATTTGGATGTTTCACTGCTGGTTTTTGTTGTTGAAGATAATACTGTCAATATTTGCGGACTCGTTTCCATACCCTTTAACAAAGGGAATAATTTTCGGCATAGTGAAGAATCACGCAATACAGTTGAGAGTCTGAGACATGAGAGACATGCATATTCTGAAGTTGATGCCAATAATATTTGATTGGCATTTTATTTTTTTTAAAACCATTTGAAGTAAATAGTTCATCTCAAAACACAAAGTTTTTCCCAGTTTTCTGAATACATGGACGGTGTAATTCAGCTCAGTGCTGATCCAAGGTGTGACAGTGGCGGAAAGGTCGTGGTAAATTTATCATGTTTACATTTACACAGCGTTCAGTCCTACTGTTTGGAATTGAGGAAAGGTAAAATGTTTTTAGAGCTCTTTTCAGTGATGAGGAGTTGTCATTTTTGTTGGGACTAAGCGATGCCTTAAGTGCACACTTAATATGGGTAAAGTAATTGAGAATGTAGCCAATTCGTGGTTAAAGAGACGTAGAATTCAGCTGATAAGTGCAGAAAAAGGAGTGATTTAAATCATTTGCTTAACTGTTTGTCAGATGTTAACAGCAACAAAATTCTTATTCCGTTCTACATAAACACTGTCTTTCTCATGTACAACTTCTGCAAGGCCTGGAGGACTGACCCAGGGGTCATCAAATCCAACCGTGAGCAGAAGATCAAGGTCAGTGGTCATTGATTTATTGCATGTCTACTCAACATGAATTGCTGTACTTTTAGTTACATTGAATGTTCTGAACGTGTAAAGCCTAGTTGTAAATTTTCTAAAATCTGGTAAAGTTCAGAAGGAATGTTAATCCTCATTCCCCATAAAGCAGCCAAAACAGTTGATTGGTTAGATATTCTATGCTTCAATGTTTTTGACTAATTACAACAGTAATGAAAACTTTTTTTTTTTTTTTTTGATCGGTGAGACCTGTCAAGATAACATGCCCCAGGTCAACAGCTTTCCTTGGCTTTGGTTGTGCACTAATCACCCGATCCACACCAAGGGAAACTGTTGACTCAGTCTTAATTCGAGGAGAAAATGGTTAACAGCCTTATCGTTGATTAACAGTCTGAAACATCGCAAAGAGACAGAATGGGCCAAACAGAATCTTTGGGGTTCTTGCTGTTTACAGTAGAACAGATTTTTGATTCAGTGCACACCATGAAAACTGGCGAATGTGCTGCCACCTGGCTGCATCAAAAGGAAACAAGTATTTTTTTAGAGCCATATAAAATAAATTACAGCCATACCATCTGATCCAAAGAATGTGATGTGAGAGCAATAAAAGGTGGCTTTCTTAAGTTGACAGTGGTTCAAAAATGGTTTGACATATAAGAAGTTTGTCGTGTCTTTTGTCTTACCAAATATGGTCGTTGTTTGAGAAAGCAGTTGTGACTATTTTCAGACAATCTTGGACCTGGCAGAGTCTCATTCATTAGACTTGAACCAATTCTGTAGCACGTGCATTGTGCGTCGACCATTGCGGTCCAAACATTGTTCGGTGTGCAACCGGTGTATTGCCAAGTTCGACCACCACTGTCCATGGGTGGACAACTGCGTGGGTATGTACCTGTTATTCTTATATAATAACAAACATTATAAGAAAAAAAAATAATAAAAAAAAAATACCGACCTATACTGAATGCTTGGGGATCCTATCAAGCATTACAAGAGTCCTTTATTTTCTCTATAATGTAGGTGTAGCATTGTTGATGCATAGTAATACTCAGCACTGATGACATGCAGGACAGATTTGATGTACATGTAGAACATTTGGATATGCAACCATGACACTGAAACTGCTTACACGGTAAAAAATAATTTAAATTTTCACAACTTTATACACTTTTTGGTTGCTGTGTGTGTGTTTCTTGCTCTGCTGACTTGTCCATCAGCTGAGCTTAACTTCTGGTCCTCCATCCGTTTGATGTCTGTCTATCAAGTTTCACATTTTGACTTCTCAAAAATCATAGGCCAGATCCTATGCAAACTGTGTGGGAATGTACTTTGGATAAGTCTCTGCCAGGTTTGTTTGAATGATCATGGTTATAAAATGTTGTTAGCCAAATCACATCTTTTTTAGCCACAGGCTGTGCTTGGGTTTTATGTCTTGAAATCTTACATACATGAATAAAGACTAACATACATGTTTTGTAGTAAAACAGTCACAAGATCAAGTATATGTGTCATAGTGATATCCATTTACTGTTTTCATTTTGTCTTTAGCATTTTTGTCCTGTGACTCTGGTTATGAAGCTAGCACATTTATCAGGTGTAAAGTGCATGTTTCAGTAAAATCAGGTCACTAGGTCAAGTATGTGGGCCCATGCTACCCACAAACCATCAGCTCAGCATTTTTCTGCACATTGGTGCTACATTCAATTGTACCTGAAGCTGAGCTTAGCACAGGCTGGAACTTAATACTTTTGGGTGAGCATGTCAAGGTCAGCTGAGCCTGGGCTGTTCACACATACCTTTTGTTATGTATCTTTGGCACATTCAAGCACTTGCAGTAATATACCGGGGTATAAATATATTGAGATTCTATATGCATTACCAGTGACAGAAATCAGGGCTTTTAATTTATCCCAGACTCACTGTGGTAACCCAAATGTGTGTTATATGGCTTGAGAACATCGTAAGTGAACAGTTCTTTGTTTGCAATATATAGGAGCAGGGAACCATAAGTACTTCATTGGATACCTGACCTTTCTCCTGGGCATGATCAACTTCTGTCTGATGGGAGCAGCTGCATGTAAGTCTGAGCTTTTCGTCCTATGTATTCACACATGCAAACATCCACTGAAACAAAGTACTATTTTCTATTCTGTGACTGATATATTTTGTCCTAAAAATGAAAACTGGAATATGCAGAAAAGAAGAGGTCACAACGGGCAATTTTATGTGCATTTGCTGAATACACAAACCAATTGACAAAATTCTTGTGGGCCAGAGGTGTGTATATTGCCATTAGATTCTATGTTAAAGTGACGTTCAATACGTTGAATATTTTTGCAGCACAAGTTATCAAATTTACAGGAGTATTTTAACTATATACAACTATTTACCACAAGAAATTTGATGGTTCTAGGTACAGTGGTTTTAAAGGTACATAGGTGCAGATTACAATGGATCTAATGGAAATACACAAACCTGGCCTGCCTGCCTGTGGAGCTCTGTACTGAGTACCCACATGAACCAGTTGATTTTGATCTTTCCTATTGAGAGAAAATTTATTGCCAGAGATGGGTCAAGATTTGTATAAACTTGAGAATTCAATACAAATTATGCTGATAAAACTTCCAAATTAAAGAGGAAAAGAAGTCAGTTTAGTGTAACTGTAATTCATGTGGAGAGAGAGAGGGAGGGAGGGAGGGAGAGAGAGAGAGAACACCTTGTAAAACCAGAGACGTTATGAGTTGATGAGCAGAAGATAAGTTATGAATCTTACAGCAAGTTTTCTCTCACACTAACCTTGTCTTAGACAGAGTCAATAGCTTTCCTCGGTGCTGGCTGAGTGCATTGTTCATTGAACCTAATGAGTGCCGTGGAAAGTTATTGACCTTGGGGGTGTGCATTCAACATAGGACTTGCTTGCATTTCTGAGCAAAAGTGTTTGCATTTGAAATTTAATTAAAAAGGGTCAAGCAAATAGTGATTCAGGGCGCTTTTGGGTGATTTGTGTGGGGAAGGGTTAAACCTCCCCAAACATTATCACATGGGATCTTGCCGTACATGAGATGCTTACAGTTGACAGTGTTTGTCCTTCAGTCTGGAACCTGAATCCACAGTGCAAGTTGCGTTACGAAGAGGACGGTGTGATGATCTCGCTGAGCAAGATGATCACATGTTCGCCGTGGGTGTTCTGGATCGCATTCAATGCGGGGTTCCATCTGCTGTGGGTTGGCACCCTACTGTCCTGCCAGCTGTACCAGGTCAGTCATCACATGTACACTGGGGCTGAGCTCTTGCATATACAGTGGTACCTGCTGTTTTAACCCTCTCTCCCTAAACCAGCTGGTGGTCAAATGCCGTCTGCTTCAGTGTTTTTAGCTGATTTCATCAGTAAGGAAACACAATTTGACAGAGTTGCAGATGAGACCTATTAAAATCACATGCCCCAGGTAAACAACTTTTCTTGGCATGGGTTTGGCACTAAGTGCCCAACCCATGTCAAGGAAGGCTGTTGACTCAGTTTTCATTAAAGGGAGAAAGGGTTAAGACCACCCCTACTGCCAACAAAAAGTGGTCTTGTACTACAGGTGGTCTTAAAATAAAGGTGTATTTAACAAAGAAATACAGTTAGAAGTCTTCAAAAAGTGGTCTTTAAAGCAGGACCACTGTATGGGTATAATTTTATCACTTGTAATTGTTGTCAGAGGTGGCATCTTAGACGTAAATGTACTTTGCAGACAGGTGCTTTTGTTTCATTTAGAGATTTTGAGAACAAAACATGCCAACAATTGAAAACAAGGTTACAAAGTCATGCACTGAAATAGTGTAATTTATTTATTTTATAGGGAAATGTAGTGAAGTGATATTTCGCTATGCTTAAGTTGTCTGCATTTTGTTTCAATGTGTACTGACTTCAAATACAGTCCCAAGGCAAATTACATGTGCTATGCCAGATACTAAATCACCATCACTTTGTGATATAGAGTTAATTATGGACACTTCCTAATATGGTAACACACACACACACATACTATAACCATCATGGGAAGTGTGTCTGCAAGCACAATATGCAGATTTTTAAAGGAAAATGACAAAGAAAAAGCACTTATGATAGAGTAGAATGTTTAACTGTCATGTTCTCATAGGAATTCAATGGGATCTGATAATGTGTTGGCATCCCATACAATGTCTTTTCTTCTGCAGAGTCAACCACCATGACCTCAATTCCACAGTGGGAAATACATAAACATTTTATTTTTATAGCAACTCTGAACTAAGTCATGATTTTAACTTTAAATAGATTTTTATGTATCCGTCTGATAATTTCAAAGTCATATGATATAAATGTGCTTGCCAGTTGCATATTATCGTGCCACTTTGAAATTTTTCTGTGTGCCTTTTGATCAGGTGTTCCTGTGTGAGAAATGTTAGATCTTGCCATAATAGTTAATAATCGGTCGTGTTTGTTAGGACTCCTGCCTGACCGTGCCAGTTACATTGCAAGGTTGGTGTATGTTTTCAGATCATGTGGTTGGGCTCTACCACCAATGAGCGGCTCAACGTGGCTCGCTACAAGCATTTCCACACGAGCAAACCCGGCAAGTTTAGGAGTCCATTTGAGTAAGTACATGCAGCAATGACTTTTCATGTCCTCCATATGGTAGCGCCTTCCTCATAGGTGTTGACGCCCAAATATACTAAATCAGGAGATCCAGGTAGTAAAAGGTACATGAAAACAAAGAAAAGCAGTCATTTTCCTTCAAAAGCGCCTGACTTTAACAATTTTTTTTTAGTCTGCGAGTCAAGAGACTCGTACCAAAATTGGGAGAGTTGCCAGGGATGCTTTCCATGCTTGATAATTACATTTGCCATTCAAGGCGGTCATATTGTGATCTAGAACTTCTCAGTGTTTTCAGTCTGTCATAGAAGAGCACATAAACTGTTGAGTCCTGTAAACCTAACTGGTGACAAACACTGAAGGTGTCCCAGTTAACAGTGTCACACCTTGCCGTCATAGTAATATTTCATGCGATCCTTTTGTTCACTTACAGCCGCGGAGTATTCCGAAACTTGATTGATGTACTTGGCTGGCGCATGTGTGGCCTGTTTAGGCCTGACACCACAGACTGGACAAACGTGTTTGGCGAGGACCTTGCATCTCAGAAGACTGACAGTTTGTCTTCATTTAACATGGCCAAGGACAACTACCAATTTGTGTGAAAAGTGATACATTATGGATATAACGTGTGTGACAGATAGGAGACAGACTGATATATTATTACCTTTTCTTTTCTGACTACTTGCAGATTATTAAGTTGTGACCAAAACAGGCTGTTGGCACTTAATGACCAAGATTAAAGAAAAAAAAATTAATAGGTGTATAAATATATGTATAAAAACTGTGATGTTGCTCCCAATGCAGTTTAGGATGATGTTCTGTTAAAGTGCCAAAGATTTGTATGCACCTGACCACTGCCTGCGTAGTTTACTCAGCTGCAGTGGTTCAGGAACGATTCAGCAGTTTGATATGTTCTTGACAGCTGCTGAGGGTTGCCTGTTTAAACTGCAGCAGACGAAGCTTTTGTGCACTACACGCTTTACAAATAAAAGGGTCTGTTTGGCAGGCAACTGAAATGCGTTTGATTTTTAAAGTAAACGACAGGCTGCGATGCATTTAATCTAGACTATGGTCACTTTTCAGATTGAAAGCTGAAATCAAAATGTTTTGGTAAATAATCTTAATGCCACCCTTAAGAATGGAGCAACGGGATGATTGGTAATTACACATGACGACATCAATGATCACAAGGCCACAGCAAATATGTACACATTTGTTTTTTGCACAGCCTCACTTCCTTTTATTAGGTCACTTGAGAAATATAGGTTTGTGGATGGATATGTTGCAGTCCAACTTTTTCACATGCTTGGCATGGTCCCGGTGAGATCAATGATAATACAGGTATGATGTGTGTCTATGAGAGTCACAAAAAGTGCTGAGTCGGATGCACACACATTTTTTTCTTCTTTTGTTTTATGTTTTTTTGTTTGTTTTTGTTTGTTGTTTTTGGCAGAGATTGAGGAAAGGGCAGGTGTTACAAATGCAACAGTCTTTGCTTTGTTCAGAAATGACACAATTTTTTATGCGTCAGCCAGATTCAAGTAAGGCCTACATGGAATATTTGTATTGTGTTCTTTTTTTTTATTTGTGAATCTTGTAAAATTCAAGTCCAAATAATTAATTAGGAAAGATAAGGGGTATACAGTTAACAGTGCCCCCCCTCTCTCTCCTCCCCCCCCCCCCCCCAATTCCATCACATCACACAGGGCACTTAGGAAAGAGATTAGCTGGAAGGGTGGGAGGAGGGTGACGGGGCAGTAATTCCCTGCAGTCAAACCAATGGCAGAAAAGTCCACTTTGACAAAGAGCATCGATTACAGGGAGCTCATGTCTGACAATTACACCCCTCAGGGTAAAGTGGATTCTGAAATGTCAGTATTATGATGGACTTTTGAATTTCCACCAAAGATCTGTTCCCCAGAATTCAGTAACTACAGTTGTCATAGATTGACTTGCCATAACATAGTCTATCCTGTGGACCCACTGGGTTGCTTTGCATAAAGGAAATGAAAATCCATTTGATATAGGAGCATGGTTGACCTCTATCATGTGTTGAAGTGTTTATAAGCATGTATGTATGTGGAGGTGCTTCCACAAAGGACACCTGGTTCCAGAAGATCAAGATACTACAATCCTGAAAAATTACATACAATTTTTGTTTTTGCTACAAGTCTAGATCAGGTCGCTTCAAGTGAAGTAGGCATCCACCGAAAATTGTGAAATATTTATGGAAACCGAAAACTGAAGTGATAATAAAGATGGCAGAGACATCACTTGACCCTAAGGGACTGAGATGACTTTGATCCCCAGACTGTAATAATTAGTGGGGGATATTTTTGTGTTCATGAAGAAGAAAGGAAAAAATTTATTTAAATACGCATATATTTTTTTTTTTTTTACTTCCATGTACTTCCCATATCCACGTACTCTGCGAAATTTGAACTGCAGTTACTTGCAGTATGTGCGTAGTAGGCACCCAAAAAAGGCATTTCCCAGACCATTATTTCCCTAAGTGGACACCAATTAATCTGCTTTTTTTTTCCCTTTCTTTGTTTTTGTTTTGCGTTTACTGCAATCCTTTAAAAGATTTCCGGTAGTACGCCAGGATACTGTTTTAAGTGCACAGATACAGAACATGTATTCCTGTCTAGTCAAAGCTTTGAGTAAGCCTATTTATCCACGTAAGACGCATTTACCTGGGTAAGGGACTCCAGTAGAATGGTTTCACTCATAAAAATGAAGTTTTTACAAGACATTTAGATATTGCTCTTTTATTCTAATTTAATACTCTGTATAGCCTGTTATGTACATATATCTTATTTCAGCCCAATGAGCTGACCCTCCACTTAGTGGGCACCTGTCTTAAGTGGGCACTGTGGCCTGGTACTATGGGTGCCCACTTAACACAGTTCTTACTGTGCAGGCTGCATTTTTAAAAGATCTCAGATGTCAGTGTTTGCTGTTTCAAAATGAAAAGCATATAAAAAGTGAATCAGTTGGGCTATTTGTTGCTGTTTGGTCAGTGATGTGTATATTTTTGTGAAAGAGTATGGAATTTTATTTTGTTACATCTGATCTATTATATTTATCAAACAATGCTGGCACATTTCATATATTCCACAGTCATGGTTCTTTTGCGTCGAAGAGTCCATTGGACATACCTATTTTACATTAGAAATCATACTGTGTTATATGGTTGTAATTGGAGAAAATGGTGTATCTGTAGTTTCATCAGAACAAATTTCATTCTAGTGGCGTGTGACATTCTTTGTATATTTTTTTACACTTCATGTATGGCTGTGCTTGCAGAAATGTCGTTAAAAGGACAGTGTTTCATTCAAACAAGTTGCTTTTTTTTTCATTACTGTGACAGTACCTTGTGGTAAACTGTGTAAAAGGTCAAGCAACAGGCAACTTACTGTGAAGCAGTCCTAGAGTATTACAGCAGTACTGTTATGAAATGTGTAGCAGATGCTTAAATACTGGTCTGGTTGATGAGCAAAAATAAAAAAGTGTCTAGTAATGTAACGAGATTCCAATGTGTACATGCAAGCATCAATATATTTGTTGCACAAATAGCAAATGGAGAGCTTTGCAACAATTTCTGTTTGTCCTGTGTAGTGTCCAGCTGTACCTGTGATCAGGCTAGAAGCCACATTATCATAAAGTTGTGCCACAGGGAGGGGTTAGAGCTCAAAAGTAAGGTAAACATGAGATTCGCAAAAGTACGACTTGTGGGTTTTCACAGTGCAATATCTGGTTTTTCATCCTAGTACATGCAATACTTAACAAAAACTTTATCAAATTTAAAATTAAGTTTCTGTGTTTATTTCAAGTAAGTGTAAGAAAATTTGATGGCACGTCAGACATCAGGCAAGCAGTTTGCTGATCTGCGTGGTTAAGTCTTTCTGGCCTGTGCCTAGATTCCAGACTTGGATTTAATCCAGTCGTATACATGTGGCATATACAGGATTGATGCTTTATGTTAATAATAATGATGATGAAAATGTGTTGGAGGTTTTTAACCAGTATCTTTGCTCTTGTCTGTTGGAGATGTCTAGATGCGTTGTTTGTTGATCTGGCCATTGACCTACGAAGTGATCAAAGGCCCAGATCTTGGTAAATGGCTACAGTTGACCTCCAGGCATTATCAGTCAATCCTTGGATCTAGTATTCTGTGGGATGTGGATGGTAGGTTCAGCAGTGAAACCTAAGACGCAGACCACATGGGCAAGGATCCTCCGTACAAAACAAATCAGAAATAGTCAGATACACTGCTCTGCATGGTGGCAGCACCTGTTTCCTGTGTCTCATGACATTTTCAGCCGGCGGATGAAGCAAGTTTTGTTTATCCCCCAGATGCCTCCACCTGCAAGAGGTGGCTACCAGGGTGAAGCTTCGTGTGGCGCTACCTACAGGCAACATGCTTCCTTAGGGGTATCATTTGGTAACATTGTAAGTACTCCAGCATAAGAACGTATTTGTCCCACAGGACTCGGCCTGCAACAAGTAAGATATTCTGTGAGTTTTCATTAGCTGTTAGAAATAAATGCACCGGTGGCAGTGAAGTCTCGTTTTAAACTTTCTTATTGAACATACATTTTATTTTTTCCATGCTGATTATTTCAATTTGTAGAATGTCACAAGGCATAGAACCTTTGCTGGGTGGATTGTCTGATCATTTAGGGATTTGTACTTGTACAAAATAAAGGTAGAGAATGTACATAGTGTGTGCATTTGTACTTCTTCCCAAAACTGCATCGCCAGATTGAAAGAGTGTTCAGTAGAAGGATGATGACTGTGTGACTTCATTCATTTTGAAAATTAGCAGCACTCTGCATTTTGAAATGATAAGCACAAATGGTTCATCGTTATCACAGAGTGGAAATTTCAATGCATTTTGTATGGTATAGTATTTCTTTTTTGCCGATTAGCAGGGTATTCTCAACTCTGTTTGAATCTCTGCAGTGCATGTTTTGCCATGGATTTTGTGGAATGTGAAATATTTTTAACCGGGACATGGTCTTCCAAGTTGGTTCTTACAGTTAGAAGTAAAAAAAGCAAAATACACAGGTAAGATAATACTAGGTGCAGATACTTGAGCGAGAAATAAAGTAGAAGTAGCAAATTAATGACCAGGTAAGGAATTTCAGACAGCAACGGTTCAGATATTGTATTGTAATCCAGCTTCAGCTGTGAAGGGTAAATCAGAAAATAAAACTTGCAATTTGATTGGATGGGGAAAAAGTCCTTTTACTGTCACACCATAGACTGAGATGGTGGCTGCTCTCGGGTGGAGCTTAGATGTTGAGAGTAATGCCCACGAAACACCAGGACACCTGTTGACATACCTGGGTGTAGGTGTTGAAGAGGTGCATGAATGAGAGGAGCAAGAGTTAATCCTCGACGTTGAACTGTTGGTGGAACCTGTGTGGGTGGCCTAACCTGGATTATGGACATTTTTTATGTGCATATTGTGTTCTAAGGATTCTTTTTGATTAGCACAGAGCTGCATACTTGATTTGTGAAGGTTCACAAGGCAGAATGCACGAGCACATTTGTATACCGTAGGAAAGCACATGCTACAGTGTTCCCTGATTATAATGTAGTCCATGTAGTAGCTGTGTTTAACCCTTTCCCCCTTTAATTAAGACTGAGTCAACAACTTTCCTTGGCATGGGTTGGGCACTAAGTGCCCAACCCATGCCAAGGAAAGCTGTTGACCTGGGGCATGTGATCTTGATAAGTCTCGTGTACATTTCTCAGTCAAATTGTTTTTCATAACTGTTGAAATTAGTTGAAAACACTGAAGCAGACGACATTTGACCACCAGCCGGTTTTGGCCGGTTTGAGGGGAAAAGGGTTAATACAGTTAAAACCCCTCATAGTGTGGGGTTATTTACCAGAGAAGTGCCATCCGAAGTGCTTCAGTGGGAGCCAAGGGAGCTACCATGTCCTATCAGAATGCAGCCTTTAACCCTTTCCCCTCAAACTGGCCAAAACCGGCTGGTGGTCAAATGTCGTCTGCTTCACTGTTTTCAACTAATTTCAACAGTTATGAAAAACAATTTGACTGAGAAATGTACATGAGACTTATCAAGATCACATGTCCCAGGTCAACAGCTTTCCTTGGCTTGGGTTGGGCACTAAGTGCCCAACCCATGCCAAGGAAAGCTGTTGACTCAGTCTTAATGCAAGGGGGAAAGGGTTAATGAGGACCTAATAAAGAGGGAGCCCTGTAGCTGACTTTGTAGCGTATTGCAGAGATTGTTATTTTTAATCATTATTTAATGTTGAATATGTTGAAAAAGCAGTGGAACCCTTGACCATCAGAACTTGTTTACACGCTTATGCACAATCATGTGTTCTTATGCTGGGCATGGTGTATGGTGATGTCTTCCAAGCTTTCTGTCCACAGGGGGAGCCACCCTACTGCCAAGGCTGCATTTCTGGCAGGGTGGATGTTGAGGATTGGACCACAGCAGACCACTGTAGACCCCCCCCCCATATGTGAGTCACCCTATCTGTAGCTGCCATCAGTATTAAACAGAAAGTGTAACATACATTTTCTGCATATATAATAAAGTGGTACATGCTATTTGAGACTGCCCCTACGGCCTACAAAAATTGGTCTCATACTGCAGGTAGTCTTAAATTGAAGGTATGTTCAAGAAGGAAATATAGCAAAGTGTCTTGAAAGAGCGGTCTTAAAAAGACGTGGTCTTAAATTGGAGGTGGTCTTTAGAGCAGGTAACACTGGATTGTGTGTGACACCACCATTCAAAGTGGCCTTTTTGCCAGTGGACGGTCGGTCTCGAAATGAGACCAGGAATGACATGGATGGGTATACCATAACCCATATAAACCAAAGTGGCAGTGTCTCAGAAATCAGACTTGGATATAATATTTCCATCAAAAAAACCCCAGGAGTATAGCTCTGTGGAACAGTCTCATCGAGAGAGATTGTATGCGTATGAGTGAATCAGGCACAGGAACATCCCCTGGATATAAAGTGTACCACTTACTGTGGTACCTTGGGCACCTGTAAGTGTACATTCAGCATATTGATGGACCAGTGTTCTATGTTTTCTTTATAATTGGAATCATTATATGTTAATTAAGTCAGAGAGTTGTCTGTTTTTGTTTTTGTTTTTGTTTTTGTGTGTGTAATTTGGTCTGACTGTGAATCTGTATTCCTGGACAATAAATAATGTTGTAGATGATAAAATTGGGACGAATATTTACATAATTAAATGTTTTTTGAACGTATTTGTAATATGTTATCATTTAATCAAGACGAATCATTTCCACTGAGTGGAGACTTTATTTTGTGAAGATTGTACTCTAGAGACTTATTTGTGTGAAGACTAAAAAGAATGGGCAACAACTAGGGCTGTAACAGTTCATTCCCATATGTGGTGAATTGAAAATCATCAAAAGCTGAATAAGGATTTGTATTGTCCAAAAAAAAGTGAATAGACTTTCATCAAGTGACAAAACAAAGTCTATATCATTTACTTATAAGACATGGCTGGTGTCTTTCAACAAAGAGTGTTGCATTCTTGGTACAGTTACATGTTGGTATGAGAACATATAGGGGTGTGCTAGTCAAATGTTCTCGACTGGTCTGTCAACGAAAACACTGGCACCTTGTGGGCCACAGTACTACCATTATCAGCTTTGGTATCAGTGATACAAGGCCTATTTGGAATCCTATATTCACAACATGCAGTGATACAAGTTCCTGTTTGGAATCCTGTTTTCACAACATGCATCATCTTCACCACAGAGTGTTTTGTTACAGTCATAACAGACATAGTAAACAGCTCTCCAGAGCTGAGTACGTCTTCCTGGATTCCATCATCGGCTTCGTTAGGTGGTCCTTTTGTGTAGGGAGTGGCTTGGTAAGAGTAGTTGAATACTGGCATGAGGTGATAATATGTCCTTTATATTTGATTTGTTAACATTGTTGCCATGGTATGACAACATACTTCTTCCAATACGGTACTCAAGAAAAACATAATAGGTGTGCGTTTTTTTTTCCCCCTGATATTATCCAAAATAGAGGTACAAACTAGAATGGATTATTACAGATCAAAGCCTCCCTGTGATTACTCCAGATGTATTAAACAGAAATGGTGCATGGTCGTTGCTTGATGCTTGTTACGCATGTGATGGACTGACCAGTCAGCGGTACCCTTTCGACCTTAAATGATGACATGCTCCACAGTATTCCTCCCCTTGGATTGGGCATGACAGGGACACCGGTCGTTATTTGGCAGGACTGTCCTGACAAGTCATGTCTGTAAATCTCACTGAACACTTTCATCGAAAGAGTTCAACACTCCGTGAGGCAGGAATGAAAACAAATGTTGACAGTAGTGGAAGCGGTTTTTGCCAGTTGTGGAAGCGGAAGCGGTTTTGCCACAACAACTGTATGATCAGGTACTGACGTAACAGGCAACTGCACATTTCACTTGTACCAAACTGTTGCATTATGTTCCTAATGTAATTTAGGTACATGCATTATGCAGTTGTGTTGCTGAGCTGTCCAGTAAAATGGGCCTACCTGTATGAATGGACAGGTAAGAAGAACGTCACAAACAGATCTGTTTCTGAACATTCTATTGGTTGGTGAAGAGGAGGGGGGGAACGCAAAGCACAGAGCAACGGTACTTGTCGGGGTCCGTGTGAGTGGGTAAACATATCATGCTCTCCACGCTTGTAATAAAAGTGTAGTATGTGATTAAAGGAATGTCTTTGGGGATTCCAAGATATAAAATTAAGACACACAATGCTTATAGTATCAAATCATAGCCTGAGATATTTTTTGCTCAAAAACATGATAATGGTAAGAAAAAAAATCTCAAGAACAATCAAACATAGCAACTTTGATATCCAGTTTATTTTCATTTGATGAGGGGGGTGGGTGGTTGCATTACAGATGTCTCGATTAATGCAGCCTAGGCCTGAAATGCATCAAAGCAAGAGGTTATACATGCATGCAACTCCCTTGAGGCAAAAAGTTACCAGATTAAGAGAAAATATTATTGTATCATTGAGATGGCTCATGTCAGTAGTGAGGATTTCTTTGAACTCCGATTGATGAATGTGTATAACTAGTTGATACGATTCAAGATTCCACTGTTATCGCTGCGTGTCGTTGTCCATCACATAACCCCTTCCCTTCAAGGATGTAGACTCTTTCAGTGCCAAGTTTTGGACTGAGTCAACAGCTTTCCTCAATGCCCTTAAGGCACAATGCACCCAAAGTGCACCAAGGAAAGCTGTTGACCTGGACTGTTATAATCTATCGGACTGTAGGCATGCTGGTACTTGAATGAAAGGTCTTCTTCCAAGGAAGATCAATTTAGTATCCATTCGATAATTCAGACAAGTTTATTTGAAGTACTTCGACTTTAGTCATTTTTGGCAGAGAAAAAGTTCAAGCCTTCCTGTGACATGGTGGGTGGTTAGTGCCAACCTGCACCAAGGGAGGATGTTTACGTTGAGCGTGGCTTGTTGATAGAACTCCTCGGAGGTGACATTGGTCAAAACGTTTGTTAGCAGACCTTTGACCACCAACTGGTGTTGGCGGCTTTATGGTGTGTAGGGTTCACATGGATCATTTCAAATCTATGCGCAACCTTGGCCAATCATATACGTGTCATTGTCGGACCACAACTGGTGAGATTTGTGATATGAGAATATACAAGTATGAGTGTGCAAGCTGCAGACTGTATCCGTTGTGGGTTATTGGAACAAAATCATATGCTGCATGCTGTGCAACATTGTGCAAAGATGTAGATCTCCTTTGTATGTTGCTTGTATATACGTACCTTTTAAAATATTGTCAATAAACACATGACATTTGAGTTGTTGTGGTTGTTACTGACATGTTAGCACGTGTGTGTGTGTGTGTGTTTTTTTAGCTCAGCTGACTTGTAGTCAAAAGTACAAGCCAGATCCACTTCAAGCTTGGTGAGGTCTCTACTAATTTATTTCAAATGGTTATGCTCAAGTGATTTTTGGATTTTTAGTGATTTTTTATGGTTTATTTTTTGGCAAAATCTGTAAAAACCTTCCCCCAAACTGCCATGCTAATTACCCTGAAATTGTATAGGAACACTTCTTGGGACCCAGACCTTCATTTGTTCACTAGGTGGTGTGGTGCTCTTTTTTCTATTTTTTCACAATTTTTTGTGTTTTCATTAGTTTCAATTTTTCCGAAACCATAATGCAGATTGTTCCGAAACTTGACAGAAATCTAGTTCATGGGAGGGTAAAACTTTTTACTAGGAGTTGATATTTTGAATTCCTGATTTTTATTGAATTTTTCAATTCGGGGACATGTTGGTTAATGCATACATTCCTATAGGAGAGGTCACAATTAGCAATTGTATGTGTATTTGGCTGAATAAACAACCCAATACACAACATTCTTGTGGGCTAGAGGTGTATATTCCCATTAGATTCTATGTTAAAGTAGCATTCAATTCATTGAATAGTTTTGCAGCAAAAGTTTCCAAATTTACAGGAGTATTTTAACTATATACAACCATTTATCAAAGAAATTTGGTGTTTCTAGGTAGCTTGGTTTTAAAGTTACATAGGTGCAAATTACAGTAGAAACTAATGGAAATACACATACCTTGCCCACCTGCCTACAGGGCCCTCTACTGAGTACCCACATGAACCAGCTGATCTTGACCTTACCTATTGGTTACTGTGTAAGCTAATGGGGATTGCAGTGGTAATTTAGATTTTCAACTGCTTCTCCATGTTCAAATGGTCATTTTGCAATGACAAAGATTTTTTTGCAACTTTTGTTCATTTTTCAATAAAATCTTTGAAATATGTCCAAATCACCCAGCCAATAGGAGATATTCATATCTAGTTAATATTATCTGCAGAACTGCTTTGCTCCTCATAGTTGCTAGGCAACGCAAGTATGCTTTCACCATGATGAGGGCAACTGTACCAGTTATGTCACCTGACCGTTCAGAAATAGCACTTTTTATAACAAACTAAATATTCTGAATATGTTAGCAGCTTGCATGTTTTAAAACTAACTTTTGATAAGCATTTTGCTTGCCCAAGTTGTTACTTTTTTCACAAAAGCTCATTTGGCACATGAATTGGCAATACTTTAGCACCTTGCATGGTTTAAAACTGACTTTTCATACGCATTTTGCTCGCCCAAGTTGTTACTTTTATCATAGAAGCTCATTTGGCCCATGAATCGGCCCTCCTTCCTGTCAAGTTCCTTGCTGCAGCCTAGTGGCAGCATAGGATCCACGTTCTTTTGAATACTGCCTGTTGTGCTTTGAAATTTCTTAGGGACACTTCTGGGGTAGTCCTTGCCTCAATTTCTTCAACAGGTGGTGCTGCATTTTTTTAAAACTATTGTGTGTTTTTGATATTTTTCTAATCTCCAAAACTGTTCCTCACATTTTTTTGAAACTTGGTGGAAATGGAACCTGTGGGAAGGTTAAAATAATTCACCAGGTGATGATACTCTGGATATTCTGGTTTTAACAAATTTTTCAATTTGGGTTACTTGTCAGTCATGTATTCTCATTGATCACCACGTGAGTCAATGGGGATTGCAACGATAATTGACATTTTTGACTTCTTAGCCAAAATCATCGACCGGATCCACTTCAAACTTTGTGGGGATGTACCTTGGGCAGGTCTCTACCAAGTGTGTCCAAATAGGCATGCATGATGTTTAGTGTCTTATGATACCTTCATTCATTTTTGGGGTAAAATCTTAAAAAAATGTTCTTCCAAACTGCCATAGTAATTACTTTGAAAATGCATAGGGACACCTCTGAGGACTCCTTTGTCCTACAGATGGCAATAAAAGTCTTTTTATTTGTTTGTTTTTAAGTGCACATGAAGGTGAACAAGCTTGACTATGACCAAAGGTTTTCAGTACACCTACAAAATTTATCGTTTTTCTAATCTTGCCTGAATTTCCATTTAGGAATGTCATAAAAGAAGGAACTAACATTTCATGCAAATGGAAGAAAGTACTCATTTTATTTTAAAAACATGAACGAAGATCCATAAAAACCTATTATATGACGCATCCTAAGAACCTTTCTGGACTGCAAAAAATTCTGTTATACGTTGACTTTAACTGCTGCATGTCACATCAAGAGAGCATTGAAAACCAAAAACCAAACATGACTTTAAAGTTGTTCAGTTTTAATGAAACACACAATGCCCTGTCCCTGTGCATCCGTGAGAATCATGGATGAATAAACTATTCTTCCATGATGACAAAGCACAGAATCTATCACAGAGTTGGACGTCCTCTATCTTTACACGTAATGTGACGCGATTTTGTATGTACATATTAATGTCACAGAATGCTGAAACATTCCACATTTTATCCCAAATACTACAAAAGCCAACCGGTAACATCTTTCATCAATCCCCATGTGTATTTATGCAATCATTTTGATAAGCAGAGTCATTTTTTCCATTTACTGGCTTCTCAGTTGCTAAGACCCATACAGACTAGTACACTATTAAAATACGTCGTTTAGTGAGGAAAATTACCAGTACCGGGCATACCAGCAACTTTAAGGTATCTGGTGCACAGAACTCCAAGGTGCTTGTAGTGCTCAACTCACACTACAGGAATCTGATGACATACAAGCGTAGAGTTATGATCTATCTTATCTACATTTTCATTCGGCAGAAGAAAAAAATCATTGCAAGAGATAATCGACGTCTTCTTGTTTTGTTTTCCTTATTGTAGCGTGGGGTGTGCGGGTCTGTTTTGGGGGGAAAAGGGTTAAAAATCACAAACAACAACCATGAAAAGGGGACTTGAATGGGACCATCACATCATGCCAGTTTATTTCCAATACGGAGAAGATTGACGTCCTGTATTATAATAATACGGTGGCTCTCCGCTTGTCTGCCGCGGTCCTGTGTCACTATGTGACACAGGTGGCCGGGGGGGGGGATCCATCCCTCACACACCCTATCCCCACCTCTAAGGCTCAGGCTTTGCCCATGGGAGCCCCCATGGGAGCCCTGATTAGGGCTACCACCATTCCCATACCCTCCCCTCCCTGTACTCTGGGATTCTAATTTAACCTGTTGCCTTCTAACTCTGTTATTTCATTCCTTTTCTCCCAGCATTCTACCAGGTAGTCCTGTACGTTTTTATTACCTTTCCTACCTCCCAGAAAGCCACCTTTCAAACCTAAAATCCATGCTATACGTTCCTCTTCCTCTAAACACTGAACCTCTTCTAAACCTTTGTAATTGCAATCCTCCCTGTGCAACTTTCTGAAAAAAAATCTTCCCTTATCTCTCTATATGCATCGCACCACAACAGCCAATGATCCACGGTCTCATCTGCCTCTTGTCTACACGACTTACACTTTCCATTACTACCTGTTGTCCACTTCTGTTTTCTCTTTTCTAGATTGGCTACTCCTGCCCTACTTTGAAACAGAAGCTATGTATACTGAACATAATGTAACAATTATTACAGATTTTTTTTCCGTCTTTAAAAGTCTTGCATTTCAAATCCCAGATTAATGCATTGAATTTTAATTGGATTAAACCTTTATTTAATAATAGCGATGGAAATGGATATTCACTTTTCAGCAATATATTTTGCATATGCAAGTACAAGATGTATTTTTTCAGCAGATGTTTTTTGACGTTCAATCTGTCTCATCTTCCTTTATTTTATCGAGATTTAATCAATACATGGAAGGAAATTCAGCTGATGTATATTCCCAACTCTGGAACGGACATTATGAATGAAATGTTATGGCATAATAATTTCATTACAATTGAGAGAAAACCTGTGTTTTTTAAACACTGGTACGGGAAAGGAGTCAAATTTATAAGGGATATTGTCGACAACGATGGCACTTTCTTGTCAATTGAAGACTCGTGAAACAAATATGGTAAAACACACACTTGCTGAAATATTGCTCTTTACGATCTGCAATACCAGGACAATGGAAACAACAAATTCGTACTGACACTATCAAAATTCCTGAGGAGTTTCTAGCAGTATATATTAATGGTATGATTCATTGTATATCACATCTCTCTTGCAAACAAAGGTAGCCTACCCATACTAGCTACTCTATTTAAAGGATGAACGTCAGAATAAGTGGTCCATTTCATTACCGGTATTTCAAATTGGACGGAGGAGAGGAACTTGCAAAAGTTGATGCGATTCGTTTTGACATGGATCAAAAGAATGTGGAATGTTTTCCTGAGATGGAAAAGACATAAATTTTACGCATGATCTGCTGTATTGCTTATCCGAACTTTGATTCTTAAAGTCACAATGAAAGTTTTTCGAACAGTTCACCGGGCGAATTTATGGCTATAAATATGCGCTACATGCATGTGTTTGGAAAAAGCACAACTGTAAATACATCCAAGTCATGCCTTTTAGTTTTCCCCATAGTCTTTCAAAGTTCTGTATAGAAGGGGGTATATAGGAGGGGGGGGGGGGGCAGTATGGTACACTGGTACAGATAATGATTTTGCCCTAGTACAAGGTATGAAAAAGACGAAAAGTTGGAAATGTAATTAAATAGTACAAAATACAGGAAATGAAGGGTCTGCCAGTTTGCAAGCAGGCTAAATAGAAATGTCCTGTACGTCGGAATTGAAAACCCATTTAGATAGGCTGGATTTAGTCATATAACTTCCTTGTCTTTGACATATGACACTTACATAAAAAATGCAATTGATAGAAGGTTTCTATGTGGACACAAGTGGTCACACAAGGTTCCAGGTGGACACGTGGGTACATATAGAAACAACTTGGCACAGTTGGTCACACAGGGTTCCACGTGGACACACGTGGTAACACTGGTTAGTAGGTGGACACAAGTGGTCACAGAAGGTTCCAGGTGGACACAACTGGACACAAGTGGTCACACAGGGTTCTAGGTGGACACAAGTGGGTACACATTCAAACGACTGGACACAAGTGGTCACCTATTGTTCCAGGTTGACACAAGTGAGTACAAATGGAAATGAGTGGACACAAGTTATCATACATGGTTCCTGGCGTACAAGTGGGTACACACACAAACGGCTGGACACAAAACAAATGGATAATGTGTTCCAGGTGGACACTAGTGAGTTCACATACAAACCACTGAACACAATTGGTCACAGAGGGTTCCAAGTGGACACAAGTGACTCCCTATCTCTTGGTCATTGAAGACAAAAACTGGAAAATATATCTTAACTATTTGTTTAGATGAAGCCCCAAAAATAAAAAAATGAACATTCCCCCCAACACAGGAAGTTTATTTAGCTATTTGGAACGGATGTTTGAGTTTTTACTGCTGATTGGTTCTCTGAACTCTTGCTATCCACTTGATATAACTTTGAGATATATGGAATTTTTCTCCACACACACACACAAGCTGAAAGACAAAAGACCACGAACAATTACTGACCTTCAATTCTTTTCTTTACATCCAAGCATGCAGTTTATGATGTACTGCCTGTACATTCGCCCTTCACCACCAAACAATGATACACATATTTATCACCAATCCCGTCCACAAATATGCCTCTGACAATTTGGGCATAGCCAAGTCATTTTGACTAGTTTCTCAATTTCTGTTATCTTAATTTTCAGGCATCGCCCATGGTACCAGCGTCAACAAGGTCCATCACACTCTGTCGTCCACAATATTCTGTTTTCTCTGCCACACTTCCCACACGACCATGTCTGTAAATAAAAAAATAAATGCACTCAAATGAACAAAATTCGATATCTGTTTTTTTTTGTTTGTTTTGTTTTTGTTTTTTGTTTTGTTTTGTTTTGTTTTTTGGAAAAATTTCTTTGGCTCCTAGGCTATGCATGGATTGATACACAGCGTCTCTTCGGTTTTCTTTATCATCCATATTAAACTCTTAAGATGCTAGTTGCAGCATATGGCCCACCAATCATTGAGGTCCCATAGTGCGTGCCTCGGCACATGCCACTCCCCATACATCCCAGGAATGATGGCACTTTATTGCATTCAAATATATTTGGAAAGAATAATAACCGTACGAATGTGTTTCCCTGGCCTCAAAATCTATCATCTTGCATAGTTTTCAAGTTATTTACAATTAGCGGCAGGATTCATCGTATCAAAACTGGATAATTTGAAAATGCACAACTTTCATTTACTGTCCATTATATTGGCAGGAACCACAAATCCATACATGTACATTGGAATTTTGTGTCTATCTGCAATAGTTTGGAAAATATGGAGTTTTTAAAATTTTTATTGCCCCTCATTTGCATAATGTTAAACATCATGACTATTCCAAACGATATTCACAATTTCACTGGTCAGGCCAGTCAGCATGGCTAGTTTGGTGGTTTTTGGAATAATAGTGTCCGAGAAAAACTCCGGACAAATTTGGGTGCCATGGAAAGAAAGAAAGAAATAAAGAATCCGAGGAAAAACAATACGTCTAGGTTGGCACCCAAACATAATAGAAAAAAGGAAACAAAGAAAGAACGAAAGAAAGGAAAAAAGAATTCTTGGAAAAACAATATGTCTAGTTGGCACCCAGACATAATTAGAAAAGAATATTTGCTTCACAGCAAATCTGTCTGGGAGCCTTCAAAATGGGAATAGTTTGAGATGCTACACTTTGCCATTGTTCAACATAATCTAAATTTCGTGTATTAGCCTAATTTTTATAAATTAAAATACTTTGTTTCTTGGTTCATTGCATGTGGCCATGTTACAAACTTATAAAATGAAGTTTGAATGAAACTACTATCTATAATAGTTTTGAAGCTATTCAACATTTTAATTTGGGTATTTGCCTAATTAGCATAAACTAAAAGCTTACAATTTTGGTATATAGTACATAACATGGGGCTATGCCACAAACCCATAAATTGAAGTAGGAATGGCACCTCTATCTATAATAGTTTTGAAGCTATTCAAAATTTGCATTTTGCATATTCACCTTATTTGCACTAAATTCAAACGCACTCCTGATAGGGTCAGTCCTTCTGGGCAGTATGGATGAGTATATGTGCATGTACATGCACATTATTCATACATGCAATAAAAAACTGTCTTTCTTCCTTTATTACAAAGACAAATTTTAACAGACGCTGTCACAAAACTACATGTACATGTACCTGTGAACTGAGACAAGCAACATACTGTCTCAGTATTGGCTACGAAGAACAGGTTTCATCTCACTGGTTACAAGAAAACAGAGACATGAAAGTGTCCACTGATAAGCTATTCAAGATAGACATTTTACTTGTTCATCTAATTTGCAATAAATTAAAATTTTACAACTTTAATTCATGGTTCATTTGATATGGTTCTGCCACAAACCTATAAAATGAATTTGGAATTGAATCGCTGTGTATAATAGTTTTGGAGATATTTAACTTTTAAATTTATTGCCCCTTATTAGCAATATTTGAAATTCTACAACCCATATACTGTCTATTATATTGGCAGGTGTTACAAGCCTACATATGTACATTGAAATTTGAGTCTATCTGCAATAGGTTGGAAGATATGAAGCTTTTAAAATTTTACTTGCCCTTAATTTGCATAATTTAAAAAATCATGACAATTCCAAACCAGATGCTCAATTTCACTGGTAGGTCAGTCACCATGGCGAGTTTGGCGATGTTTGGAATAATAGTGTGTGCGAAAAACTCCGCACAAATTTGGTTGTAAAAAAGAAGAAAAAAGAAAGAAAGAAAGAAAGAAATTCTTGGAAAAACAAAATGTCTGGTTTGCACCCAGACATAATAACGAGGGGTCTATATACATCATCGATTGTCAATTTCCATGACCTTTTTCCTGACTTTCTTGCAACAAAACAAGACTGAAAGAGTATAGTTTTATTCAAGTGTTGGGTCTTAATGGAGAGATTGTACAATTTCATGGAACTTATAAGAGTAAGGTCAAAATAAATGAAGCTTTTTTGTGACAAAGGGGTCAATTTTTCAAACTTGCCTGATGGCTTAAATTTTCATATAGTTTCATTCTAATATTGGTTTATTCTTCATACACATTGGTGCCAGAAAAATTGTCCTCAGTATTAAAGATGTATTTATAATGTTACTAAATTCATTTAACTTCATCAGCAATTAGCTAGGTAGGGGAAATAAATCAAGCAACAATCAGCATTTGTCTAAAAGAGTGTTTTTTTTTCACCAATTCAAGTAAATAAAGTGTATACATAATTACTATATGGAATTCACCATGTAAAAGCAGAATGGTGATTTCTGCTATATTTATCAGAACAAAATACAGTATTTTGGTATTTTTGTCATTTATTTCTAAATATGCATCATATTTTACTGCATAATTAGTAATTACTAATATAATTCCAGCCAATGTCATCTCAGATCATTCAGTACGCAATAAAAAATAAACATGCCAAATTACAAGTCAGATCACAAGTATAATACAAAATGAGTGCTACATTCAGATGCTTATCTATTTCATAAAAAAAATTGTTCCACTCGGGACGTTTTGGATATCTAGTTAGTAAAAACATTTCAAACTTTTTATGAACATTTTTCAAAGCAAATATCAAAATCTGAAACAGTTCAGAAGTTATTTTAATTCTTATAACACATAACATCTAAATTCGTCATGATCCAAGTTATATTCTGTGAATACCAGCATGAGTTATGCATTTTATGATCAATCTTAACTAATTCCCCTCTCTATCATGACTTTTCAAAAATGTAAATGACTTGGAAATATAGTATAGACCCAAACTATCAAAATATTTTAAGTATTACATATACATGTACCACCTCAGAATAGATATATGTGTATGCAAATTTTGGAAGGCAAGATCAGCTGAAACGTTACACTCCAGACATACTTAATAAAGTTTGTTCCAAATTATACAACTACACCGATATAGTAGCCATTAGTTTCATAATATTACCTGATGTCTAACTCGAAAAAAATAAGTTAAAGCACAACAGTTAGTGCATATATAACAATAATGCTACAAGATAAAATTGAATGAAAGTAGTACAGGCATCATAGACGGAATTACATGTAGCACTGCAGTTGGCACCATTATAATTAACTTTCCAGGAAACAATGCTAGTTTTAACTGTTGTATCCTGAGGTGATGATACAAGCCTAGAACTATTCAAACACTAGTACAATGATTCATTAACCACTAACTGGACAAAAAACCCTCAATAATGTGTCTGTTTTATACTCTGGACACAGATCCATTATTAAAATGAAAAGCTGCAACTACTCCACTTACCACGGTTGATCCATATGCAAGTCTCAAGCAGTAACTGGCATAAGCACTATAATACTGTTATGACCATTCCCATTACTTCTGGTTGAAGAGATTATAAATATCAATATAAGGTTAAGAAGATACATCTCCAAATACGTGTCAAATCATGCACTAGAAATACAATACATATTAAGAGTAACTTTAGATATCTCTGAAGTTCATTGAATAGGAATTTCATCATCAGACTCCTGCCAGGAACAAGATTTGGAGGAGTGAGCATGCCAAGACTCTCTATTTGGTCAATCCACGAGGTGTCATCTTTAGCTGGCCAGTTGTAGATGTTAATTTTCCGGGCATCAGCAGGATATGATGCAGTAAAAACAAAAAAAGAAGCAAAAATGCACTTCTTTGGTGGATGCGTCTGATTCATTCACCTGAATAATAATTCATTTTATGTAAATTCACACTTCAATTTTATTACCTGAAAAATCTTCAATTTTTCACAATTAAAAAGACAAATCAGTGTATCCAGATAATTATTTGAGGAAGATTGTAGATACAGACCTTGGCAACATACATCTTTTTGTTCCTGTCTGAAGTTGTCAAGCAAACTGCAACAAAGTCATTAACACCAGGTTCCTATGGACTCCCTTGCCCATCTGGAAGTATGACATTGGCTGGTATTTTGTGAAGGAACAACACTTTACACTTAAAATGTAACATTTTACCACCATAAAAACTAATTACTCATACCACAGGGTTAATGAACTGTCATTCAGAAAGGAAATTTGTTTCATCAGTTTCTAGACACTTTGGTCAAGACCACCATTAGGGTTGTTCCGGTATGGCATCTGATATGAAAGTAATAAGTACTTTATAAAATAATAACTGGCTAATGAACACTACATATTTATCTATGACAGTAGTAATCTACAGTAGCTCATGTTATCCTCATTGTCACACTGCATCAGTTGATGTGACACAACACGCCAGTTTTGATGTGAAGGCGAACGTCACCATACGACAGCCCGTGAATAGCCCCACGTGAATAAGAAACCAGCGTAAGAAGTAGGCCTACTCGGTGCAAAATGTGTAAACACACAATAAACAAAATCTTACATGTCTGATCGGGAATTATGATTGTTCTCTCACTCGATGTTGATCGATGTTGGTGGGTAAAATCACAAGGGAGCAGTGGTCACTCGTGACTTTACCCACCAACAACGATGCGCTCATGAGTGATCTACCCAACCAAAATAATCGATTGTGAGAGAAAAAATGTAATTTTCTCTCAGCCGTGTAAGATTCTCTATTACTATAACACAGTTGATAATCTGAGCTAATTTCAGACTCTTATTCTGTTCTGTTAGGACCTAATTTGGTTTCCATTTCTGGCCAATTGTAGGATCCATGTGAATTGCAGGAGTCCGAAACTATTGATAAAAGCAAGGTCCAGCTTCCCCTCTAAACACACACAATACAGCAATAACTCAGGCCCTGTCACGGAAACCACCCTCATAATGAGTTTTATATGCAAAAAGTAACCTGCCTTTCGTTCGGCTTTAATAATCGCAGAAGGAATGTCGCTTATCATTCACCCTCATCTCAGTGCATAGGTCTCAAGTATTCTGAAAGCAATGCAATTGAATATGAAGACAACAAAAATTGCTGTTTTCTCAGAACTATATACAGGTATGTGTCTGACCCCCCCCCCCCGGCTTCAGTATGGCCTAATGGCGGATATTTACAGTGGTGTAAACATATAAAACGTCCACGTATGTTTACATGTTCAAACAGTACCTGTATTCCTTGAATGTGATTGTATTACCAACAACGGGACTGTGTACATAGCATAGATGAAGGAGGTTGTCATAAGTTTATATTTGCTTTATTATTCAAGGGCAGAAATTCATCTGTTTGTCTGCATCAATCAGAAATATACTATAATCGATGCTACTGTGTGTGACAACGCAGAAACATGTCCTGGTCAACAATGTCCTGACAGTTGTCAACAATATTCAGATAGTTGTTACTGTGGTGGTCATGGCATTGCTTGTGAAAGTACGAACATAGCTTTCCTTCCATGTGTGTCTACGCAACTGAAAGGTTTATCTCTTTATGATAACTATTTAACGCAATTGAATATAAAGAACTTCTTATTTTGCTGCCCATATTAGTATTGAATATTATGGAAGCACAAAAGTGCCAACTAAATTTTTTTCTCTCTCCATAAAAATGCAAAGGCGAAAACAAGGAAATAAGAAAACAGAACAGCGAAAACATGAAAACACGAATGTGAAAACACTAAAATATAAAACACGAAGGCGAAAATGCGAAAACACGACAGAAGATATGTCTTGTTGTTCGCACTCGCATTTTCGTATTTTCTCGTTTTCTTGTTTTACTTTTTTCTTTCCTTGGTCGAAAACAAGAAAACACTAATGCGAAAACACTAAAGTCAAAACCACGAAGACAAAAATGCGAACACACAGCCGCGAAAATACGACAGCAATTATGTCGTGTTTTCGCACTCGCATTTTCGTGTTTTCGTATTAGCGTTTTCTCGTTTTACTGTTTTCGTTTCTTGATCGAAAACGTCACAACTTGATAAAGGAAGTAATATGGGATTTTCAGAATTTCACGAGCAAGTTTTTTCAAGATGAGATTTATATTATTATATTATGCATATACATACATCATTTATGCTAGCTAACGGAATTAATCTACTGAACACTTTAACTTTTATAGTTTGTAATTATATTTTACAAATGGACTCAAAGGAAATGTATGGACGCACCGAATATCCCCGTTTTATTAGTGTCCCTGTTGTAACGGGGTAGTTTTTGTTATTATATCTCGATTATACTAACTAGAACTGTTTAGCGGATGGCTATGATACCAAGATCGAGCGAACAGGTAAAACTGGTATTAGAAAGCACACTTTTATACATGTTGCATTTGTGAAAATATTTATGGTAATATTACATTTTGATCCTTGAGCTAAACTCTGTACACAAGCCAACAAGCATATAAGTAAACAAACAAATAAACTTAAAGCCAGTTATGTCTGAGGAAATTGATGCTGATTCATGGAAATTCTGGTGACAAAATTTTCAGCGCCAAGGACCAAGAGGACAAGTCCTTCATGTCTAGTGTTAGTGTGGAAAAATAATCTTTCGTTGGAAAAAAATGGGTCCTGAATAGAGTGTTTTGACATAAAAGTCATAATATTTACCAGAACATGTCAGTCATATGAAAAAAAAAAGGATTTATTATTTGTTGCTGGAACAATGCGTGCACACCCACACCCACACAGACACAGACACACAGACACACAGACACACAGACAGACACAGACAGACAGACTCACACACACACATATATATGTATATATATATATATATATATATATATATATATATATATATATATATATATATATATATATATATATACATATATACGCACAGGCAAAATGTGAAAAAGACTTTCAGTTCATGTTTGAAAAACAATTGTGATTCGTGTTTTTATAAACAAATATAAAGACTCGTGCATTTTCACAGGTATTTAATCGTACATCAGGACAGTGCACGGAAGATTATTGGCCAAAACTTTGCAAAGCAAATTGATCCTTGGAAGGCGAAAAAAACCGTTTTCATTTCTGGATTTTTTTTCCATTATTAGATGAAAAGAAAAATTGCATAAAAAGTGATATGCCAGATTTATAGATGTGTTTTGTCATGGTCTTCAGACACCGTTTTACAATTTTCCTGTCCCCGGATTGTGTGAAATGCTCAAATGCACCTCTTACCAAAGCCCAGACTCTACCCGCGAAAATGATCGTATGTAGTGCACACATTTTAACAGCTGACAACAGAATATATTCAAGGAACTTAAATAAATATATACACGGAAATTGCAAAATGTGTACAAGGAAGCATAAAGACCTGAGTTATCCATCATATTATCACAATCTCACATCACATCCTTGTGTATGCCACACATAAGCAAATTGCAAAACGTGTACAAGGAAACATATAGAACTAAGTAATCCATCATATTATCACTATCTCACATTTCATCCTTGTGTATATGATACACAAAATCTCTTATCAGTAGTTATCCATCATTTTGTTACTATCTCACATCACATTCATGTGTATGTAATATGTAAAACACAAAAATAACGAAGATTACATGACTGTAATATTTTGGGATAAATGGCACTGAAACGAGTCCTGTGCTGGTTTGCCGCTGATGACCCAATTTCTACACAGAGGCTAAAAAAGCCTACATGTTTGCTTCTAAATTCAAATTTGATGAATATGATATGTTCTTTAAATGAAATAAGGACGTTCATATATGCAATGATTTAGAACAACAGTACTACACATCAGGACATGCACTACTTTATCGCATGCAGAAATGTGCTTAAAACATGCTTGCTGGACTTTATCGTGTAGAAACGAAAACCGGCACAAAGAGCTCAATTATGTATTAAAATGAAAACCATTAAATAACAATCTTTTTAAGTGATCAACCACCGAACCGAAGTTCTGGGACTTATGCCAGTGAAATTCACGAACATGTTTCGGTGCATTATGCACGCATTGTTCCAGCAACAAATAATCAATGCATTTTTTTTCATATGACCGACATGTTCTGGTAAATATTATGACTTTTATGTCAAAACACTCTATTCAGGACCCATTTTTTTTCCAACGAAAGATTATTTTTCTACACTAACACTAGACATGAAGGACTTGTCCTCTTGGTCCTTGGCGCTGAAAATTTTGTCACCAGAATTTCCATGAATCAGCATCAATTTCCTCAGACATAACTGGCTTTAAGTTTATTTGTTTGTTTACTTGTATGCTTGTTAGCTTGTGTACAGAGTTTAGTTCAAGGATCAAAATGTAATATTTACCATAAGTATTATCACCAAATTTATGCAACATGTATAAAAGTGTGCTTTCTAACACCAGTTTTACCTGTTCGCTCGATCTTGGTATCATAACCGTCCGCTCAGCAGTTCTAGTTAGTATAAGCGAGATATAATAATAATAATAATAATAATAATAATAATAATAATAATAATAATAATAATAATAATAATAATAATAATAATAATAATAATAATAATAATAATAATAATAACAACAACAACAATGTATTTGGAAAACTACCCCGTCACAACAGGGGCACCAATAAAACTGTTTTTTTTTGGTGCGTCCATACATTTCCTTTGAATCCATTTGTAAAATATAATTACAAACTATAAAAGTTAAAGTGTTCAGTAGATTAATTCCGTTAGCTAACATAAATGATGTATGTATATGCATAATATAATAATATAAATCTCATCCTGAAAAAACTTGCTCGTGAAATTCTGAAAATCCCAAATTACTTCCTTTATCAAGTTGTGGCGTTTTCAATCAAGAAACGAAAACAGTAAAACGAGAAAACGCTAATACGAAAACACGAAAATGCGAGTGCGAAAACACGACATAACTGCTGTCGTATTTTCGCGGTTGTGTGTTCGCATTTTCGTCTTCGTGGTTTTGACTTCAGTGTTTTCGCATTAGTGTTTTCTTGTTTTCGACAAAGGAAAGAAAAAAGTAAAACAAGAAAACGAGAAAACGCTAATACGAAAACACGAAAATGCGAGTGCGAACAACACGTACAACATATTTTCTGTCGTGTTTTCGCATTTTCGCCTTCGTGTTTTATATTTTAGTGTTTTCGCATTCGTGTTTTCATGTTTTCGCTGTTCTGTTTTCTTATTTTCTTTTTTTGCCCTCGCATTTTTATGGAGAGAGAGAGAGAGAGAGAAAAAAATTAGTTGGCACTTTTGTGCCACCATAGAATATTGGCAAAACTCACTTTTCTGTTATCAACCCCCTCCCCTTTATTGCATCCTTTGCCTGCTGGATGGTTTTTTCAATTATGTCATGAAAAATGCCATATTTTTGTGAGCCTCCTCTGGGTTTTGAACCCTCCAACTTTGGCAACATCTCCCACCTACATGTAAAGTGCAACACTCTGACCACTGAGCCATCGGGACAATCCTGAAAAAAGTTGATAGAGAACCCAGGGTGAATTTAGAGCAGGTCTGACTTGCACATTGACATGTGTCGGCCATTTCCATATACTGACAATTTTTACTTTGTACTGCGTATGAGTAAATGCACCTCGAATATAATTTCTCTGTCAGAGCAATGGCCCAGAGGACAAAGAAGCCAGTAGAGTATAGTCAAATAATGAAAAATACCACATGTCTGTCAGTGTTCTGGGAGATTTGGAACCGGGATTTTTATCTTCGAGTTTTGGCACCATCGTCTAGCCACATGTATACAGTGCAACACTTGAACCATTCAGCCATCGGCGCAACCATGAAAAAGGTGGACCGATAATCCAGGACAACGTCATAGCATGTGTGGCCTGTACATTGGCACGGTCGGACAATTTTAATGAGTCTTATAGACTTAATTTCTTTAAATTCATTTAGTTGCAGCCTCAAAAATAAAAAAAACTTTTACATCTGGACAGAAATCCGTACGTTCTTGTCTTCCGTTTTTGGATGGAATATGATGCTTGTGTGGTGCTCTCTTTCTGGACTTGCTGATGTTGTGTTTGTTGTTGATATACCTGGTTCAGACCTGTGTTTTGGTAGGTCCACCAGGATTTTCATTTGTTGTGTCAAGCTAGGGTGGACACCAGACCTATTGCTGTTTTGGTGAAACTACATCCAGTATGTACCCACGAATCGAGTTCAACTTCCAGTTTATAATAGGTGTTCGTCGTAGGCTTGTGTTTTTGAAGAAGGCCTCTAAATAGTGTTTATTTTGTTTAATGAGTAACGCTTAGTTGAACTACTGGGGATATTTACAATCGAAGGGAGGACAGGTGGTGCAGGAAAATATATAATGAAGTTGTTACAGAACAGGCAAGATGGGTCAAAGACATAGATAAGTTAGCAGAAAAGTATGAATTGTGAGGTTATGATGAGGCTGAGGACTGGAAACACACACACACACACACACACACACACACACACACATACACACTCTCACACACACAAACACACATACATACATACATACATACATACACACACACACACACACACACACACATACACACTCTCACACACACAAACACACATACATACATACATACATACATACACACACACACACACACACACACACACACACACATATATATATATATATATATATATATATATATATATATATATATATATATATATATATATATGTAGGGAAGGTTGAGACGGAAGGATGGAAAAAAGACTGGAGACAAGGAGTGAGGGAAAAAGTGCGCTAAATGCATAGAGGGTTTTAGAGAATCCATAGAAAAGTACATACTGGGATGGAGGGAGGGGATCCAAACTGTTGTTCCAGAATAGGGCAGGTGTTACCAATTTAGAAATGAGAAGGGCAGGCATGGTGTAATGCATATCACACTGAGCCCAAGTGGCCAAAAGTGGGACGTCATGCATGTTCAACTGGTTCCACTTGGCCTTGTTCAATGGTACTTTACATAATTAGGATATGTTGGGATAACCAAAAATCACACATATTGATTGCTTATAAGATGACCTCCATATGACCTTGACTGACAAAGGGTAAGAAAAGCTCCTTTTGTGCTATATTTTGCCTTTGTGGCAACTAGGTAGGTTGAAATAAAAAAAAATCGAAGAGGGTCAAGTTGTCAGAAATTTTCTGTAGAACATTACAAAAGTTCTAACTTGGACCAAAAATGAGGAAAAAAGTACAAAGGGTGTGCACTAATATTGATTCCAATGTTACTGCCAGGTAATGCTGTCAGGAATAACACGAGTACAACTTGCAGCTCGGGCTCAAAGAGCAGATACATTGAAAAAATCATCACCATATCTCAAATTTAAGGGCAGGTATGCCCATTTATATCAACTTCATATTTAGCCAAGGAGGCGGCCATCTTGGATATTGAAAACCCCAAATGAGGCTCTGTTTTTGAAAATTCATTGAAATTCAACTATTTTTGACAAACTGTTTCTTCAGAATAATCTTCTCTTTAAGCTGCATCCCTAGGTGTGCATCTCTGATCACTTTATTGTTTTGGTACTTGTGATATTTTTTTGAAAATGACCGTTTTGGGTAGAAATTATTAAAATGGCTTAATTTTGAGTCATAGAGCTACTTTTTTTCAGAAATACCCTTTGATCCCAAACTTATCAATTATTGTCATCATTTTGATAGTAAATGTACACATATGGGAGTAAATTTGGCCACGTATAAGAATATATACGTTTTATACTTCAAGGTCATTTCAAGTCCAAATTTTAATTCCCAGTGCATATCCTGCCCATGTGACTATTTTTATGTATATTTTTCATCTGGCCTATGAGCTATCTCTGAGCGAGTTTCGAGGGGCCTGGAGGTCCCACTTTTGGCCATTTGCCCCCCATGTGTATAGAGACATCTGGGAAAAATATGTTTAGGGAATGGCAGAATGAGGGTTTATAACTGTAAGGGCTTAGAGGAAGTGCGGCGCTTAGGAGAAGGAGAGCGTGTGCCGTGGATTAGGTTTGACAGGGGGTCTACCAGGTGCAAAAAAAGAGATCCGAACTGTACAGGACTTCCTGGTAGGGTGCTGGGAGAAAAGAAATGTTAGAACTAGAAGAGAACAGAATTAATTAGAATAACAGGTTATGAGGGGGAAGGTGGTAGCCCTTATCAGCGCTCCCATGACATGTGTATACAGGACATGAGAAATGCCTGTACCTTTCAGGCGGGGATAGGGTAAGAGGGAAAGTTTTTTTTTTTTTTTTTTTTGAAATTTAGACCACCTGTATCAGTTTGATACAGGACCGAGGCAAATAAGCGGAGTGCCAAAGGATTATGATTATGATTATGATTATTATTATCATCATCATCATCATCATCATGATCATCATCATCATCACCCTCATGACGAATGGAGGAGGGAGTGGGAGCGGGGTGTGGGTGAGGGGTAGAGAGAGGGCGGAAGTGAGCAGCCGACAGACACCTCCATGAACCAGAGACATGCATGCCGCACGGGTATCTAAGCATATAGGCCCCTACTTACATTTCACTTGTATTTTTGCAGAGCAGAGGACCTTGCCAATGCAGAAACTAAGTTTTTTTTTATAGAGGTCTGTGTGCACGTCTCTGGGATTTTAATACCTGTAACTTGGTTGATATTTTGGTTGATTTTCAGTCAGGGGTCGCCACAATCCCATTAGTAGACTGATGTGTGTCTTTGACATATTGAGTGATCACTGTATCTACACACGGGAGACAAAACTGTCACGCTAAATGCCTTTTCTCTCACCATGCTGAGTACCACCTGACACTTTAGAGGTCAAGTGACCGGGCGGCAGCGACAGGTAATTTTGAATAATGTCCTATCTATCTTCTTTTCCGTTGCACCTTTACCGGGCCACAGGTGTCCGAAGCCTGAGACACCTTTTTTGGTTTTGTAAGTTTGATTGTTCGTTTGTTTGTTTTTTTAGGCACAAAAGTCCAAGAACAACAAAGGTCCTTTCCTTACTAAGACGACTGAAGATTTTGGAGAAAAATTCACGGAAACACAGAAAAACAGTTGACACTTAAATAATCATGGCTTAACACCGCTCTTGTTTGCTATGTGTCCAACAGTATTACACTTACAGCAGTTCTACCCTAGTGCATGGTCATGTGTTTGTACATTGCATTGTCCTATGCGTCTTGTATGTATCATTTTGTGTGTCTCCGTGTCTGGAGAACCCCCAGATTAGTTGGTTATATTATGTACTATTGGGTAACCCAGTGAAATAAAATGTGTCTAAACTAAAAAGTACAGAAAATATTGAGAATTACAGTTCTTTCACCTTCAGTTTGCATGAGTATATTGGATGTTGGAACAAAGTGACAAACAATTACATATGTCAGTTTCTAATTTCGAGGTGCCAGATGCATGGAGCACCCAATTGACAGGTCGTGTATTCAGAGCCGTTGTTAACACATTGGTCATTCAAAGGGCACTGAGAACAACTCATTGGTCTTAATTACATGGACGCTGTGGGCCGCGGGCTGAAGAACAGAACATCACGCAACCAAGATCCACACAGTGCGTCACTACGGTAGGGATAGCTTTAATTATATTAAATCATTCAGCGCTTGAATGTTAGATGGAGGAAAGGTAACTTCTGTTACGGTGTTCCATAAAAGTAAATGGTTTACACAGTTGCGAGTCCGTGCCCATGCACTCAACATTGAAACAGGCCGGTACAAAGGTCCAGATGTAGATAGGAGACTATACTGTATACAACCAATGCCCATGCACTGCAATTCGGGATGAAGAGCACTTTATGCTAGAATGCACAAAATACACAAACCAGAGCAACATATTATTTGACTCCTTGTCTTCATACTTTCAAAAGAAGAATAAATTTATATTTCTGATTACTTGCAACAAAGGGGATCTCAATTCTCACAAATATCTACATGCATGTGAACTCGGCCTTAATCATTAACGCTAGCACGCATTACCAGTTACATTTTTTATTTCTTTGGTTCCTTCATAGGTATGTTCATGTATGTGTGTGTATATATATATATATATATATATATATATAGTGTATGTGTGTATTTGTTCATTTGTATATTAGATGCCTTTTTATATTACATGTTGTAATTGTATGTTTACACCGAGTTCTGCAGAAATAGATCGATATAATTAAAGATCTCGATTTTGTATTTTGCCATACCCGCCAGATGGCAAGTCTATACGATAAAAATGTAAAAGTGTTTCTGGTAACCAAGGACTGACCAATAAAACAAAAGATAGTAATGCTATTACGACCTTTCAAAAGTTTTACAACTTCTCAAGTCTCAAGTGATCCCCATCGGACAGCAAGGTGTCCATTTATTTGTGCTATACCGGCCGATACAGCAATTCTTCCAACAGAAAAGTGATTAAGGCTTTCACCCCTGATCCAGCTGCCAGCACTAAAAAACACCGTAATAAGCAGTCGGACCAGGCAGCCAGCTAAAATCCATAGCTGGCGTGGTACTTGTCAGTTTAAGGAGAATTTCAATCTGGAATCTTTGTTAATTTAAGCGAGTAGGACTTCTGTCATGATAACAGAACGAGAAAGGTGATTCCGGCAACATGTACAAGGGATTACAAAGCGGTATACACGTATCAATACCTCAACTTTGTGCGTTCACTTTGCATACAAAAGTCCCCATTATAATCTGCTATGTAAACTAAAAGAGTGCGCAAGCCTTCACGGTGTAAAAATGTACATGTAATTGATACTCGTGAGACTAAAAATAGTAAAAACAAAACAAAACAAAAAAAAAAAAAAAAAAAAAAACGAACAAACACAAAAAACAAAAAAAAAACAAACAACCCAAAAAAACCCACCCAATGCAAAAAGCAGAAAAAATACCCACACAAAAAACCCACAAAAACAAAAACAAAACAACACAAAACAAACACCCCCCTTCAGAATTGACAGGGTTGTCTTGGGTCACTGCGCACACAAAAATTCGATTTTAGGACAGGTCGGACACGATAAGGCATTTTTGGTAACTGCTGCTATTTAGAGAGAGAGAGAGAGAGAGAGAGAGAGAGAGAGAGAGAGAGAGAGAGAGAGAGAGAGAGAGAGAGAGAGAGAGAGAGAGAGAGAGAGAGAGAATAAATTTGGCGTCCTCCCTTACCTGCAGAGAGTTCACGTACATCTTGCTTTTTTTGAACATGGAACTTTTAACGAGAATAGGCCCACCTTTTAAAGATAAAATATAAATGTGGTATATGTTACAGCCTGGACGATTCGCTATATAAGCTCAAGCGCTGGCAGACGGCAGAAGGGAGACAGTCTATCTTTATTGATTTTTGTACTTCACCATTAGAAGCACATGATGTATGTCATGCGAGTGCAGGGAGCAGCCAATTGCCATAGGGTTGATTGGGCATAGGAAAAAGTGGCACGGGCAGGGTAAGGAAAAACATCATTGTGAAATTTATGGACAACCATTACTGTTGGAAATATCATCATAATATAGGCTACTGTTTCGCGAGTAATTTGTTATAAATTTTCAGCACGCTCTATGCTTCACCGTTAATTCATACAGGAAATTGGGATACCCAGCTGACGCAGTTTTCTTTCATGGATACCGGGCGTCTAATTGCCCAACATTTGCGCTTCAATATCGTGGATACAAAGTCCCCGCACCAGATAAGCTCGGAGGGAGAACTGGAAACTATGTCCGTAAATTAGGGATCATCGCATCTTCCAACAGCCTTTTTTTCAGAGGTTGGATTACAGTTACACAATAATAAATTGAAATTTCTTGTCGGATTCCGTAGTAAAACAGCATGCAATAAATCTGATCAAACAGGTCCAACTGCAGATATAGTATGTCGAGAGAGAAAGCCTGGCCGGGGTGAATCTTATTCCGCGGTGCACCGGAGTACATTCAACGTGAACATTCCGCACTCAAACACTTCTCTCCGAACACAGAAGGGGTTCTCAAACTGGCCCAGCTTCTCCACTTTGGCAGAGGACTGCTACCGGTAACTGATACACCCACAGGGACCCACACGCCGTTTCAGCAGCCACGCAAGCGGATCTCGGCAAGTTTTCAGGTCAACGAGTCACTGGTGTTAAAGACGAACTGTCGCATATGATCGATACAGCCGCGCATGATCGGCTCAGGCTACAGCACATGACAGAATAAACGTGAATGAAGGAGTCAAACAAACATATAAATACTAGTATACAGTTGCCTGCTAGACAGACCTATCTCCATGTTTTCTACGGTTTTCGGTCTGCCTGGGAGGCAAAGTGTACGGGCTCATCAAGACAATAGCAATGCCTCTTTCGTTTTTCTCATAAATAAATAAATAAATAATAAAAAACCCCCAACCCCCTCCCAAAAAAAAAAAAAAAAAAAAAACCAAATTAAAAAAAAAAAAAAAAAAAAAAAAAAACACTACTGCGCTTACGCCTGTGTGTGTATATATATATATAAATATATATATATATATATATATATATATATATATATATATATATATATATCAATATATATCAATATATATCAATATATATATCAATATGAAAATGGCAACAATGTTGATATATGCTTGAAACAGTTTTATATACGCTCAAAACTAAAAAAAAAAAACACGTGTTCGCGACTCCACCGTGTTTTCATCACTGCAGGTTGTAAATAAATTGTGTGAGAAGTGCACTATGGTAGGCTGTCCTTATGCACTTGCAAGTGGCCATCTGCAGTGGTAGTTCGTTCGAAGTCCAAGGCAAAGTGTACCTGAACATTAGATTTATATATGTTATTGGTGTGTTACTACTCAATATACTAGACCTGATTGTTATTCTCTCTTAGTATTAGCATTAAAAACAGAGCGGGTGACATCACTGATAAAGACAATTACAGACCTATCGCTCTGGCCACCGTATTATCAAAAGTAATGGAACGCATAATACTTTACAGATGTGAGAAATACCTATATACGTCCGAACATCAGTTCGGCTTCAAGAAAAGTCTGGGAACTGATCTCTGCATATTCACAATGAAGGAAGTTATACACTATTATTTGACTTGTAACACACCTGTATTTGCATGTTTTCTAGATGCCCAGGAAAGCTTTTGATCGCGTCAATCACTGGACATTGTTACATAAATTACTAGATCGATGCGTGCCTATATTGCTAAAATTCTCAAGACCTGGTTTCAAACTCAGAAATACTGCGTATTATGGGGTGCAGCTTCCTCTGATTACTTTAGGGTAAGAAATGGCGTTCGTCAGGGTGGGATTATCTCCCCTGTGTTGTTCAATTTATACGTAGATGATCTTAATTTAAAACTCGCAAATAGTGGTGTTGGCTGCCACATTGCTGGTATGCCCATGAATAATATGAGTTATGCTGATGATATGGTGCTGCTTAGCCCCTCTGTCAAAGGGCTGAGAACCCTTATTTCCATATGTGAATCCTTTGCTTCTGAATATGATATCCTCTATAACACTGTTAAAACAGAATGTATGTTGTTCAATCCTTCAGGCAATGCTAAACTGAGTGTCAATCCTACTGTAACTAACTCTTGCTGGGGAGAAGCTTAAATTTGTTAATCGTTTCAAATATTTGGGTCACATCATTGTTGCTTCTGTATCAGATGACGACGACATTGGTCGCCAACATCGCTGTCTTTGTGCCAGAGCCAACATGCTAAAATGTAATTTTTTTCTATATCTCTATGGACATCAAAATATTGCTTTTTCGTTCCTACTGTACAAGCCTCTATACAGCACAGCTGTGGGTAAAGTTCTCGGTGTGTAGTATGAGCAAATTTGTTGCATGTTATAATAACGCATTTCGTTGGATTGTGGGATACCCCAAATTTTGCTCAGCAAGCAAAATGTTCGTACAAAACAGAGTGCTATCGCATGGGGAGCTCAAGCGAAAAATTGTAAACACTTTCATGAAGAGAATTAACCCCTCTGATAACCTCCTCATTGCTCATCTAGTCAACAGCGATAACAGATGGTGCTCAATCTTCAGGCGCAAGTGGCATAAGACTGTTTTTATAAATAAGTAAATGTGTAGGTTGTAACTTTTATTTGATTTTTTTTGTGTGTATTTCAAATTGTAACTTTTATTTGATCTTTTATCTTGTGTATCTTTTATTTGTCATACATTTCGTGTGACTCCTGCCTTTTCATTTTCAGTTCCTTTTAATTCTATGTTATATTTGTAACTGTATACGTTCTTATATGGACCTTGAGTTCGAAATAAAGCTACTTACTTACTTACTTATTAGACACACTTTAAGTAGATGATATGAGAAAATTCTTATGGTAGGTAAGCATACAAGGTATAACGTTCGGCTACCTTTTCGCAGTGTTTTTTTTTCTGGATGTTGTACTGTGTATTTTTCATGTGAGTAAACATAATCTCTCAATGTAAAGGTAAAGCGGAGAAATCATGGACCTCTGATCGTTCGAGGGTCCATGGAGAAATTGAACACTTGGGTCAAATAACAGTGACGTGGATATCAGGTACACCTCAGGTATATGTTGGATTCAGATGGGTTCGTACTTTTCGCCCACGGACGGAACAAGTTCCAACACTTCGGGACTGTCGTTTGAGCTCCCCCTTCCCCTCGATCCCCCTCCCCACCCCCTTCACCAACTCTCTGCAACAGCATGGCTAAGGCTTATCTTGCCGGTGCATGTGATTTGCAGCAAACAGGCAGTGGAACGGGTTTTAAATGTATTCTATTTATATATATAGGTACATGAGATGGGACTGGAAAACAAGCCACAGCCTTATACTAGTTCCTCTTCCGGCCGATAAAACAGTCATGTCAACTGAATATTGTATGAAAAAAAGCATGATAATATCTACAAAAGGGTTGGCTATCAAGTTGCTTTCACGTTAGGGGCCATTTATAATTGTCAGCCTTTTCATCTATGTCCAAAATGACCATAAATTTTTTACCCCCCCCACCGTTTATGGCCATCATCAACACTTTTTCCGGACTTATTGCAAATACAGACACTCAACCTCATATAATATGACCGAAATGCTTAGACAAGGAGTGCATACAGTTTTCCTTGTCTAAGCTTAATAAAGTAAATTTATTCTTGAATAAATATTTAGCAAATAAAGGGGACAAACAAAATATTAAACTTTATTTGTAGTATTCAAAACAAGATATCGGTATTCTACAAACTCTCCTGCTTTGATTATTGATGGGAAGAAAGGGTTAAAATGTAAAGTGGCACCTAGTGGCAGGTTGATATTTTGGAAAAGTTAAAAAAACAAAACAAACAAACAAACAAAAAAACCCCCCACAGCTTCAGTACGTAAAATTTTCAGTGATTATATTATCGAAACTCGCGATGGGCGGTTATAAGGGTTTTACGTACCGATGTTTCTAAAGCTTCTCCAGAGCTTCAGATTTTCCCCTTACTTATACAGTAATCTATTTTGTATGTTAATTGAACATAATTTTACTAGATCCTTTGTAAATGTATCAGCCTGAAGCTCCAACAGTGCGGATTTATCTCCTCATATTCACATTCTGATGCACATGGCATTTCTGTAATTCTTCAAAGTGACACAAGATGGCACACTAATGAGAAAGCCGTGACAAGCACCACATGCATTCATGCTATGCTAGATAAATTCAAATTCATTAATTACCTTTTCATTAATTAATAAAGTACGCCTACATTAAGAAAGAAAAAAAAATACTATGAGGAATTTGGTACCATGGGCAGAAGGGTATGAAGAAAGATAAATCAGATATTTTGATGAAAGACAAGTGCTAGATTATCTTTGATAATTCTGTGAATAAATACAGCTCAAGACCATTGGCTCTAGCCTCTACAAACATTGCACATATTTTAATACGGAACGTATTATGTTTAAAACTTACCTTTTCGTGCTGTATATGCTAATATTTCATTGTGATAATGGATCTCAAACGCTGTTTAAGATATGCTGGTACCTTGACTGGGTTGGCGCTAGAAAATTATCGTTTTAGTCAGTCTGGCTAACTTAGCTGAAAACTTATTAGCCAGACTTAGCCAAATTAAAGTTTGAAGGTACTGCTTGGGTCTACCTCTAAGGGTTTTATTGCATGAGCCATTTTTTGCTAACAAAATCAAGAATGTTTTATTTGCGAAAAAAAGAACTAGATTTAGGCACATGTATAATGATCATTTTCTAATAAATTGTGACCTTGTAACCACATTTTACTTGTGCACAATCTTAATTTATAAGTGCAACATCCTTATGCCCGTTTTGCTAGCTGATGACAAAACTATTAGCCCTTTCACACCTTTTTTTAGCCAGTGGCTAACTAGCTAATGCATAGCGCTAGCCCAGCTTGATGGTACACATTATGTGTGTTCAGAACAGGCAAATAAACGTAGGTATACCTTGTGATATGTTGTTACATTTTCTTATTTCAATATAAACTGAGTATGGCCATGGTAAAATATCAGTCACAATTTCCAAGAAATGATGATTTTTTTATTGGGGGGGGGGGGTAGTCCCAATTCAGTTAATTTTTGCATTTTTTTTCCATACATGATCCTTAAGATACTTTGTACACGCAACAGAGTAGTTTTTGCCTGTACACACATGAAGTGCCACAAGTTTTATCACTTGCATTAAAACAAAGGCAACATTGACAGACATCAGGCTCACAGACACCAAAGTGCAATATAGTATTTTTACAGTGAAAGTCTAGGTATGTTAAATTACAATAGATCACAGCTGACTTGAAGGTTACTGTAATCATTGCACCTGGCATCATAGCTTAGGCTTTGAAGGAATAAAATACCTGTCTAAACAAAAAGTCAGTGCATTTAATAGTTCAATATGTATGTATATATATATATATATATATATATATATATATATATATATATATATATATATATATATATATATATATATATATTTTATTCCTCCACGGTTTAACTCTAAAAGGCAGAATCTGTGAAAGAATACTTATTTCGTATTGCTGCATGAAAATCTTAATTTGAAGCATACAAGAAAAACTTGCAAGGCTTACCAACAGATGAAAAATATGACAGTGAAAGCTGTGTTCAGACTATGTACTGTAAAATAATTCTTTGACAATATCACTATTCTGAAGAACCACACCTACGGCATCTTTGGAAAACTCCAGGGCCCTTTTGTCGGCGTCTTCTTGATCCTTTTCCTGCCGTGGCGTCAAACTTTGGCGTCTGTCATATTGTTCAAGATCATCTAGTTGCCACTGAAGTTTTTCAACAGTTTTCTCTAACTAGATTATCTTCTTGGGTTTTCTGGTCATTTGTTCGCCCCGCAAGTTGGTCACTTTCTGTTTGATGCTTTCGATTTTCGTTGTCCAGAGCACCGTCAAGAAAACTGATGAACTGGTCTGGGTTTGCTATAGACTATTTTTGCGGCGACATGCTGTCAGTGCTTTCCTTTGTTCTGGCTTTCAATATAGAGCTATCGATCAGAAAATGACCCAAAATTGGCGATTTTGCTTATCTTTCCACCGCTTTTTCCAACTATGTATGGTCCAATTCATTAACCATGTTAACGCATAATCATGCACACTCGGGCATTTTGACTCCTAGTTTATAATCCCTTCAACTCGCGGTTTGACAGTGCTAATTATCAGCGTACTCATAGATTCGCCATATTTTAGAGGTTATGGAACGGGTTTCAGTTTAACTGCTGCTGTTGCTGCTTCTGATGATAGAAAAAAATGATGATAATTTTATTTGAACACTACCTGGTGTTACCAGGGGCACTGCGGGGTCGGGGTCGGCCTTTGATGCGACCACAGTTAAAACAGTATCCAGTCAAATACCAAAATTATTTGTTCAGAGGTATACTGTTGAACACTAGGCCTATAGGCCTATATTACGAGTCGGCTCAGGCTGGTCCAGTCGTGGAGAACTCCAGCCTGTAACTGAACGCTTTGACTAAAATGCAACAGGATCTCAACGTACATGTAACCACCACACCTGTTCAATAAATTAAAAAAACAAGACAAAAGAAATAAAAAAAAAAACACAAAAAAAAAACCAAAAACAAAAACAAAAACAACCCCCCCCCAATATCCCAACGTACATATAACCATATTCCTCTTAAGATAAAGAAATTTCTGCAAGAACAGATTACCAACTGTACACCTTCAGCACCAAGGCATCTCAATGAATTTGATGTTGGTTATATATTCTCGTTTTTACATTCAGGTAAAATGACGACGAAATCTCATACGCTCTTTTACGAGATTTGATCAGCCAGTGCACCCAGCCACAGTGTCATGTTAATATGTCAGGCACACACACACACACACACACACACACACACACACACACACACACACACACACACACACACACACACACACACACACACACACACACTGAACTGCACGGGTGGAGGCTGGGGATGGGATTGGGCAGCACTTTCTTCTTGTATTAATATGACATTTTTTAACCAATTAATGAAGCTGGATTTGTTTTACCCGAAATGTGCCCACCAGAAACAGGTGGATACTGAGGGAAAGTTTCTTGTAGTGCCACCTACAAGCGAAGTGCATTAATCTAGGGAATTCTCACTCTTATGCTCCCCTCCTCCCCGTAACCAAACCAACCATATCCTCGTGGCACAGGCGTGGGGATAACGAATGATGAGATCTTACAAGGAAACAGTGCAACTTTGCTGTAATGTTAAATAGGAAACAAAGACCACTATCTTTCTGAAGACGGGCGAGGAATATGCTGCCTGACTCCCTGTTCTTTACAACCGCATAACCTACTGTTTTACCGAGATTAATACTCATGTTTTACCGAGATTACTACCCATACAACTTCATTCCCGGTTTGTGAATCCACATGCATTTGAATCGGACACCCAGCCAGGGTGCCACTCTGTTGACTGTGGTGTCATCATACCTGTGGTGCATGAATAAAGAAGGCACCACCATCGCCACAACGTCCCAAATTGGGTGTGACCATCTTTCACGGATTATATTACCACTGACCAAATATCTGATACGCTCCTACAGATTGGGTTTCCCATCTGATACATATGTTGATGCCAGGCATAATTTCCAACAATACACACAAAACTATAGTTACCTGTGACATGTTGTGTCAGTTTATATGACCAAATATCTAAATCCATTCCTGGTCAGCATGGGACTCTTTGAAGGCAATTGGATCTCTCCTTGACACAGGTATGATGCTTGGTGGTCAGCGAGAGCCAAGAAAATGTGTTGACTTTGGACACCCTGTCATGATAAATGTCATCCACAATTCTTTCTCACAACATTTCCCAGCGATAAAAGACGCAAGCAATGATCGCAAATAGGATGGAATTTTATTGTAGTGTTTGAATACTTAAGGTATGTAATGAGTTTACGTTCTTTGCTAAAAACCAAACCAAACCAAAATATCCCTTTGCTGAGTGAGCTGTTGGCGAATTGTAAAATGAGAGCGAAGTGAAACCAGCTGTCGTGTACTTTGCTCGATGTTTATGCGGTGGCTTAGTATGGTTTTTGCCTCTCCCATACACATAAATATGTTGTAATTGTTTGCTTTTGGATTTTCAGATCAGACGACAAAACAACAATCTTCAGCAATAGTGTACTGCAAGTGCAACAGAAACCTCGACTCACAACGAGTACAGGGACAGTGGAATCATAAACGGTAGCTGTAGCGTGTTCATGTTTAAAGCCTGACTACAATGGAAAGTGCTTCAAACAAAAGCTTAAGAATACGGATTGAGCGAACAGACGGAAATTTTAGAATCAAAACTGCGCCAACAAATAGAGATTGCACAAATGAAAGTGAACCAACGAATGCAAATTTGACAAGCAAGACTGAGGCGCCAAATGGTGACTCATGGGACGAAGGTAACGATAGCTCAACTGATGAATATGAGGAAATATCTGTGGACGATAACGCTAGTTTGACACATGAGTGCCAAGACAGCGAACAGGAAGATATGGAACGGTCAGCAGATGTGTGTGAGAGCTCGGTCATTGGTGGGGTGGACAATTGTGAGATAGGGGCACCAGAGAAAGTGAGATCTCCACGTGTCATGCATGTTGATTCACACGGAAAAAATACCTCATCTTCGAGACACTCAAATCTGAAAAGTTCTGAACCTCATCAGTGTGACGTGTGCCAGAAAGTTCTGGCTTGTAAGAAGAACTGGGAAGTTCACATGAGACTTCACACTGGAGAGAGACCCCATGTTTGCAGAATATGCAGCAAGTCATACACTAATAAAACTGCTCTGAAGTACCATATGATGATTCACGAAGAAGGGACTTCGCCACCTGGACAGTGGATCTGCGCAGAATGCGGGAAACACTGCGGCACTCGTCAGCAACTGCAAACCCATTTGCGAGTTCACACCGGTGACCGTCCTTACCATTGCATGCACTGTGATAAATCGTTTACTCAAAGACCAGATTTAGACCGGCATAACATGCGACATGAAGGGGTAAAAGCTATAGTGTGCAATATTTGCAGGAAGAGCTT